>CM066575.1:28230000-28777500 GCA_033816785.1 Picus viridis
TTGTGTTCATAGAATGATTTGGGGTACCTTATTGCTCTCTACAACTAACTGAAGGGAAGTTGTAGACAGGTGGGGGCTGGTCTCTTCTCCCAGGAAACCAGCACCAGAACAAGAGGACACAGTCTCAAGCTGTGCCAGGGGAGATTCAGACTGGATGTTAGGAGGAAGTTCTACACAGAGAGAGTGCCCTTTGGAATGTGCTGCCCAGGGAGGTGGTGAAGTCGCCATCATTGGAGGTGTTTAGGAGGAGACTTGATAGGGTGCTTGGTTGCATGGTTTAGTTGATTAGGTGGTGTTGGATGATGGGTTGGACGTGATGATCTTGAAGGTCTCTTCCAACCTGGTCAATTCAATTCAATTCAATTCAATTCAATTCAATTCAATTCAATTATTCTCAATTCTATTCTATTCTATTCTATTCTATTCTATTCTATTCTATTCTATTCTAGGGACACCTTCCACTAGACCAGGTTGTTCAAGGCCAGACCCCTTTAACTGACAAAAATTCCTATTAAATCACATTTGTACATAAAGAAAGTAATAATACTTCATGTTGTATGAAGCTGTTCTGAGATGGAATGTGAGGGGTTTGTTTCTAACTAGATACTCTTGTTGTTTGTTTTCCTTCTCTTTGTTCATTCTTTACTGATTCTTGCCTTGAGGTACACAATTTACTCCTAAAGACTTCTAGAATTACAGATGAGCTATTTAAATGGATCAGTCACTGTTGTACTTCAGATGTATATTAAAAATAAGCTGTACCTCACAAAACGATAAGGCTGCAGTTTTATCCATTCAAGTATTACTTTTCCTCTCTTTGTTTTCCTCTTGGAAAATGCCTTAGAGCAGTTCTTAAGACTATAAGACATGCTTAAAAATGGTATATACAATGCACTGAGATCTCTTATGGATGGCACATTTGAACTGTATTCAGAATCATTACTACAGAGCTTTCCTTTTTAAGAGCAGTGGGGATGGCGGTAGTGTAAAATTCTTGCCTTATAAAAGAGTAAATATGAACAAATACAAAAGATACCAACATATCCTGATTTACTACACAGAACCTTGTTTCTCGTCCCTTTCAGAACTCATCCATACAAATGAAAAAACCTAAACCCAAAACAAAACAAAAAACCACCAAAAACCCCACCAACACACCAATATTGAGGATGACAACTGTTTTACAGTCTGGCTCATATATGACACAGAACAAATAGGAGAAGAAAATCAGCAGATGATGAAGGACTTCAAAAAAAAAAAAAATATTAAAAATGTCTATTCTTCTTAGCATTTACTAGGAGGTATTAAATCTACCTTTTGCCAAACTCATGACATCATTTAATTCAATTCAGAGATTAACTGTTAAATAACTGCCCTTAAAATTGAATGTTTGAAATTCTTTATTCTGAACAACTATTTTCTAAAATAGTAACAAAAAGAAAGATCACAACGGCATCTACTTCCTGTATCATGCTTAGAAGTTCAGGTATCAACTGTTTAAGAGTTGTGTGTGAAGCCTGGAGAATCATTTCCACTGTAACAAATACAACAATTAAAAGAGCAAGGACATGTAGTAGAGATTATTTGAAATGTTTACACCAAGGTAAACATCTTGTAAAACCAAGTAACTAATGCACACCACACAGGTCCTGTTTCTTACTTACTCAGCACTCTCCACTAAAGGTCTAGTGTAAATACTCACTAAAAACCTACCCCACCACCCAAAACCGAACTTCAGCTCTGCCATAAAGACATCAAAATTTATCTGTCATAAAAGTACAGATGAAAAGTCCTTGAATGGTAGCACAGAAGAGACAGTAAAGCATAGAACAGATGAACTTGAACTGTGAGTGACTAAAAGAAAAAAAGGCTGAGCTTTCTGAAATTTCCTTAAGTTAACATACTGAGATGGTGTCAGCTTAGTGCTCATCTAGAGTTTCAGATGAAGTGTCCCATTTTACAGGTTTTGTTATAATTACACATGCAACTGCGACGTAGGCTTCTGCTATTGCTGTCTCCTGGGAGCCCTCATGAAAATGAGTTCTGTATCTCTCAAGATCGACAGCGAGTTAAAATTAAAATAAATAATTAAAAAACATGAGGTGGTAAAGTTCCACCATCATTGCTGGAAATCATTACAGCAGAGTAGTTACTGCTTAGTGTGGCAGCAAGTTACTATAATGAATTCCCAGGAAACCAAAATGAGCACAGTGATGCAAAAATGCGTACGCTTTGCTGTCATAAGGAGATGTGTCCTTAGCAGCTGAGACTTTTTCTGCATCTCAATGTCCCTCAGCTATTGTAATCAAATTGACCACATATTTAAATTCATCTTAATGATTCAGTTTTGCAGATGCACACTCAGCATAGCTCAACACGTGTTTTGTCACATCCTTTGGGGCCACCTTTCAGTCCCTCAGTGGATTGACTATTAGCTGTGGAACTTCTAATAAAGTGCATTTTTCATACACTTTCTGACTTCTCACTCTGCTCTATGCCATCCATACTTCCTCTATGTCAGAACAAATTCTTCCATTATCAAAATCCAACTAGCTTTAAATCAACATCATTGTATAGATATAAGCAATCAGGCATGAAAATATTTCTTTCTTCCTTCATTGCCTGTGCTTAATCTATTGCCAAAGTTACAGACTGCAGAAATAACGGTGTATTGACATAGAGACCAAAGACAAAATAATGAGCTAGTATTAGAAAGAAAAATTGGATGTTATTTTTTTATCTTTCTGAAAAAGGTGTTGATAGATCATCAAAATGGACTCCTCTGGACCTCTAGAAATTGGCAGGAGAAAAGAAATTTCTTGGTAGATGAAGGGAAATACTGCATCTATCATTTTTTCTGTTCTTTTTCCATGGCTGGCAAAGCTGAGCTATGGGGCTTTACATGAAAAAAATGAAGCACCCTGTAACAAAACCATATCTGTCCTTAAAATTCCTATCAGAAAACAGGCTTTCATTGCCAGAATAGAAACAGGTAGGTCACATAAGATGCACCTAGAACTACATTAGAACTACTATGGAGTTCAAGTCTTGATGTCATAACAGGATTTTTAAAAGTGTATCAAACTTCTGCTTTGGTTAGAAGATGTGCCAGATCAGCTGTGATCTCCTATGCTGCCTTTAGCAATAAATGGCTCCAGTGAGTGGTTAACCATAGAGATGATTTAAAGGACTCACTGATTTTAGGAAATATGTTTAAAAGAGTTGTTAGAAGGCATTATTATATTCATGAATGGGCACAAGAAATCATCAAACACTGCAGATACATTTTATGAGAGTGCAAATAAGTAAAGAAACATGAACTTCCTTGAACAACAGGAGACCTACAAAGTTTGCAAACAAAACAGAATACTTAATTTACAAACTGCTCTGCCTGTAGACAGGCAGTTAATTCTACAACAAACAGTTAGTGCAAATATGACATTAAAACAAGATTAAGGGATTCAAAGCCTGTCCTCGGTTTGCATACAAAATTATTTCATCTATGGTAAGCAGGCACATAGCAACTTCAGGATAACAGAGATGCTCTGACACAATCAATGACTGAAGAAATAGGTTTTGCAACTAGACCCATATGATTTGCACAGTGTCAGAACTCCAACACAGTAACGACAGAATTACTCAGATAAAACACAGATATCACTTCTATAACTATACTTGTACACACTGTCATACTAACCATTACCTGCTGCAGAAGGAATAACTGTGGAACACAGAGAGATGATTCATGAATCTGACTCATATCTTTTTTTCCTCAGCCAGAGACCAATCTATCTACATTTCTATCCTGAGGCTAGTCAAAGATAATACAGATATGTAAGACAGCACAAAGGGCCTTTTACATTCCCAACCAGCAAAGGCTCTTCTGCTGTGCTCCTTCTCTTTCCAAGGAACTTGCTAACAGAGTAAAGATTTCAGCGATTGCTTGAGTCATTCCCCCTATTTATAAAGGCCAGGACATCCAATCAGGGAACAAAGCAAATAGGTGAGACTTAGATGAGCAATCACCCAGTCTAAATAGGAAGAACTTGGAACAACCGACTTGAGTATAAAGAAAAGGCACTGTTTGTTCTAACAAATTATTTTTCAAAAATGAATGGGAAGAGATCCTCTAAGCAACATGGTGGTACCCCAAATAACTGGTAAAAAGTAAAGAAAGAGAAGAGAGCTCCAGTGTAGACACTACGTGCTTAAAAGTTAAAAATATTTCTCTCCCAAAGCTTGCCAGCAGTTCAGCACTGTATTTGAAACTCCTTAACATCATGTAGATAAATCATGTAGATTAACTCAATGTAATAGAAATGTTGGAAATATGTAATATGCAGTACATATATGTTTCTTAGGTCAGAAGGCTGATATGTTACTGTTTATATAAACTTAAATCACAGTGTTTCAGAGAAAAATATCTGTGGGGGACTGTGTCCCCTGGACTGAATGCTTGAAGATGAGAAATTGCAGGGAGAGATTAAATGGGAGATACCTGTTGATGGCTTATCAAGTAACTCGGATAGATGAGATAAGGGTCAGCTGCGCTACCCTAATAAGTACTGCCAGCCAGTAATAAGAGTAGGTCGATTAGCCAATCCTCTGCAGCCACACCGAGAGGAGAGCAATGAATGTGAGCTGCCAGGAAGGCAGTTGTCAGTATCATGGGCTTGCTGCTGCAGGCAGGAGCTCTTGACCTGGGCGCTCCATACCCCCTGCTTGAATTCCATCCCTGTTGCTGTGGGTGCTGCCCTGCGCCCTACTGCACCAAACATCAAATGACCAATTCTTTTAAACAGATATTACTATATATGCTTTGAATTTGAAAACACTTATTTTTCAGTGTTTCAAGAGAAAGCACTGAGAAAGTATGCCTAAAGTGATTTATCTCAATATAGAAAATAACTAAAACACATTTTTACTGGCCAATGTCTCTTTTCCTTTAGAATCAAAATATACATTGTCATCATTATTTCTGAGACAAAACAAACAAGCAGATCTTTTCTTCCACTTTTAATGTAGGAACATTAGCAAAATAATGAAGGAAAAGAAAGCTAAGAAAATGTAGATAAGCCATTTCTATTCCATAAAAAACCCAAAAAAAACACAAAAATGTTCTGTGTAAACAGAATGTTTTAACATTTAAAATTAACTAGGTTTCAAGACAAGCATTATTCAAATTTTAAAACATTTAAATAACATAAGTAAGTTATTCTTTATGGGATTGACTTATAAATGTAGAAGCAAAAATTATATATATATATATATATATATATATATATATGGTGTTGGGTGATAGGTTGGACTCGATGATCTCGAAGGTCTTTTCCAACCTAGTTTATTCTATTCTATTCTATTCTATTCTATTCTATTCTATTCTATTCTATTCTATATAAAAAACCTAAAACAGTCATTGTTCAGAATGCCTTTTATGGAATTTAATTTTTGAGAAATCAGCATTAAGAGACGAAATAGTGTCCAACATTTGACAGGTAACAGCATCTCAGCTGCAAAATAGTAAAAAAATGTGAGGACCTTTTTTCTTGTTCTCTGCAAAGAGGAAATGGAAATTCTATTTCAAGTTTGAATTTGTTTTGAGCACTACATGAATGTTAGGAACAAGTTCTTTACCATAAGGGTAGTGGAATACTGGAACAGGTCGCCCAGGGAGGTGGTTGAGGCCCTATCCCTGGAGATCGTCAAGGTGAGGCTCAACAGGACTCTGGGCAACCTCATCTAGTTGAGGATACCCCTGCTTACTGCAGAGGGGATTTGAGTAGATGACACTGGGAAGCCCCTTCCAACCCAGACCATTCTATGATTCTATGAATCCTAAGCAAAGTGCTCCTGGCTTCAGGGTAAAGTAACATGATGACTATATATCTACCTATTTTACTACATCCTGACACCATGTGTGCAATGTCACAGAATCCTGTAAAACCAGTTGAGAAGGGCCTTTGGGCTTCACCTAATCCCACATTCTGATCCAACGACAGTCAGCCTTTAAGCTGGATGTAACTATTTAGCTGCAGGGAAACTTGTGGGACAGAGGATGCATGCACTGGCCTATGGTTAAGCTAACTGGAGATCAGAAACCACTAGATAAGACAAAATTCCTTAGAAGTAACAGATAATAATGTAAGAAGTTACAGACATAGTCATAAGGAATAGCTGGATTTCATAGACACCTATGTGAGAAGCAGCTGAACTCACAAACCACTCCAGAAGCAAATGGGGGCTCTTTTGAGCAGTCAAGACTTGCAAAGTTCACACTGCCTAAGTAACTTAGTAATATTTTATTTTGTAAGTTGAGACTACCTAGGAAACAGCTCTAGAAAAAAATAAGACTAATAAGGAAAAGGTAATTATGAACAAGTTGTTTATTTAGAAGGGAACAAGATGATAGTAACATGGAAGAACCTTAAAGAGGAAAAAGCAAAGAGGGGAAATACTAAACACAACAAAACAGACTATCAATGTTGTTTGGGAATCTCTGTAGAGTATCCCTGTATCTGATCACTGCCATCTGGACCCCAGAAATAACCACACTTTTTGCACTGTATTAGTTTCTGATTTACTTCTTCAGTCAGAGAGACAGCTGCTAAGGAAGGCCTGGGATCTCTTCTCCTTGGAATAACTAAGAAAACCCCAGAGGTCTCCTGTAACACACCAGGGACACTCTCTCCATTTTAGATGTCCATAGATTTATTATAGTTTCTTCAAGACTGGATAATTTTTTTTAATTGAAGTTATATTTCATGAACCCTATAATTAAGTGGTACAAGATCAGTTAGTCCCCAATCATTGTTTTGCAGGTGTACTAAGTGAATCAATTCCCTCAACTGCTGAATCATGTCATTCCTTGAATCTGTGCACTTCAGTTCAAATATAAAAGGAATCAAGAGAGTCAGGAAAAAAACAAAGGAAATTCTCTTCAGAAGTGAAAATATCATCCAGGAACCAAATACTGAAGAAAACAAATCAATTTTAAAGACACAAAGGTGAATAAGAGCTTTATTAAATGGTCAGTGGCAGTCCAGGAGTTCTCTTAACACAGCTATAGAAATAAATATTGTAAGTAAAGAGTAGACATCTATATATGTTGAGTCTAAATTTAAAGTCTGTTATTTTGATCTGAAAAGTACAGATTCTCCCACCAAGCAAAATGATAATTATGGAAATACTGCATTGTACGAGCCACCATTGTGCTTTATTTTATGAAGTATTGATGGCTTTGTTCTTTTTGCATAGAGGCAAAACAAACCAGGAACTGCAGTTGTGCGTTTGGAAAGATTTATGGAAAATAAAGGTATTCTTAAATCCCCTCCTTCCACCACCATCTCCCCTTTCCCACCATATCTGCCCTTTTTCCACCCCATTTTCCCCCTTTTTCCCCTCAAACCCCAGAGCACCTGGGCTCTGTTGGAGTCTCCTCCCACCCCAGGTGCAGCCACTTGCCCCTCCCCACCCACTCCCCTTTTTAAGTACCCCAGGAAAGGCAGAAGCCCTAAGCTGAGCCCATCTGGGCTGAGGATCCTCCTCTCGTTGCTGGTGAGTGCTCCCATGGTGCACGCTGGGTGATGGTGGTGGTGACAACAAAGGCCGGGGCCTGGTGGCCCCCGGTTAGGTAGGAAGATTATTGATATCTTCTCCAATATCATCCACGGGTGCTGGCTGGGCCTCATTACTGGGTGGGGCTGAGATCCTTTGTGTGGTATCTTAGCTGGCTGAGGGTCTTGCCACCACCTCTGGAATGTGTGCAAAGATGGTGGTGGAGCAGGAGCTGTTTGGGCAGGGTGGAGGATGGTGTAGAGGGAGCAGGAATTGCTTTGGAAAGATGAAGAGGAGTGGTGAAGGAGGCAGGGGGATTAAACTAGATGACCTTCAGAGGCCATTTCCAACTCTGGTGATTCTATGATCTAGTTCCAACCCCTTGCCATGGGCAGGGATGCCTTCCACTACACCAACATCTTTAAGGGCTTTTGTTTGTTTCTTTTTTTGCTGTACAGAAAAATCAAAACATAATATGGTAGCTATGATGAACTGATAGTTTTCTGTTGTTTTTTTTTTTTTTTTTTTTGAAGCTACCTTATATTGAAAATAAGGTCCTCTTTACACTGAGAAAAGAAATCCCATCAAATCTGTAAAAAGGGTTTGGCTATTTCAATACTATTGCTCAGCAAAAGTTAGTCTTTGTCTGAAGTGCAGGCAGTGGAAACACTGAAGCAAATTTGTAACTCTTTCCAGAAAGACAACTCCATAATCCATGCCTAATTTTGCAGCCTGACTCAATCAATATTGATTCAGAGCAAGGGTAGGAAGGATACTGTAGGAGAGTTGGGCTAGATGATCTTCAGAGGTCCTTTCTAACCCTTACCACTCCCTGATTCTGTGACAGGCATTTGTTAATAGCTAGCTTTGCTTCCAAACACACTGACATACATGGAAACAAATTCTCCTGTGTCTACTGATGTAATTTTTTTCCAGAAATATATTAACTTAAAGGTGATTATTTCAGTAACCAACCTCGAAATTTTCTGAGTCTTACATTAAAACAGATTTCCTTTATAAGCCTTCACAGTACCTAAAAAATCAAGTTTGGCTTCTGAGCTAGAAAAGTGGTAACTGCCTTAGTGAATGAACCACTTGTTGGAATTCTGCTGTGCCTGTGTAAGAAACAAAGGTAAGCAGGTGGAAAAAGGACAATTAATTTAGCTCCTTTTAGCTGCTCTTCTCAGTGAGGTCTAAATGAAATGTGCATTGTGACATAATAAGAAATTTTATCACTACAAATTTGTTTCAAGCCTTTCTGCAGCTGCAGGTGGGAGTTTGTACACATGTGGAAGGGTTGGGGTTTTATTCTAGTATTTCTTTAAAGTGATAGGTGAGGTTTCCAGTCACAAGTCTCCTTGTATAGCCCAAGCTGCTCTCTTTTTGTTTTGAACATTTTATCCATGCTTTCTGCACACCTTGGAGATTGATAGTTTGAGTTAAGGATATGAACCAGAGCACAAGAAGTTCTATCTCAACATCAGAAGGAACTTCTTTACTGTAAGGATCAGGAAGCAGTGGAACAGGCTCCCCAGAGAGGTTGTGGAGCCTCTTTTTCTGGAGACTTTCAAGACACCTCTGGATGTGGTCCTGTGCAACCTGCACTAGATTCTATGCTCCCGCTCTGGCAGGAGGGTTGGACTCAATGATCTCTGGAGGTCCCTTCCAACCCCTAACATCCTGTGATGAGCCAAGAAACAGTTGGGACTTATTATAGAATCATATAATTGTTTCCATTGAAAATCTGGCACCTAACTACCAAGTCTGGTGTTGGAGGAGTAGTTGGAAATGGAGTAACTGAGAATTCAATACCACAAGCAAAAAGTGACTGTTTTTTCCATTGTACACCTACTGGTTGTATAAGTTAGTATTGTTCTGTTTACAAATAAAGATGTTTGAAATATTACAGAATCACAGAACTGAGGCCGGAAAAGACCTCCGAGATCAAGTCCAGCCTGTGACCTAACATCTCAACATCAGCTAAATCATGCCAGCAAGTGCCACATCCAATCTTTTCTTAAAGACCTCCAGGGATGTGATTCCTCCACCTCCCTAGGCAGTCAATTCCAGTGCCTAATCAGCCCTTCTGTGAGGAAGTGCTTCTTAACCTAATCTCCAGCAGATTAATGCCTGCCTGTGGGACTGGTGCCAATTACAGGACTTTGGGTTCATTGATCACAGGCTACTCTACAAGACCCCAGGCCTGCTGACTAGAGATATGCAATGTTTGTCTCTAAGAGGAAAAAGAATCCTGGCAGGACAAGAATCTTGGGAATGATTGATCTGTCAGCTTCACCTCTGTGCCTGGGAAGATCATGGAACTGATCCTCCTAGATGCCATGCCGAGACACATGGAGGATGGGGAGATGATTCACAACAGCCAGCATGGCTTTACTAGGGGCAGGTCCTGCCTGACTAACCTTGTGACCTTCTATGATAAAGTGACTATGTCAGTAGATAAGGGATAACCTATAGATGTGATCTATCTGGACTTCTGTAAGGCCTTTGACAAGGTCCTCCACAACATCCTGCTCATCAAATTGGAGGGATACAGAGACGATGGGTGGAATGTTCAATTGATAAGGAATTGGCTGGATGGTTGCATCCAGAGGCTGGTGCTCAATGGCTTGAAATCCAGATGGAAAGCAGTGACAAGTGGTGTCTCTCAGTGGGTAATGCTGGGATCTGTGATGTTTAATATTTTTATCAATGACATAAATACATTGAGTACACCATCAGCAAGATTGCAGATGGCACCAAGCTGAGTGGTGGTGTTGATACATCAGAGGGGCCGGGTGTCATCCAGAGGGACCTGGACAAGCTGGAGAGGTGGGCCCAGGTGAACCTCATGAGGCTCAACAAGAGCAAGTGCAGGTTCTGCACCTGGGCCAGAACAATCCTTACAATCAGTACAGACTGGGGGATGAGGTGTTAGAAAGCAGCCCTGAGGAAAAGGACTTTTGAGGGTGCTGACAGATGAGAAGCTGGACAGGTATAGGCATTGTGTGCTTGCAGCCCTGTGACCAGTTTAGGCTGTGCCTTTAAGAAATGGACACTTTCTGAACACTCTGGCTGAATGTATTGAAAACAAAGATATGCTAAACTAATTTCATTGGTGGATAGGTATAATGCAACTTTGAGGTTTGGAGTCAGTCTGTTCTTCTCTCTGCCCTGTGGGCTGGTCTGTCTTCTCTCTCGCTGAAGCAACAGAGTGGCCTTGGATTAACAGAGCTAACCAGATAACAAAACTAACTCTTGCATTCGCTTTGAGCTAACAGAATTTTCTCCTTAATTACCTTTCTCTCTCTAACCCTTTTTGGGGAAAAAAGGGAAGGTAGGGAGGGAGAAGGGGATAGCGGCCGGGGGGGACACCCCCTCGTCCAGCTGTGGGTCTTCTGTATTACATACATTGCTGTATATTTCTGTATATATTGTAAATATTGTATATTTTTGTACACATTCATTGCATTCCATTTCTGCTTGTAAATATAGCTTTTATCTGCTTCTCCGACTGAGTTAGCTGTGGTTTTATCTTTAGTGTGTGGGGGAGAACTTTCTCGCTCTACCACGAGCCCAGAAGCTCAAATCACATCCTGAGAGTTAGATACGTGGCCAGCAGATCCAGAGAGGTGATTCTGCCACTTTGCTCTGGTGAAACCTCACCTGGAGTACTGTGTACAGGTCTGGAGCCCTCAGTATGGGAAGGACCTGGGCCTGATAGAGTGGATCCAGAGGAGGGCCATGAAAATGATCAAGGGGTTGGAGCACCTCTGCTATGAGGGCAGGCTAAGGGTGTTCAGCATGGAGAAAAGGAGGCTCTGGAGAGACCTCATAGCAGCCTTCCACTACCTGAAGTGGGCCTACAGGAAGGATGGGGAGCGTCTGTTTACAAAGGTCTGCAGTGACAGGATGAGGGGCAATGGCTATAAGCTGGAAAAGAGTGGATTCAGATTGGGTGTTAAGAACAAGTTCTTTACTATGACAGTGGTGGAACACTGGAACAGGTTGCCCAGAGATGTGGTTGAGGCCCCTTCCATGGAAATAGTCAGGGTGAGGTTCGACAAGGTCCTGGGCATCCTGGTTTAGTTGGGGATGTCCCTT
This sequence comes from Picus viridis, assembly GCA_033816785.1. Lineage (NCBI taxonomy): Eukaryota > Metazoa > Chordata > Aves > Piciformes > Picidae > Picus > Picus viridis. The sequence goes on from CM066575.1 coordinate 28,241,656, forward strand.
CTGACTGCAGGGAAGTCAGACTAGATGACCTTGTCCCTTCTGACCCGGACCATGGTTTACTTGTATGGTTTACTTGTACTTGTTGCCCTAAGGTCAAGATTAACTGGCATAGCAGATTTTTTTGAGTGTCTTACTTTTGAAAATTTGTCTTATGATGGAGAATTCCCCACATCTAGGGAATTAGGTTTGCTATCATGGAACATCAGCATGAAAATGCAGTGATGTGTGCTAGACAAGAACCAGCTTCTGTATCTTCCATCAGCGCATACACTACAGATATTCAAAATTTCCACTATCCCAAGAAATACTTTTCTTAAATTCTCTAGCTTGCTGTATTGCAAATTTCAAAAAGAATCTGTTGCAAATTGAGAAAGGAATGTGTTCTGTGAAACCCAAATAGATTTAAATAAAAAGTATCTCTAGGTGAGTTTTGAAAAAAACATGGGGATAACTGTGGTTTTTTTATCTTAGGAGAGGGTATTTAAATAGCTACATTAGATGTGCCTCACAGTTTTCCAATTAATATATATTATCAGAATTATCCTTTCTGCTGTTATAACAGCAAAGCATCCTTAAGGTCTGCTTAGGTACTCTGAAGAATGCCAGCCTCTGATTCCTCCTCCTTTATTCATTTAGAAAATCCATCCCAATTTTTTTCATGGCTTCACAATCAAGAATAAGCCAGGATCAAACAAAATTCTACAACTCCACTAACATCAACAGGAAAATAATGAACTTAAAGAAAAGGCATGTAATTTAGTTCTTTGACACTAATATTTATGTAGTTCCAAAGTTCAATTTTCTAATTAATCCCAAGTACCTGTAGCTAGAAGATCAAAGAAGTATTTTTTTCCATTTAAAAGCACTCTAGGTTTTGACAGCTCTGTACCCACATGCACTCAAATATTCTTCATATAGGTATTTGTATGTATATATATATGTGAACACAAGCTCTCATTTCTCAGTAGCTACACTAGTATATTACAATTTCTAACTAAAAGTTCTCTGATAAATTCATTTGTACCCAGTATCCCATTTCCATTGCTCTAAGTCCTCAAAAACAACACTCCAATCATTGAAAACTCTTTATAGGCATGATTAACAAATTTCAGTTCCGTAACTGAACTCATTATAGCTAAGAACGTATTTAATCTTTCATTTTTTCCCAAAAGGACAGAAATGGATACAAAGAATAAGTGGAATATTTTCCTGTCTTGAGAAAGTTCGTGTTACATAGCATAATATTTGAAAATCAGATATAAAATATATTAAAATAACAGTGTACTTGGGTAAGTAACTTTGTCCAACTATCAGTGGAAATCAATACTGACATAAAGGAAATGGTGTGTTGTTGAGACTACTTGATAGCTTATTTTTCAGAACAGCCACACATTACAATCACTGTCTTTCTTATAAAAGCAAAACAGTAGTTTGCCACAAAAAGACACCAAAAGATAATTCTTTCAATCTTGCTTCATGTATTGGTGTTTGAAAACACTATTTCATTAAGTTCATTCATGGATGTGAGCATATAAAAGAAATTATTAGAAAGTCATGGGCTGATATTAAAACACACAATCTTCATTCTCACTCATCTTTTCAGAACATGAAAACATATTTCCATGCTTGACTGAAGTCCAGAAAAACAATATCCACAGCCTTTCTTTCACCCATCACGTGGGTCACCTTGTTGTAGAAGGAAATCGGGTTTGTCAAGAAGGACTTGCCCTTCATGAACCCATGCTGACTGGGCCTGATCATCTGGTTGCCCTGCATGTGCTGCATAACTGCACTCAAGATAACCTGCTCTGTGACTTTCACTGGCATCGAGGTCGGACTGATAGGTCCGTAGTTGCCTGGGTCCTCCTTGCCTCTGGGCCACTCTTGTAGATGGGCATCACACATGCCTATCACCAGTCATCTGGGACCTCCACACTTAGCCATGACTGCTGGTAAATGATGAAATATACTTTGGTGAGCACTTCCTCCAGCTCCCTCAGTACCCTTGGGTGAATGCCATTCAGCATCATAGACTTACGGATGTGTAAGTGGTACAGCAGGTCACTAACCATCTCCTCTTGGACTATGGGGGTTTCTTTCTACTCCCCATCCCTAACTTTCAGCTCAGGGACCTGGGTAGCTAATGAACAGCTGTTCTTACTCTTAATGACTAAGGCAAACATGGTATTAAGTACTTCAGCCTTTTCCTTGTCCTTGATCACTATGTTCCTTGAACATAGCTTTTCAGTATTCTGGGAACGTGAATGTATCTGGGTTTTAATTTGTACTGAAGATTTAACTTGAATGAAAATTTTAATAATGGTTGTAAGATGAATTCAGGTTTTATCAAGCTGACAATTTTCATGTACTAGTTTGTACTGAGGTTTAAATTGCAAAATGTACTTCTTACACTCAATTGCCATAGACAATTGTTCTTGTGGAGGTTTTAGGTTCCGTTTTTGTCCAAGCAACTTTCCAGGAACAGATAAACAGGTAGATAAATTAATATTTAATGTTCAAACCATTATACCAGCAAATCCTCAGAAACAGAAGGGGAAGGAGAATCAAGGTTAATCAATAGGATCACGTCTTAGGTTCTGATTGTGCAAACAAAAAGAGACTTACTTAACTTTAAGCCTATAATTGAAAAGCTCATTCACTTTAATGGGATTATCTGCTTAAAGATCAGGTCATTGGTGTTTTAATGGAGGACCTGGAAGAACAGCTTCTGTAGACAAATAACATTATATACTTAAACACCTCAGGAAAATTGGAAACTGCAGCATTCCGTTTCATAATGGGTCTGCTGTTACTCAGAGTAATAATAGTCTCATGTTGTTTATATATAAAATATATGATACGTGAGATTAGGCTCTCTAGTACAGGTTGAAAGTCTTCAAGCAATCACTCACGGTATGCTTAATAGAAAAAATAGAATTGGATTCTTTGCCTCCAAAAAGCATCTGAAATTGTACATTTTCTGTACGTATTTTCTGTATCTCAGCTTTGTAAGCAAGCGTGGGGAGGGTTTTGCGGTTGTCCAACATTATTAAAAGAGCATGACCGTCATGACTGAACAGCCAGAAAAAGTACATTCTAAGGAGGAAGGCATTTCACAGGAAAAATCAATTTCAGAGAAAAAAATTCATCTCTCTATCTCACTTTGAGCCTTATTTGACAGTGCTTGCAACTACACTGTTCCCAGAGTACAAGTAAGTTCAACTAAATTGTGAAAAGCAGTATGCCAGGATACCTAAATGCAACACAAATTATCTGTGGATAAACTGTAATGTTACATCCTATGTGTGAAAGTGGCCATTCAACCAAGTTAGTAGGGAGAACATAATCTAGTGAGTTATAGAACACCAAAAAGGACATTTTTAAAGCATAACAGCTTAAAGATGATACATATATATGTATATGTTTAATTTTTTTATGAGGTCTGGAATATCTGCTATGAGAAAAAAATAAGAGAAATAATAACTTCGAATTGTGTACCTACAACTTGATCCCTAACCAATCAATGAAAGGGAGATTCAAGTTTTGCACTGATGCTTGTTCTCTCACATTTCAATGTTACATGTTTCCTCACTGGCTAACTGCTACTTCTGATGAAAGTAAATTAGCATTTCATTGGTAAGCATGCATAACTTTCCACGTATTCTAACGTGGATCTACTATTGTAAGAAAGGGACCAGGCTGTTAATGGTAGTATCAAGAAAATAAACTACCCACAATGATTAGAGAAGCTTGAAAAGATAATAGAAGTTTATGTCCTGATCTGATGCAAATACAACAGCATTAAGGAAGATTCAGACATACTGTTTCTTGATATAGAAATTGTTTGAACAGGAAGCTAAAGCAACTTAGCAAATGGGAGACTAAAGGCCTACTCTGACAGGTCTGTCATTAGCATCTTTTCTCTCTAGGTAATAGTTGATGGAATATGCAGTTTAACGTAATTTTAAAATTTGAGTATTAGTTTTCTTTCTATAACTCTAAAGAGTGAGGTGCTGACATTGCTGGAATTATACATCTCTCAGTTTATAGATAAAAATAGATGCAAAGCACTGATCCATGTCAGTAATATTAGGTCCCTGTCTTGCCAAACTTTCTTCTAGCATGCATCCTGTTCATTTTTGCCATGGCCGTTAGGTATTTTGCCTTACACAGGAGAGAAAGCTAATCCACTTCTGCTAATGACTAAATTTTGCCAAAACAATTTTTTTTTCTCTTTTCATCCTCTACCCTTCATTGTTTTTATTATGTAGACTGTAACTAATCAAAGTCATTTTTATGTTATTAGGTTATATCGATACCTTGTTCAAAATACGATTCTAAGTACTGGGTACTCTATTTCTGCATTTCTTAAATCTACTTTCTCCTGGATATCTACCTTCCACTGCAAAGATAAAAATCACTTCTTCAGAACCAAGGTCAGATCAAATAATTTACAATGAGAAAGTTATATGGAGCTCCATCTCATCTCCTACAGCTGTTTAAGTAGTAGCATTATGAAAGCAGCACACCAAGAAACACACTTTTTTCTTACTCATTTTTTTACTGCATTTTCACCAGGCAGAACAGAAATGAGACTCCAGGGGACACGATAACTTCTACAGCCATACATCTAACAACCACAGGTGATGACCTATATTATAACAGTCATAACCTAAAATATGCAATAAAAAAAATACTTATTTCAAAATTTCTAATCTTCCATGATCAGTCTCAGAGGTTGAGTGATTTGTCAGTTCTGTCATTTTCTGTTCTAGGAAATCATTATTCAGTGTTCATCACTTGAAGTTAGATTCCACCCAAAGCCAAAGGAAATGTTAGGAGGAGGCACACAGTCCCTTAGTGACAGAGGTATTGTAACTAAATTGCACAGATGAAGAAACGTTGTGGCTAGAGAAGGCAAGATTATTTCCTTCAACACTCCAGAGTATTAAAATCCACAGTACAGTTCCTCTGTTTTTCTTCTGACTTCCTACCATCTCACTTCAATTTAGGGCACATAATGGACAGACAGTTGTTCAGCTTTTTTGGCTGAGTCAGTCTTTCTCTGGTTATTGTGCTGCTCCCAAAGGATTGACTGAGCATCCAACATAATACTACAAAGGAGAGAGAAACACAGCTGGCAGCTGTGCCTCTGGTAGCAATGTGCAAACAGACTGGTTTCACCAGGTCAAATCCTCATCCCAGTTTCATGAGCACAAAAAAATATTTTACACTCCTTCCAACTAGTCCTGCTCCACTAAAACTTGACATTGTTCCTTTGCTTCCCAAGCCTGATGTTTGTTGTTCTAAAAGGACTAAAAAGTATGTGTATTCGAAAAGCTGCAAAAAGCATCTCATCCCAGAGTCAAGGAGATCTTACAGCATTCTTTCCTGCACTTGTTTATAAACAAAAGACACTGCAAGATATACTAAATCCATGGTCATAATTTTTGATCTAATGAAACTGCAACTCAGTATCACAAAATTCTGTCTCATTGCTTTCACATTTTCAATTCTGAGAAAAGAAAAAATCATTCTAGCATTAATTTGCTGAAGTAGTGATAAAGATATCATGTATTTGGTGCAGAGTCTAAATATTTTTCTTTTTTGACTTTTTCAATCCACAGTTTAAGTGCTTAATACACTTGAAAATAGACATTTCAAAGTCTGAGCTTCATACAGTAGTGTTCCAGTTCAGTTTCTCACATCCAAATCTACCCTGTATTATTCATTATTATATATTGCTTTCTGCTGCAGAGATATTTTCTCCTGGGAATAAATAGAAAGCATGTAACACCTGCATTTTGAAAAGAAATTTTAATGTGACATGATTCGAAAAAGCATTTGAATTAACAGACAAACATGCTGCAAATAAAGCTGACAGTCATTTATAGCATAAAACAGAGTGTCTTTTCTAGCAGCATGCAAATACATCTGACAGGCATATCTTTATTTAATTAGTTTCTGGTTTCAAGAGGCAGGGTTGTGTACACACATCCAAACTATGCTCTATAATTTTAGACACTTTCTATACTGAATATTTAAAACTACTTAGTATCCAAATCAATTTAACACGATGTCACTTGTGACGCTGAGACGTACTTCTCAGTTTTGGCTTTCAACAACTTACTCCCTTGTACTTCAATGCTGCTCATAATTCCATCTTGCCCTTTTTTCTTCAAACCATTTCAGTTTCAGAATAGTTAGACTTCCATGTGTGCACATATTTAAATGCTTCTCGGTATTATAAAAGTTTCATACTAATCCATCTGCATATCCTACTTCTGTGGCTAAAATAGCAAGTAAAACAGGCACTTACGGTTTAGCAGTTACAGGGCACTTCTGTACTCCTCCTTTTCCCAATGACTTGCCAAATCAAACCTACTGCCTCTTTAGCTGTTGAGAAACAAAAAACCCACACACATCAGATTTCAAGGAACTCAGGGGGAAGTTATTTTACTTAAAAAAAAATTCTCTTTCAGAGGAATGAAAGCCACTGTTAAACTTGTATATTCAGTGCTATAAATGGGGAAATATTTTTACAATATGTTAATAATATCTTTTGAAGAATAGTTTAATTATTATGTATGCACCTGAAGACAATATTCAGAACTGATTAGTCTGCAAAACACAATAATGAAGAGGAAAAAAAGTGTGAAATAAAATCAGAAACTTAGGTTTGAAGTACCACACTCTCAGCATCCCAGCTCTACAGACACAGTGCTTTCACAACATTGCAACTGATAAATGCATTAACTAAAGAGAAATTCCAAACTGTTTTTTAACTGGATGTCAAAACTCTGCATTTTATTTACCAGAGAATGCAGAGCTAAGGGGATTTTCTCTATATAAATAAGTAAATTTCTCCTGCAGAGCTTGATTTCCCCTATCCTTTTGCAAAAGGTAGCAATAGAAGAGGGAAGTGTTGTTGCTTCTTATTTAGTTCTCCTTTGCATCCCACAAAACAAATTGTGTTAGTGAGTTTTCATCTAAAGATGAATAGAAAAGGCAAGTAAGTACATTAGTCAATATTTAATAAAATAAAAACTTTAAATCACTTTTGACAAATAAATTACTTTTCTGCTTTCTGGACTGCAGTATTAAAACCATAGTCATACAAGAATCAGACACTCTTCAAACAACAATTAATTCATAGAGTGAATTACAAAATGCATCAAGTAGGAAGAGAACCTCAAAGTCGTCTTGTCGAATCCCTCTGGAGAGAGCAGGGACATCTTAAAGAACAGGCTGCAGAAGCCCTCATCAAGTCTGACCTTCAGTGTCTCCAGGGATGGGGCCTCTACCACATCTTTGGTAAATCTCTGCAGAACTTCCTCTAATGTCCAACCTAATCTATCCTCTTCTAGTTTAAATCCATTGCCTCTCATCCTACCACTACATCCCCTTCTACATTGTCCCTCAGCCTTCCTGTAGGTCCCTTTCCAATACTGAAATGCAGCTATAAAGTCTCCTCGGAGCCTTACTGAACCGCTGAACACACTGAACAGCCCCAACTCTCTCAGCCTGTCTTCATAGGAGAGGTGCTCCAGCCTTCTGATCATCATTGTGGCCCTCCTCTGGACCCACTCCAGCAGGTCCATGTCCTTATTGAACCTCACAAGATTCTCCTCAGCCCACTTCTCCAGCCTGTCTAGGTCTCTCTGGATGGTATCCCATCCCTCAGTCTTATCAACTGCAACACTCAGGTTAGTATCATCTGCAAACTTGCTGAGAGTGCACTCAGTCTCATATACATCTTCATTTGAAATAGAACACATTAACATTAGTGCACAAGTGGGACAGATGTAGAAATAAAGTGAAAGCGTACTAATCATGTAAGGTTATGAAGGACTCCCATATACATATAATCTACAAGTTCAAATTTCCATTGTTCTCCTGACCAAAGCTTCCATAGAATACCCAGAAGTGAGGGGTAATCAACACCATGAAGAGAAGGTGGCTGTTTTACAATGTGAAGCTGAAAATTACAATTTCTCTCTGCAAAAATTTCTGAAGATTTAAACAAAACAGTTAAATCATTTTTTACATGAATATTTATTTCATAGATCCATACAGTGGTTTGGGGGAAGGAACTTTAAAGATCATCTAGTTCCAACCCCCTGGCACTGGCAGGGATACCTTCCACTAGACCCAGATTCTAAGTTCCCTAGATTCTAAAGGCATTGGATGTTTCCACTAGAAATGTAATTCCTTCCTCAATTCTCGTAATTCCTTTCTTCCAGTTTACATCCATGTCAGAGCTGGACATACTTCACAGTACTCAAAGATATTTGGCCTGGATTGTTGTATCTGTGACTGTAATTACTCAGCAAAAGAATTTCACATTCTTCTTGCAAAACTCAAACAGGCTACTGGTGTTCATGCAGGATGTAACTGACTTAGCACAATAAGGAAATTACCTACCAAGCTCATAATCCTACCAAAAATCAGGTAATTCCCCCTGAAAAACAGTTGAGTCAATCAATCAAGTTTAGTATTTGTGAAAGAGTCACTTTATAAAAAGTTATTTGAGAACTCTCAAGTAAACCATACACTTACTGCTATGTCTGAAAGCAATTTGCTTGCAAATGCTTCAGGAAAAATGTTGCAAACTGGAAACTGCAGAATTTGGAAGGAAAAAAGTGTAAAAAATAATTACCACATGCTGCTTAACATTAGACTAGCCCTTTAATATGTAGAATTATAAGGCTTTCTTGTTTCACCTATATTTAAACTGTATTCATCCCACAAAAGGGCATGTTCTATGAAAAACTCCATTCACTCATGCAAGTTAGTTTCATGGGCATCAAACTATTTATTTCTTCTCTACCATGTCATTACTTTTATGTTAACTGTGAACTGAATATACTCAAATGTGCAATTTTAGGCCCTTTTATTAAGAAACTGTGAATAAGACATCTTCTCAATAAATTTCCAACTGACAGCTAATGGGAAGTAAATCATAGCTACAGCCTGATCCTCTACCCTGCATTAAAGTCTTGCAGTAAGTTCCACAGAAGGGTCATCTCCGTTAGTCCATCCCTACTTAGAAAACAAAAACAACACAGCTGTCAACATGTCTCTTGCTATAATTTTGCCAGTTCTGACAGCCAAGCCCTGTAAAGTTTGTCAGGATGCTGTTGATATTGCAGTTAACAACATATAAAAACGTATGTTTTCACTACTTTCTTACCAAGAATTATCAGTATGGTCCTATAACTACCTCTTTCTCTTAGTTGACATAATATTATACTCCTTTACTGGCACAATGTAAATATGTACTTCACATGTTAAAAACCCATATATTTGTCAAAGTGTGAAGGGCTGCACGCTAAGTACAATATAACTAAACAGAAATGTTCACAGAACTTACATTAAGAACTTTGCCCTTCACAGTGATATAAACCTCTGGCTTGTTCTAGCTTAGAGCCTGGATTTCTTGGCAAATTAACATAATTGGAATATTTTATTCAGAAGAAAACACATTCCTCAGCTCAACAGATTTAAAAAAAAAAAAAAAAAAAAAAAAAAAAAAAAAAAAAAAAAAAACCCCACACCAAGAAAACCCCAAACTCCTCCTTTAAATTCCAAGTCATCCTAATTACCACTGGGAGTTTATTTATTTATATCCTCAGATATTCACAGGATCACAGGACATTAGAGGCTGAAAGGGACCTCTGGCAATCTTTGAGACCAATCACCCTGCCAGACCAGGACCATATAATCTAGTACATGTCACATAGGAACATATCCAGATAGGTCTTGAAAGTCTTCAGAGAAGGAGACTCCACCACCTCTCTGGGAAGCCTGTTTCAGTGCTCTGTAACCCTTACAATAAAGAAGTTCTTCCTCATCATGTTGAGGTGGAACTTCCTGTGCTGTAGTTTACAACCATTGCTCCTTGTCCCATCACAGGGTGCAGCTGCGAAGAGCCTGTTCTTCCTTCTTGACCCACAGACCTTACATATTTATATATATTTATTAGATCATAGAATCATAGAATCATAGAATCAGCAGGGTTGGAAGGGACCACAAGGATCATCTAGTTCCAACCCCCCTGCCATGGGCAGGGACACCCTACACTAGATCAGGCTGGCCAGAGCCTCGTCCAGCCTGGTCTTAAACACCTCCAGGGACTGGGCCTCAACCACCTCCCTGGATAACCCATTCCATGGCTTCACCACTCTCATGGTGAAGAACTTCCTCACATCTAGCCTGAATCTCCCTATTTCCAGCTTCATTCCATTCCCCCTAGTCCTGTCACTACCTGATATCCTGAGAAGTCCCTCCCCAGCCTTCCTGTAGGCCCCCTTCAGATACTGGAAGGCCACAATGATCCCCTCTTAGTCTTCTCTCTGGACTAAAAAGCCCCAGGAGCAGAATATGCAATTGTGTGGGGAAAAAATATAATAAAACAATGCTCACAAGGACAAGAAATTTGGATTACTATAGAGCATGGGAACAAATTAAGGAGAATATGATCAGTAATAAATAAATGCTGCACTGTATCTTCATACTGTCTCATACACTTCACGAGTAGATACCATTCTCCTGCGAGAAGTGCATATAGATAAGCTTCTTTCCAGCTTCTATTTTGTTTCATTTTGCACGTAAACTATAAATTACTGAATGCCTTTCATTGCAGAAATATGGTTTATTGAGACAGCAACTTTTGCTGTGATGCTTTAAATTTTAGTAATTCTTACAGAAGCTTATGGATAACCCCATTCTTACAGAAGTACTGATAACCCCAAAGCACTAAATTTTCAGAGGTCAGATTTTGGGGAAAAAAAACAAAACACATGAAAACAAGAAAACCCAACCGACCAAATACACACACAAAAATAAACACCAACCCAAACCACAATGAATTTTGACTTCTTATAATTCGCTTTCTGAGCCTGGGGTACAGTGAGATAATGTTTTAAATCTTTTCTTGCTTGATAAAGGAAGCAAAATCCTGCAGATTTTCTTTTTAAATTAAAGCTATAATTCTAAAATAAATTGCCTGGTTCCAGAAACTGTAGTTTAAGAAAGCATATATAAAAGGACAAAAGGGCACTGATGGAATGCTGCACTCTCACCTACTTTCGGGAGGAGCTGACTGGCCTACAGGCCAAATGATTTTATTTAATTTTTTTTTCCAACGGTCTTTTTAAATAATAGTAAGAGGAACTGAGTGAGAGTATGGAAAAAGGTGGTCAAAGAGGGGAAAATAAAAAAGCTTAGACAAAGCACGCAAACACATCAGTTCCTCCTTTTACTTCTCACAATCGCCTCACGCTTGATTTACTGCTCATTCATCTGTGAAGGCTGGAACATACAATCTGTCTTTAGCATTTGTTTGTATTCTGCCTTGGACAACCAGTACCCCCTGTAATGGATCTGCAACTTACTGCCATACTAACTGCTGGTCTGTGGATTGAACATCACAAGTGAGTGAAGACAGTGAGTGTGGCTGCAGTTAACAGCACCTAAAAGACATGTTTAAAAGCAACAAGTCTACTCTGAATTCTAAATATGGAATAAGGTGAACTGCATGGAGATCCTCCCTGGGTATCTCTAATACCTTCAGGGACACTGTTAGTGAATGAGAAGGATAAAAATTACAGCTGAGGAAGTGGTGCTGTTTCAGTGGAAAGCATGAACTAGGGACAGACAGGTGCCTACAAGTTAGCACAAATAAAGCTGGTAGTGTAGCCAAGGATAAGAGAAAAAAGGTTTTGCATGTTCAGCAGTGGCCTTTTTATACAGTACCCACTAATAACGCATCCATAAGTGCAACAACTCAGTCATATTATTCGGAGTCCACAGATCATCCTATACCTTTATAATGCACATAATTTGTATTACTTGAATATGCAGTCGAAAGCGGTGTGCAATAGGAATCTCACTGCAGGATATAAAATTGTGTCATGTACACATTCCTTGATGAAATAAATTTATTTTTTAAAAAAATAAGGATGCTCCCCAAATGTGAGATGTAGAGTCCAACAGCTATGCAAAGAGGTCAAATTTGCTTCTTTGGATTCGCAATCAAGACATACAAGTATTTTATTGTATCTATGTAAGAATACACATTCATGATCACTAAGTTAGGATGCACTGCTTTGTGATTTTTCCTTATTTTGAAGAGGTTTACAAAATATTAATGAAAGTGTCACAAGAAAATGTAAAAATACTAATTGCTCAAGAGCAAATAGAGGGGAAATGCAAATCATGTTTTCCTTAGTTAGACAAGCTCCACAATTGAAAGCCTAGGACACAATCACAGCTCTATCAGTAAAGAAAATTCTCACTTGTTCCTAGCAGATACCACTAAGGGAAAGTTTAGGAACAACAGTGTTCAGGACTTCTTTAAGAACAACTACAGATCACAATCTGCTGCTGTTACAGTTCTAGAAATAAATTTTACATCTGCAAAGTAAGTAAAGTCTTTCAAAAGGTAAATAATTCCCATTTCTTTGTGTTAACTTTGTTTCCCCAGATTGTCCCCTGTACTAGAAGTATTTATTTTGTCATCAAGCTATGTCTTTATCATCTAAATCTACATAACAGCAAAGCAAATAGTCATGCTCCAAGACAACACACCAGCACAAAATATTTCTGTTCATCTATCAAATTTATTTCACAAAACTTGGTCTAAGGGAAAAATGTCAGATATCCTATCCACTCTCTACAGATTTTCTTACAGTATTTATGTGTTTAATTTGTTCAGCAGCACTGTAAAATAAGGTTATTACAGAACTAACTTCAAAAGTGGTGATACTGATGTGAAAGAGTGGGCTTTTGGCACATTTAGACACAAGGTTTCTTCTGTGTACAATATCTCATCGTAATTATAGCACATAAATATAAACAACTGTATTTGTCTGACTTAATGCCCTGAATAGGCTGAAAGAGTCTTTCAGATTTGGCTGTACAGAACACAGAATATTATAGATTTATAGAATGGCTTGGGTTGGAAGGGACCTTAAAGTTCATGTAGTTTCAACCTCCTGCCATGGGCAGGGACATCTTCCATTAGACCAGACTGCTTAAGGCCTTATCCAACCCGGCTGGCCTTGAACACTTCCAGGAAGGGGGAATTCACAACCTCCCTGGGCAATCTGTTCTCACCATCCTCACTGTAAAGAATTTCTTTCTAATATCTAATCTAATATCTAGTCCTTAAGCTTCAATCCTTTCCCTCACATCCTATCACAAACACTCAGAAAAAAAAAAAAAAAAAAAAAAAAAAAAAAAAAAAAAAAAAAAAAAAACCCTTCGTTCCCAGCTTTCTTACAGGCCCATTTCAAGTACTGGAAGGCCAGTATAAGGTGTTCCAGGAACCTTCTTTCCTCTAGGCTGAAGAACTCCAACTCTTATCCTGTCCCCATAGGAGAGGTGGTCCAGACCTCTGATTATCTTAAAATTATTCCTCCAGTTTAGGTCAAATTAGAATTGGAATAGCTCTTCAAACACCACCACCTGTCTCCTAGTTGTATAAACACATAATTGTGAAAGACATAGAATCATTAAGGTTAGTAAAGACCTCTAAAACCAACAATTCCAACCTTCTACCCAACACCTCTGTGACCACTAGTCTGTGTCCTGAAGTGTCACTTCTACGCATTTTTCAACACCACCAGGGATGGTGACTCAACCACTTCCCTGAGCAGCTTGTTCCAATGCCTGACCACTCTTTCAGTAAAGAAATTCTTCCCAATATCCAATCTAAACCTCTCCTTGAGGCCATTTCCTCGCATTCTATTGCTTGATACTAGGGATAAGAGCCCAACACTCACCTCGCTATAACTAATAAGGTCTGCCTTCAGCCTTCTCTTCCCTCAGCATTCCTTTCTCCAGATTAAACAATCCAAGTCCCTTAGACACTCCTCAAAAGACATGTTCTCCAGACCTCACATCAGCTTCATTGCCATTCTCTGGACATGCTACAGCACCTCAATGTCCCTCTTATATTGCAGCCCCCAAAATGAAAACAGAACTTAAGCTGCAGATTCACCAGTGCTGAGCACAGGGGCACAGCCACTTCCGTACTCCCGCGGGACACACCGATACAAGTCAAGATGTTGTTGGCCTTCTTGGCTACCTGGCACATTGATGGCTCATGTTCAGTCAGCTGTCCACCAGCATCCCCACATCCCTCTCTGCCAAGCAATTTTCATGACACTCCTTCCCAGGCCTGTAGCATTGCATGGCAAATTTGCGGCTGAAGACCAGGTCTCAGGACCTGGTCATGCTGAATGTCACACAGCTGACCTCAGCCCATTGATCCAGCCTGCCCAGGTCCCTGTGCAGAGCTTTTGTCACCTCGTCACCTTCATCAGATTAAGTCTCCAGTGCAGCTCAGTGTTGTCCACAAACTTACTGAGAGTGCACTCAATCCCCTCATCAAGATCATCAATAAAGATGTTAAACAAGACTGTCCCCAAAACTGATCTCTGAGTAAAACTGCTTCTGACTGGCATGGAACTGGGAAAAGCTCATAAGAGAAAGGAAAAGAGTACATTTTTTAATAAGCCACTTATTTATGTCTAAATATGCATGAGTTTCTATCTAACTATATGTATACATTATATATTCTACATCAATTTTAATCAGGTTTTGGCTTAAGACTGTATTTATATTCCTGCACATGGCATGTTTTTCTATGCCATGGAATATTATCCTCATCAGTTCTCTCCTACTCCTTCCATTCATATAGAACTGATCATGCAAGAGCACGCTGTGTCTGGGTTGGATGGCTCACTTACTAGATAAGACACCCACTTAGATTTCAAAACTAATTGAAATTACATTGCAAAATACACTTTTCCTAGTTAGTTTTGATAAATTCTAAAGTCATTCAATAAGGACTGCAGCAGTGTGATCTGCAATGAATGGCATTTGGCTCGGAAGCCACCCTGCTACAACATTTTAACTTCAGAATCCTTTTTATCCAAGTATAAATAGAAGTCCAGCAAAACAAATCTTCCTTCTCCTCAAGTCATTCAAACAAAACCTTCATGTATGAAATGTAAATGAAGTAATCAAATTCAAGCATAGGATCAGACACTATCCAACACTACCAACCACAGTATTAACGGCATCCTATAAAAACATCTCTGATGACTCTCTGGGCTAACAGGGATTTTTTGGGTTTGCCCCTTTAAATACCCAGTCTAAAGTAAAATAAGATAATCAGACAGGAAGCAGATTACTTTTAACTAATCCTTTGGCTTTCACTCTATACGAATACACAGGGTACAGTTTGTCTACAGTCATGTAAATAGGAACATAGAAAGAAGGGAAAAACGATGACAAAAAAGGGTCTGTCAGACTGCCATTAGGGTGACATCATCAATAAGCCTCCTCATGCCTCAATATCATCCTCGTTTTCAGAGTGTCTTAAAACCAAGTGTGGAACCACAAACTCTGGACAATCAAGTAAGTAAAAATTTCTGTGACAGCCCAGCCAAAACAGACAAGCATCTCTTTACTGAAGGGGAAGAGCAATTACAGAGACACCAAAATAACAGCTGGAGTTTTAATGCTTGTAACACAGGGCAAAAGAAGAGTCCTTTTTGGGCAAGTAGTTTAAAGGGTATGTGAATGCTTAAGCATTATGATTACTATGATTTAGGAAACTTCTATCTTTTTCTCTCTTTTCTTTTCTTTTCTTTTCTTTTCTTTTCTTTTCTTTTCTTTTCTTTTCTTTTCTTTTCTTTTCTTTTCTTTTCTTTTCTTTTCTTTTCTTTTCTTTTCTTTTCTTTTCTTTTCTTTTCTTTTCTTTTCTTTTCTTTTCTTTTTTTCTTTTCTTTTTAATATATATACCCTGAGAATTTCAAGGCATTGAAGATGCAACTATTAATATTAGAATAAACAAGAACATATGAGAGAAAAAATGAATTTACTTGAACTTTATGAGCTGGTTGAGAAAATCATGAATAAATGCCTGTCATACTGTAATCAGTTCCATTTTTGTGAATGCCTTCAATAACATTAGGTTCACATCTCTGACTCCTGCAAAGTTTGTTGTTTTTGTTAGTTTCCACCCCTCTCAAACACATACTGGAGAAGCACCTCACAGCTTTTTAATAAATGGAGCTGAAAAGACACATCAGAGTTCATAAAATCTTTGGTTCATCAGATAAAAAAGACATGCAGTTAAAGAAGACTCCCAGCCCAATACCACTGTACTGTCAAATAAATTTTTTCTGTGAAACTCTGAAAATATATTATGATTGCAGGAGGCCATTGAAATGCTACACATTTCCTGGCTATAGCGGTGACAATTTTTGAGCTTCTTCACAGGCAAAATCCCTACTTTCCCTTTCAGTCACATCTGCAACCCTAAGGGGACTGAGCATGATATAGGGATAGGAGAGACAGAAAACAAGGTTGTAACTCCTTATGTGTAAAGATTTCCATGCAATATGCAGCCCCTTGAGGTTCTAGGTTGAAGGCAGCTGTGCCTATGATGCCAGGAATCAAGGCTGACTGTCCCGTGGTCATAGCAATTTTGCAAAGTATTCTTGGTGGACAGATAAAAGGCAGCCATTCTGCACGTAAACTTCAAAAGTCACTATAACAAAGTATTATCTGCTTACTATGAAGGCCTCTTGCCCATTTTTCCTCTAAAACAGATCCTTCAGCTGCATTAGCATACTTTGATGCTAAAAATTAAAAAGCATTTCAATCAAGCTTGCTCTAACAAGTTCAGATCACTCGTGTGAAACTGAACTGAGCAGATGGAATTCCAGTTTTTGGTTTGCTATTTTTTATTTGACAATTGTATAATCTGCAAATGCTATTTCCACAATATTTACTTTTCTGATCCCTGAATGGCAAAGAATGTAACTTAAAACAGAATTCTCCCATAGACATACAATCTTTGCATACATGCTCACTATATAACAATAACTTTAGATTTTTATTTTATTGTATTGTACCTTCTTTTACACTCTTGTTTGCCTTGAAATATTTGTGATTCAATTTTAAGGTCACAAAAAATCCAGAAAAGAAGTCCAAAGCACTACTGTGTTTTAACTATAAAATGGAGAACATACTTCACAGTATCACAGTAGCACAGTATTACCAAGGTTGGAAGAGACCTCGAAGATCATCGAGTCCAACCTGTAACCACAAACTTCACGACTAGACCATGGCACCAAGTGCCACATCCAGTCCCCTCTTGAACACCTCCAGGGACGGTGACTCCACCACCTCCCCGGGCAGCCCATTCCAATGACGAATCACTCTCTTGGTGAAGAACTTTCTCCTCACCTCCAGCCTAAACTTCCCCTGGTGCAGCTTGAGACTGTGTCCCCTTGTTCTGGTGCTGGTTGCTAGGGAGAAGAGGCCAACCCCTTCCTGGCTACAATCACCCTTCAGGTAGTTGTAGAGAGCAATGAGGTCACCCCTGAGCCTCCTCTTCTCCAGGCTAAACAACCCCAGCTCCCTCAGCCTCTCCTCATAGGGCTTGTGCTCAAGGCCTCTCACCAGCCTTGTTGCCCTTCTCTGGACACGTTCAAGTGTCTCGATGTCCTTCTTAAACTGAGGGGCCCAGAACTGGACACAGTACTCAAGGTGCGGCCTAACCAAAGCAGAGTACAGGGGCACAATGACCTCCCTGCTCCTGCTGGCCACACTATTCCTAATGCAGGCCAGGATGCCATTGGCCTTCTTGGCCACCTGGGCACACTGCTGGCTTACCTTACAAGACAATAAACTTCAATTTTCTTAACTGTCCCTTTGACTGTCTCACTCCCCGCTTGTAAATTAAGACTATTCTGAAAGTAAATAATATGTTTTTTTAGAAGGAATGAGAAAATTGATTGTTATAAATGCACATACTTATATCACTGGCTTGAATCTGAGTTATCCTTCCAATATGTTGACATTTACAAGATTCTCCAATCGTAAGAAAAATATTTTAACATCAAGTCTATGGAGACAGAGCTTAAGACAATTTTGCTTCCACACCTGTGAAGCTTTGTATAATTAAGAGATTTTGGGTTGCTCCCCATTTGGCCTGGGTTCTGAATTTTTTGTCATGTTAGCATTATTCTTTTGCAATTATTAAGCACTCACATGGAATACTACCAACTTCAAAAGTTTTTTCTTATTTAAATAACCTAGTAATTGTGAAAGCTATTACACTAATCACAAAGTAAGTTTTGTTCCATTCCAAACTTCAGAGTGTTGAGGAGAAACAGATCAAGTAATTATAGAGAATAATTGTCAAAGAGTAATTCATTCTTCTTGGCTGGCATTGTGAAATGTATGATCTGGCACAAGGTATAGCTCCAGCTCTGACTAAATGAATGCATTAACTCCCACAGCATTACAGGAATAAAGCTACAAAAATCTGTGATAGCTCTGAAAATAAATCATATCAGTGACATGGTGATGCGGGGGGGGGGGGGGGCTGGGGGGGGAAGTTATTTGTCCAAAGTGCAGAAAAAACACTCCACAGACTAGAACAGATTCTTTAGAGATTCTTTAGAGATTCTTTACTGAGGAGGCAGATTAATTTTATTACTGTGATATATTTCACATTTTGTAAAACAGTAATTACATTCACTGTATTATGTTTCTTTACATACTGTATTATGTTTCTTTGCATACTCACCCATTCTGATCTGAAAGCAGACACATTCTCACAAAACCTTGTACTACCTACGATATACTAAAGGTCATAATAAATAGTCCAATAGTCCAAACAGCTATGGACAAGAATCACAGAAACCTCTTGTTGGAAAAGACCTTAGGATCATCAAGTCCAACCATAAGCTAGCATCTCATTGTACACAACAGTTAGACCATAAGTTCATAGAATGGTTTGGGTTGGTAGGGAATCTTAAAGTTCACATACGTAGTTCCAAATCCCTTGCAGCAGGCAGGGACACCCTCCACTAGACCAGACTTCTCAGGGCCCCTCCTCAAGCTTCAATCCATTGTCTCTCATCCTATCACAACAAGCCCTTCTAAAAAGTCTGTTCCCAGCTTTCTCATAGGCCCCTTTCAGGTACGGAAAGGCAGCTATAGGGTCTCCCTGAAGCCTTCTTTACTCCAGGCTGAAGAACCCCAACTCTCTGAACCTGTCCCCACAGGGGAGCTGCTCCAGCCCCCGGTTATCTTTGTGGCCCTCCTCTGGACCTGCTCCAGCAGTTCAATGTCCTTCTTATGCTGGGAGCATCAGTATTGCACACAGTACTCCAGGTGGAGTATCAAAAGAGCAGAGCAGAGGTGGGGAATCACTTCCTTTGTGCTGCTGGTCACATTTCTTTTGATGCAGCCCAGGACACAGCTGGCCTTTTGGACTGCCAAGTTCATACTGCTCCTCAAGACTGTTCTTCAGCCATTCCTCACCCAGACTACATTTGTTCTTGGTGTAGGACCTTGCATTTGGACTTATTGAACTTCATGATGTTAGACTGGGCCCCTGGATGTCATCCCTTCCCTCCAGTGTGTCAAGCATACCACACAGCTTGGTGCCATTTGCAAATTTGCTGAGAGTGCACTCAGTCCAACTGTCCATATTGCCAACAAAGATGTCAATCAACGCTGGACCCAGTACTGACCCCTGAGAGATGCCACTTTCCACTGATTTCCATATGGACATTTGAGTCAGGTAGCTGTAGAGAGCAGTAAGGTCTCCCCTCAGTCCTCTCTTCTACAGGCTGAATAACCCCAGCTCCCTCAGCTGCTCCTCATTAGACCTGTTTTAAGATCCTTTGCCAACCTTGCTGCCCTTTTTTGGACACGAGAGTCTCCTCCAGGCTTAACAAGCCCAGCCAGCTCCCTCAGCCTGTCATTGCAGCAGAAGAGTTCCAAGCCCCTAATCAATTTGTGGCCCTCCTCTGGACCCACTCCATCAGGTCCATGTCCTTCCTATTATGAGGGCTGTCATCCACCAGTAACCCTAACGGCTGCTTTCTATCACCTCACCCCTGGTTTGTATTGAATAGTAAGGATTGTTCCAGCCCAGGTGCAGAACACGTGTTCATTAATGTACACTTATACTACTAAATGGATACTCCAAACTATAACTTCATTTAAACTTGAGAAGAGATGCAAAGCTAGATGACAGCATAACTTTTCTCACAGAAATAGATGAAAGACGTCAAACAGCAAATCTTTCAGAATTTTGAAGGACAACTGAAAGTTCTCTCTTCGTATTTACAAGGCGTGATATAGAACGTCAAAATATAAAAATACACACAGACACACACACAGAGAATCCTAAGATCCATTCTCTAAAACTTTCCTCTGTCAGTACAACATACATCATGCAGATTCCATTTTTGCCCCAGTGTCATCTTTACTACTCTGTCTTTCATTACAATGACAGTAAATGGATGACAGTGGCTTTTCAAAGCCTTATAGAAGTGTTACATACTCAGGGTAGAGAAGCTGATGATCTTAAAAGTATAACTAAACCACTTGAACTTCATTCTCCTTGTTATGCAATGTTTGGTATCATGTTTCATGTAATCCAGGACCAATACCATAAATTCTTACTCGAATTTGTCTTTTCTCTGACTTTCAGAATCAAGCACGGTAACTCCTCAATTCTCTCTTTCTACAATGCTAATAGCACTACAAGAAGTATTCTGGAAAAGAACAGAAGGTGTATGTTTAGGAACACAAATCCAACATTTTACATATACTTATGCATTGTATAGGAAAAGGTGTTCATAACTGGAATTTAGACTATCAGGACATTTGTCACTTTTTTTCTAAATGGAAACTATTGAATTTGAACTTTCTTTCAAATTAAACCTCATGAAATGCAATTGCCTGTCTTGAAGATGACATGCCGTATGCATGACATTTGTATTTATTGGTTGCCATGGAAATCAAGTCAAAAGTTCATTCCATAATTCTTTTTGTTGTTCTATTTTTTTTTAACCTTAATAAGGTAATTGGTTACCACAATCATTCTGCAAGCTATTTCTCTCTCAGATGGTTACAGCAAGTGACTGACAGAGATTCCTGATTCCCTTGTTTCAATATGTCATCTTAGTCAATAGAGAGGGTATATCAAGGCCTATACTTAACCCTATTTGTCAGAATACTGATTATTCTCATGTCCCAGATAAAAATATCAAAGCAGCATAATATTCACATACATTCTCAAATCACGTTCACTTGCTAAATCATAAGTTTCTATTTAGTCCCACTGAAACTTCAAAGTAGCTCCCACTAGTCTGACTTTAACAGAATGTGCAAGCATAAATACATCATCCATTTCCTTCTCCCTCTACACGAACCAGTAACTGATGGTCAATCAGGTCAAATCTCCATCATATTCTTTAATAATGGCAAAGAGAAAAATCTTAGAGTTTTATAATGCTTTCAAGTGACAGAAAAAAAAATCTCAAGAACTGCAGAAATGAATTTGTTTTCTGAAGAACAACAGTCTCATAAAAGCTACGATGCTTACAAATATATACATGATTTCCTGAGCAGAGAAGAACTTGCATAAAACTCATTTTCTGTAACACCTTACAGTCTATTGCAAATATGTACACAGGCCAGTAGTTCAAATAATAGGAGCTAAAATACTGTGAGGCATTAAATTCAACACTGTAAGGTCAATAAAGTATTTCACACGTAGATTCAAATGAGAAAATAATTTAAGAATAGAATAGAATAGAATAGAATAGAATAGAATAGAATAGAATAGAATAGAATAGAATAGACCAGACCAGGTTGGAAGAGACCTTCAAGATCATCATGTCCAACCTATCATCCAACACCACCTAAACAACTAAACCATGCAACCAAGCACCCCATCAGGTCTCCTCCTGAGCACCTCCAGTGACAGCAACTCCACCACCTCCATGGGCAGCCTATTCCAATGGGCAATCACTCTCTCTGTATAGAACTTCCTCCTAACCTCCAGCCTAAACCTCCCCTGGCACAGCCTGAGACTGTGTCCTCTTGTTCTGGTGCTGGCTGCCTGGGAGAAGAGACCAACATCTGCCTGTCTACAACCTCCCTTCAAGTAGTTGTAGAGAGCAATAAGGTCACCCCTGAGTCTCCTTCTCTCCAGGCTAAGCAACTCCAGCTCCCTCAGTCTCTCCTCATAGGGCTTGTGTTCCAAGCCCCTCACCAACCTTTCTCTGGACACGCTCCAACAAGTCAATATCCTTCCTAAACTGAGGGGCCCAGAACTGGACACAGTACTCGAGGTGCGGCCTAACCAGTGTAGTGTACAGGGGCAGAATGACCTCCCTGCTCCTGCTGGCCACACTGTTCCTGATGCAGATTATTAGTCAAGCTGGATATCATTCCCAAATACTCGGAAATCATACACACAGACAAAAATCCCAAAACTGGCCTTAACAAAGCAAACCTAAATATGATTTACATAATCTTGTGCTCTTTCCTGAGTCACAGAATATGAAGACTAAAAATGTGGCAAGTATATTATACCTAAATTATTTTCAAATGCCGTAACACTTATGTTAAGCACACAGCAGAGTGATAATATGACAAGTCACAAAAGTGTTTTACCCATGTGTCTCAGCTCTCAAAAACCTGAGAAAACCTGAACTGTAGAGGTACAGCATAAGCCTTCAGTTGCGCTTCAAGGTGCAAATTGTACTAACTTTCTGCGGCTAAGCAGAGACCATCCCCACAGAGGAGTCAATCTCTTGTTGCTGCCCTAGAAGCAGAACTCTTTTAAGACAAGAGTGAATGATCTGGCTACTGACTTAAAATCTCCTCTATCGCAGAATTAATATTATTTGCATGCTCTCCAACTTCACAAAGGCAGAGTAACTTGGATCAGGGAACTGAATATGAAATTAGCAGGGCTTCAATTTATCAGAGCATCCTTTCCCCCGATAAGCAGGCTAAAAAGAATATGCAGTGAAAAACCACATGCTCCCTTCTCCTCTCAGTGTATCAGCACATAACTGTACAAAGAATGGCAGAAAAAATAACCTGAATTATTTTCTGAGCTGAAATAACTTATTCCATATGGCAAATGAAAGGCAGGTGTTCTCTGTAAAGCAGAGCAATGAGCTTTGGTGTGAATTTAGTAAGTTAATCCGAAACTATCAAGACAGACTGAAGATTGTAGTGTACCTACTAACAAGAATTCTGTGTATTTTATATTCTCCAAACACTTCTATCATTTGTCAGAGCTGTTTTATTTAAATCTACTCTTCAGGAATTAGAACCACAGCCAGTAAAAATCTATAATTATATGAGCAGCAACAGAATTAGAGGGCCACCAGCTCAGTATTTGTATATCAAAATCATAATAACAGGCTTAAAAATTAATTTGAACATACCACTATTGCTACTCCTTTAGCGAGAAGACAAATATGAAGCAATACAGAGATTTTCTGAACAAATAAACCCCTGGAAAACCAAGTTACTAAAGTAAGCCTGAAAGAAAATGAATGTATTCTGCCCTACGCTTTTTATAGAAAACAAATTATTCCATCTGTAGCAGAGGATCCTAACTGCAGAGGCTGTTTCAGGTTGTGCCATTCAGTTAGTTTGAGACCCCAAGTGTTTTGGTTGTCTCAAACAGCACCACTGAAGGGTGGGTGTGCACAAGGCACTCTGCATAGTTCTGGAGTGCTGCCCCTCCTTGCATTATCACAGAATCACCAATGCTGGCAGAGACCTCAAAGATCATCAAGTCGAACCTGTCACCACAGGCCTCATGACTAAACCATGGCACCAAGTGCCACGTCCAATTATGCTCAGCATTGCTGAGGCCTAGACTCAAGTAGTGTGTGCAGTTTAGGGCTCCACAGTATTAGGATATAAAAACCTTAGAATCTGTCCAAAGAATGCCAACAAAGATGGTGAAAGGCATTGAGGGCATGATTTATGAGCAGCAGCTTAGGGTATCAGGTTTGTTCATCTTAGAGAAGGGTAGAGTGAGGGGTGCTGTCATTGCAGTCTGCAACTTCCTTATGAGGGGGAATGGAGAGGGAGATGCTGATTTCTTTCCAGTGTTCAGAGACAGGATGGGAATGGCTTAAGGCTGCATGAGGGGATGCTGAAATTGTACATTAGGAAAAAGTTCTTCACCAAGAGGGTGGTCAAATACTCAAAGAAACTCCCTAGAGAAGTGGGCCCCGGGCCTGTAAATGTCCAAAAAGTGTTTGGACAAAGCTCTTAGATAAATGGTTTAATTTGTAGGTTGCCCTCTGTGGAGTCAGGAGTTGGACTGGATGATTCTCATAGGGCCCTTCCAACTCAGGATATTCTATGATTCTGTGAAAAATGCTTCAAAACTTTGTACTTCCTTTCCTAAAATGCATCATGTAGTTCATAAATAAAATATGTTCTCAAGACCTTACATTGTTTGGTTTTGGTTTGGGGCTTTTTCTTTTCCTAGACACATTTTTACTCAATACTTTGGAACAGGTATTGTTTCTCATGAGTAGGAAGCAAGATGCTTTCATGTGGCAATAATTTTCCATCACAAAACAACACAGCAGGTCAAATTGAATCTCAAAAAGTGTCTTTCTTTTATCTGTGTTTGTTGAAGTGGCATCCAGCGGTTTATAAAGCAATACTTTTGTTATGAGACATTTGTCAAAACAGAGTATTTCACTGGTGAGATGCACAATTCATTGCCATTTTGGACATTAAGAAACATTCTATCTGAAATGCATACAAGCAATGTGTTTACCAGGGTGCCTGCAAAGAAGCTGTAACAGGGTAAAAGCACTGTGAACAAGTTAACCTGCCTGTTTCTCTCCAACACAGAAATGAGGGGAAGTAACACAAAACACACAAAAAACAGCGTAGGTTGAGATAAAGGATAAAGAGTTAAAATATTAATATGATAATATAATGCACAATTCTGTTAGCCTATTTGCAGAAGCAGCACAGCAGAAAGCAGCTGCAAGCAGAAAGTCAGCAAGCTAAAACCCCAAGCCAGGGAGCTACTTCCCCATCCCTCCCCCTCTGGCTGCTATCCCAGCAGAAGAGAGCCCACACCCCAAACCGGGAACCCAAAAGCAGCAACTGGAACAGGACGCTCCTCACGTTACAATCTGTATTTGACGCCCTATAATACTTTGCTCCAGCCAGCACTTTCATTTTGAAGCTGGCATGAGGCAGGATGCTATGAATAGCAGCAGATTAAAATCAACCTGTGACAGAAGATTATTGATTGTTATAAATTGCACTCCAGAGGGAATGGAGAGAAATCAGTCCATCATCTAAACAAGGTATTCAAATCAATGCTATTAGAATGGCTCCTTGATAAATACATAGTTCATTATCACTACTCATTAAACTGGTGGTAAGAGTGCAGCTGATCAGTTAAAGACATTTCTTATGTAAGTTGGAGGCAGAAGTAATCTTACTTTTTATGTAAAACTCCTGAATAACCAGCATTGATATGTTTGGCTAGAATAGATCATTCAACAATAGCTGTTAGGTAATATTCTCAGACAGTAAGTGTTTTACCAGATGATTTGTAGGGTTTAAACTCTTTATTTAGCAACACATACAGTTTAGAGTTGGAAAAGAAAGCAAACAGCTGTTTCCCTTGAGACAAGTGACACCATTTTGAAGAGGTCTAGTTGGAGATAATCAACATTCTAAAGAATAATAACTCCCAAAATGTAGAATTAAAATACATGGTCACTAAGACATTTTTTATTCAAGGTTCCCATTCCTTTGAAAACACACACCACATACGACCAAAGAAAGAAGTAATTCTTGCCAAGTACATTGAAGTCCAAAATGGAAATGTTTTCAGATACATACAGAATAAGCATCTGGCTTAAAGCAAATACTAGCTTATTGAAATTAGTTACAACAGAATCGTGACAAACAGGCTAGTCACTGAAATGTTTCATCATAGTTTCCTAGTTATGTGATTTAAGCACAGAATTAATAAATAATCAGAAAAGTTTACACTAAACAGGAACCTTACCAACTCCTCCAGTTGTGAGGAAGACAAAACCAAAAAAACCCAAAACCCAACCCATTGTTAATCTTAGTTAGGTCATGTAAATTAAATGGAAGAACATGCACGGGGGAATGATCTGGGTCTTTAAGTCATGTTTTCAAAAGACAAGTAACAAGAGCTCAATCACTTTATCATTTGAAAGCTTTGAAGTTTCTCAAAGTCTGATATTCTTCACTGTAAGAATGAATGCAGGTTATAGCTTTGCAAATATTTACTCACTGAAGTAATCCTAAATAAATACAATACAATACAATACACCAGGTTGAAAGAGACCTTCAAGATCATCACGTCCAACCCATCAACCAATCCAACCCACCTAAACAACTAAACCATGCAACCAAGCACCCCATCAAGCCTCTTCCTGAACACCTCCAATGAAGGTGACTCCACCACCTCCACGGGCAGCCGATTCCAATGGGCAATCACTCTCTCTGTATAGAGCCTGAGACTGTGTCCTCTTGTTCTGGTACTGGCTGCCTGGGAGAAGAGACCAACCTCTATCCAGCTCTTTGAGTAAGGTTTTCTTCTATTTTCACCAATACTTGCATTTAGGCATAAAGATATATATATATAGAGAGAGAGAGATAGATAGATAGATAGATAGATAGATAGATAGATAGATAGATATACACACACATAAACAGTCATATATATATCAACACACACACATAAATAGGCATATATATACACACACATTAGGCATAAATATGCATATACTTAAAAAATACATATACACACACATATTAGGCATAAACATATATATATATATAAATATACACACACAAGTCTATTAATTTTTCATCCTATGTCCGGAATGAGTTTATCTGGCAGCCTGTGAACTATACATAGTTCCACAGTGTGTATGTACACTTTCTCTACCTTCTGCTTAAACACTAGAGTGTTGAAGAAGCTACTATCTTTATGTTAGGAGTCACCCATTTTTGGTCTTTAGTAAATGACTACCAGACAAAGTCTTTCTTTCGTAAGTCTATTTTGGTGATAGCACTGTGTTATGGTTGCTATTGAACCATCATTAACTGATCCTTGCCTATACAAAGACAGAATATTGATAATTCACTGTATTGGACAACAACTGCAAAAGAATCAACTTTTGTTTGCATATAAGAAAAATTTATATTTGACAGTAAATTGGCATTACATGTGATGAAAAGAATTGTTTCGTTAATATTATTTTCCATAAGCTTCTAAAATGCTTGTCTTGGGAGTCCATAAATTGTCATCCTTCTGACAGCTGCTTTCACTTGTACTCTCATTGCTGAGTATCATCCCCTTCACTTTATAATAAAGCAATTCTACTCTTAATCAATTTTGAGATATCTTTTTCTGCAGTTGAAGTACATGTTTTTACTGTGGTTTTATATGTGGAGGCTCTAAATACTTTACTTATCAAGAATTATTCTTCAATTATCACTATTTCAGTCAGGATTTTACTTAGGTTCCTCATTTTGCTTTTCCAGCTGCATTTTTAAAAGCTGCTATATAGCAGCCTCAGTTATTTCTTACATGTAAGTATACAGTAAAAGAACAAATAATCCTAATAATCCCCCAGAAGTTTAAATAAAGTCTGTTAAAGCAACTAGCAAAATCTCCTTTCCGATGTATTACTATAATTCAGGAATAACTTCACCATTTTGGTATAACACTGAATAGCATATAGTCCAGTAATGAATTAGAAAAAAAATGTTCTTGCAAAATTTCCCACTCCTATATTAGAATGTGGAATGGAATTATTAACTAATATACAAGATCTTTATCCAGTCAGATTTTTGAAGTAGAGAGGACAAAAATGCATCAATTGAAGTCCTTTCAAATGCAAATCCTTTTAGCTTTGAAGCCTGTCTCTCTGTGATACAACTAGCACCTTCTTTCTTAACAGCCCTAGAAATACACTTCATAACACAAGCTCAGAAATACAGAACTGTATCATAAAAAAAAAAAAAATAAATCAAAATGAGTAGTCTCCTGAACATGGAATATTTAGCAGAAGGTGTTATCAGACAGCATTCTTTAACCTGGAAACAGTATTTTCTGGATTTTTTGTATTTTATTTATAGGAAGCTTTACATCTTTGAGGCTTCTAACCATCTGTGGAATTTGGCAAGAACTGGCCAATGTTTTTTTAAAGTTGTTAGAAGTGGAGGAGGGCAGCATAACAGACAGACATACATACAAAGGCAGTATGTATTCTTAGACTGAGTTCCTTTTCCTATACATGCTGTACTAATGTAAAAGATATCTAAATATACATCCCAGATTGTCTTTACTCTCTCTAAAATTTAAGATTTAGCTAATCAGGATGGAATTCAGAGTATGGCATGCATAATGTATGAATGTTGAACATGTAACTTCTGCACAATACTTAACTGTGCCACAGATAAAGAAAATATGAGCAGCTCCTCACAGTGAGCTCTAGCTAATTAATTAGCTTGTGCCTTTGAAACAATTAGTCTATTAGATATTATGAAACAGTTGCACTGAGACTGATGAATACTGTCCCAGAGTAACAGAAAAGGAATAATCATTCTGATTAACCTGACTCTACAGGAAAAATATTGCTGAAGAAAACTAAAGCCTACAGCCTCAAGCCTGTACATTTGAGAGTTTGACTTACAAATTCTTACTGTGTATTATCCCAGCTCCTAGACTTTAGGCTCACACTTGCAGCTGTCCTCTGACTTCTCTACAGGAAGACCTAGACTGCATTTTTATCACAGAATCACAAACTGGTTTAGGTTGGAAGGGACCTTAGTTTGGGCAGTAAGGGTAAGTGATAGAACAAAATTAGACAACACGTCAAAGTGGGTGAGCAGTGAAGATGGTGAGAAATTGTGGCTGGATATGACTAAACAAATATGCTTTTTAATATAAATATCTACCTGTGAATAAGCATTCCCATATATGAAGATCCATGAAGTTGTTGACATATACTAACACTCTGTTATTACTGTACCAAGGAAATATAGCCAAGAGTTTCAGAAGTTGATTCAAGATTCCATGTAAAGTTTATACCGTTGAACTGGATAAATCCAAACATTCAAGACATTTCTGATCAGGAACATACCCACTTTAAATTATACACTTACTAAACAGGAGGGACAAAAAAAGTCTTCATCATTGCTGTGACTATAGTTTTTAAGCATGTGCATCTATCATAAAAGCTTTCTGCAGGTTTTTAATAAAACCTCTTCAAAGCTGGCTAGTTTTTCCTCTTGTGAAGAAAAAAATCAGCAACTTGTCTAAGTTACCACTTCTAGGCATACTTGCACAAATGGACACTTACGGAATTGAGTAATGTGCTTATTTTCTGTCCTTTGATGTGTACATAAACACTGTATCTCAGACACCACTTTGTGGTAACAGCAGAAGGATAACATGGAATGTCAATACTTTTCCATATGGTATTTGCCAAGAAAAGATATTTTCCAGATACAAAAAACAGACACCACATAAACAGAAACTACATTGATCTTCAGCATCAGCAATCAACAGGCGAGAAAATCTATGCACTTTACAGGTCTGTCATCCTCATCAGTAAAATACCTTGCTGAAAACATGTAAGATAATTACACAATGAGGAAAATACAAATTGTATTTTAAAAGAACAGAGGCCTTTAAGGCATACTAAAATGAGTTCCCAAACCCAACACATACAAATAAATCTGGAATGGTTAACAGAAATGACTGATTAGCTAAAAATGTAGAGACATCTAGCAGTTCAAGTACACGTGAAATCTAAAATGAAAATATATTATTTGAAATTCCTAAAAAGCACAGGTTTTAGATATATGAACACATCAGTGCAATTCTGTGAAGACACAGTCAACTGAGAATCTGGTATGTGATTTACAGGTTAGGTAACAATGTACTAGCAAACCACATAGGTGGTTAAAAGGCAACAGATTGAATTTAGGTAAACATAATAAATGTCAACTTGTAAATTATCTCATGATATGAAATGCTTCTCACTCTTCAAAAATGAAGGCAAGGTGTAATTTGAAATGTCATTCTTTGGCTGTATAGTATGTAATTCAAAACAACTGCATTTATGGCTTACATTCAAGCAGAGAAATATGAAGTATCATAGAATCATAGCTAGAATTGTTAGGGTTGGAAGGGACCTCAAAGAACATCTAGTTCCAACCCCCCGGCCATGGTCAGGGACTCCACACACTAGATCAGGTTGCTCAGAGCCACATCCAGCCTGGCCTTAAAAACAGCCAGGGATGGGACTTCTACCACTTTCCTGGGCAATCTGTTCCAGTGTCTCACTACCCTCATGGTGAAAAACTTCTTCCTAACATCCAATTTGAATCTACCCATTTCTATTTTTGTTCCATTCCCCCTAGTTCTGTCATTACCTGACACCCTAAAAAGTCCCTCCCCAGCTTTTTTGTAGGCCCCATTAAGACAATGGAAGGCCACAATAAGGTTTCCTCAGAGCCTTCTCGTTAGACTGAATAGCTGCAAATCCCTCAGCCTGTGCTCCAGCCCTCTAATCATCCTCGTGGCCCTTCTCTGGACATGTTCCAGAACATCTAGTTCTGTAGTAGGGGCTCCAGAACTGGATGCAGTACTCCAGGTGAGGTCTCACCAGAGCAGAGGGAGAGAATCACCTCCCTTGACTGGCTGGCTATGCTTCTCTTGATGCAGCAGTATCATAAACCACGGAAATTCACAGTTGTATGTATCGAACACCCGCATAACTTAATTATATAAATGCAGACTGGTTTTCTTTCCATATTCTCTTTGTTTATGCAACATAGTACATCCATACGATGAAGAAACACTACATATGATTACAGAAGTGTTGATACGTGCTACTTGCATTACAGCAGCCTGACACCAACAGCTGAGAGTGCAGTTAGTTGTCAGTTGTCTGTCACTCAGGGTCATCTGAAATAGTCATCTTTATACCCACCAGTTGTTTCCTTCCTTCCTTCCATAAAATAGAAATAATCAATAAGAATGTTCACAGCCACCATCATTCCTAAGTGAACCTCATTAAACCATAAGATCTACTGACTATATTGATTAAAAAAAACACACACACAAAAAAAACCCACCAAAACCAAACAACAACAAACCCACACCTCTGATGTGCATTCTACCACATTAGGTGAAATTACTTATTCAGAAACATCTAACCCATTTAGGATTAAAGTTACCCTTACTTACCATCTTAGTGAGAAACTTTTTAAATCTTAAACCCAGTGGTTGGGTACTGCTTGAAAATATACTTGAGGATCTTTGAAAAAAATAGTCACACAGCTGAGCTAAATCTCCCACTTCTAGACTCTAAAACATCTCTAACTAACAAGCACAATAAAGAAGGGAATTTATAACTGAAGAGTGTGGTGGGTTGAAATTACCCCCCAAAATAAAATTGCCAGACCAGCTCAGCTGGAAGCAAATGAAGCTATATTTACAAGCAAAACTAAAATCTAGAAATATGAAATGCAAGTAATATGTACAAAATATACACTATTTAGATGTATTTACAATTTATAAACAACACAAGAACCCCCTGGACAAAACCAGGGGCTACCAAAAGCTTCCCTCTCCTCCTTTTCTCCAGGATGAACAGCCCCAGCTCTCACATTCTGTCCTCACAGGGGATGTATTCCAGCCCTCTGATCATCTTTGTGGACTCCTCTGGACCCACTCTAAAAGTTGTCCTTCTTGTGTTGGAGGCACCAGACCTGGACACAGTGCCACAGGTGGGGGTCTTATGAGAGCAGAGTAGATAGAGCAGGAGAATCACCTCATTCATCCTGCTGGTCACTTTTACTTTTGATGAAGCCTAGGATACAGTTGGCCTTCTGGACTGCAAGTATACAATGCCAGCTCATGTTGAGTTTTTCATCAGCCAGCACCCCCAAGTCCTTCTCCTCAAAGCTGCTCTCAAGCCATTCTCCACCCAGCCTGTATCTGTGCTTGGGATTGCCCCAACCCAAGTGTAGGACCTTACAGTTGGACTTGTTGAACTTCATGATGTTGACATGGGGCCACCTCTCAAGCTTGCCCAGGTCCCTCTGAATGGTGTCCCTTCCCTCCAGCGTGTCAACCAGGTCACACAGCTTGGTGTCATCCACAAACTTGCTGAGGGTGCACACAATCCCACTGTCCATATTACCAACAAAGGTGTTAAACAACACTGGACCCAGTACTGACCCCTGAGGGAAATCACCTCTCACTGGTCTCCATTTGGACATTAAGCCACTGATCACAACTCTGTGAATGTGACCATCCACCCAACTCTTTATTTAGTGAGTGGTCCATCCCTGAAGTCCCTGTTTTTCCAGTTTGGGGACCAAGATGTCATGCAGGACACTTTACATAAACCCACTAAATGTATTAATCGAGAAGTTTATATCCACTATTGTGAGTCATAATTATGCATATATTAAAAGCAAATATAATTGTATTTTTAAGAGGAAAAATGCTTAACCTGTTTACACCAATGCTAAATCTGAACTAAAGTCAGATGACTTGCTTTTGCTTTTGCTGCATCACTGGCTGTATTTCTCAGATGAAACCTTGTCATTGCAGAGCACTGCTAAGTTTTCCCAGCCAAATTGTATTTTTTAGCTAGGCCCAACAGACCTATTTTCTTCCCTTCTCACTTATGCACTCTTGACAATAACTTCTATCCTACCCAGAAGACATTTTTGACATCTTGACATATTTCACTCTGGCATTACTTTAAGCATTGTTTCTTGTTAGACAAAGTTTGCCTACAATAGTAATTGGCCACTTCAGGATCTGCGATAATAAAAAGGAAAATGAACAAAAATAATCTGAAGATGTAACAATGAAAAGATCTCTCTTGGGAAAAAAAAAATCAAGGATTTTCACAAATATATTTTTTCCACTAGTTATAGTTGCTAAACCACCTACACTCCAAGAAACCGAGAAGAAATATGACCTTTCACTGTGTGCCTTTTTATCTCAGTGTGTGTACTTTTATAGATCTAACAACTGAACCTTCCCATGTCATGCCAACTATGTCACACACATTGTAAGGAAAGAAGCTACAACATTATTAATTGTAGAGTATTAGGTGCTTTATTAGGTGCTTTTTTAGGTGCTTTTTTCAGCCTTTGTCACCTACTCACCAGCAGATTAGCCAATTCTGGTTCTCTGTAAATTTATGTGGATGCCAAGCATTACAGATGAAGATGTCCCACCACTGGAACACATTAGCCATACCACATAAAGTTAAGAATCTGTGCAAGTAGAAATCAATGCTTATATATTTCTAACTCTGCAACTTACAGTAAAGCTGTAACATTACACAAGCAAAGTCAGTAACCACTTTGAAATTTGCTTTATAAAAGATCTCTGCTAGGAAACTTGATCTGTATATTAAACTTTCTGTAATTACAGTGACTGCAAAATATGTGTTCTGAAGAACTGTAAACTGAGAGCAAAGATAAGCACTGCTATAGCTAACCAAGGCACAAAACTGATCTGATACATGAAAGGAAGCTCCTATGATTTCATCACCTCCAGCCATTTACCAGTATCTACTGACAAAATAAATGAAAGCAGAACACTCTCTCAAAAGTGCACTATGTAGGCCACAACATTTTTTTCCTTACTAACTAGACTGGTACATCTAGCTACAAAATCACCTCTATTTTATTGTTCAGTAAGTCCATTCTAGGCCCATTAGAATATAAGAAATACCTATATGAACTTACTACTCCTCTGCAGAGCTACAGATAAACACTAAATAAATGATGAAAGTAATTTAAAAGAGTACTTTTTTTTTGTTTGTTTAAATTATAATATGCAGTGCCTGTATCTTTCCACAGGTATATTTTTTGTGCTTTTTTTATCAGAAGTAAGCCTTCACGTGAGCACAAATGAAGACACAGACACAAACATAGATATGTCCATGTAGATTTATATTCTTTTCTTATCTTGGTAAGTAAGTCTGCATTTCTGGGAGGTACATTAAAGAACATTTAACCATACTGCCACCAAAAGACTACTGGAAACAACAATGAACAATGCCTCAACAATTCCAGTGTAACATTTCTCTAGATGGCTTCTGAGGGCAGAAAAAGTAAATTTTTAGATGTTAATTGCACTATCTGCAGGCCCAATTACAACTTTTGGCAGCAGATGCAGACCTTTGTGTAATAGGAAATACTTGAAATAAATACAAAAGGCCAAAAGAAAGAGTTCTGGACATCCTTCCAAACTACTTCTGAGTCACAGTCAATGCGATAGTTTTGACTTCATTGATGCTGTATAAGGCACTAATCAGCAAAATTTCTGGCTCATTATCTTTGTTAATTTTACTGAGTCCTGCTCATTAAGCAGGGTTCAATTCCCAATTCTCTAAGTTGAAGCTGAGAAATTAAAATAAAAATTAATGTCATATTGAGGCATCGCTGCCCACTTGCTCATCAGATATAACATACAATGTTGTGAGGAAGAAAACTTGCATTTGGGGGCAATCACAGCAAGACAAGAAGTAAAAAAGTGTAGCAAAAAATATTATCATCAAATCTGCGATGTATTTTGTTAGTTTTTCACCCATACTTTCTCACTTCTACGCAGTTGTTACTAAATATCTTTTTGGCTGGCAGTGAGGTAAGTGAAAGGGTTGCCGTCCATGACCTTCCCCAGTTTCTCATTAACATCTTTCACCTCTGTATGTTACTGCTTCCTCAGATACACTAGCTTAACGGCATGCATAGCCAGTCCTGGTACCAGAAGAAACATTTCTTATCAGATTATACTTTGTCTTTAAATGGAGGTTATTTGACAGAGACAAGTTAAGAATAGGCTACAGATACAGATGTGAAATAGAAGGATATAATAACTTCCAGCAGAATGTGGTGAAGAGTGGCAGAGGTAGGCTGTAATCTTTCCACCAAGATCAGCAGCAACCAAGACAGTATTTCAGGCCACAGCCTTAAAGTTTTGGAGGACGGATAAGAAGAAAAAATGGCAGATTGGCTAGGGCTTTAAGAAAAATCTCTGGTTTATGGAACTGAAAGGGAAAAAACTAATCAGTTTTCTATGATATCTTACATTTACAGTATAGTCAAAACCAGTAAAAGTATAAAAACAGAAGACAGTTCTCACAGGGCAGGTGGCAGCATTTAATAACAGACTATCTTTACAAGATACGACTTATTCCAGGACTGGCCACATTGCTACACAGATGTAGCTGACTGAATCCACTCACTGAATCCAGCAGCATTTAAAATACACTACACAATCAAAAGAAGATGCTGTGAGTAGGGTCCCTTAGGGAGCCAGACCAGAAACACTTATTATTTGGCTTCCAGATTTTTCCCCTTCCTTGGCAATCTTATGGCCACAACAGCCAGCTTCAGTGCTTATGAGCTGGGTAAATGCGAAGCCTGTCTCTAAGATCCTATTTGTTGCCAAGTCCCATAGACCCAGTGGTAAAAATCAGGCAGTTGGTTCAGCCCCTCTTGCTACATATCTAATTAAGATTGGTCATTAAACACAAGTAAATGTCACCTGCTATGCAAGATAAAAATTGCTCTGTTGCAATGAGTAAGCAAACACCAAATTCACCTTCTTCTTGGGCTACAGATGAGTGCTCTAGAAGAGGCAGTGCTTCTTTTCTGCGCTTACTTTAAATAAAATTAATTACCTGCTTATTTCACAACACCGAGAAAGGCAAAATAGCATCTTACTTAGCATGGGAAACACACATCTAATTTAGTCCCTTTTTAGCAACTTGTTTAGGAGGTATTTGTAGGCCTGGTTCTGTACAGCTAATCATAAACTTCAGATGGGAATACCAAAGGCACTTGCAAAGCAGTATCATTGCAATGATAACTGCATCTTTAGCCCTCCAAATTATAAAAAAGGCATATAGTCAAAAAATAAACACCAGAGATATGTCACATTTTATTTCTTCATTGTCAGCAATCTATGATAAATTCAGAAGACAGAGTTTCCATGGAAAAGAAAGAAAAGGTAAGAGCAAAGTAGATACTTTCGTAATTTCTGTCTGGATAGAACACACTCCACTTTGACTTCTGTGCTGGGGGAAACAGAAATCAAAATTACTCTTTCTCATTCAAAAAAGTAGAAAAAAAATTAGGAAGTTCTAGGACATGGTGCAACAGCAAAAAATGATACAGTACTCTTGCCACTTCTAAGAAATAGAAACATTTGATTATTTTGGCCAGAGCTGACAGCTGAACTCAATTATGATTCCATCAGGTGCTGATACATTTGCATTTGAGAAAAAGATGAAATACAGTAGTCTGTGCAAATCATAAAAGAAAGTAACCTCACTAAGCTGATACAGAACTGTTTCTTGCCTAAGAATAGGTCTCACATTCTGGATAAAGAAAATTTAAAACATTACAGCTGAAAGATTAAATCAACTTAGCAAAATAAATTATTTTTGTTTTAAAAACACACTCCCAGTGAACTTAAAGCTGACAAATACGACAATATTATTCTTCTTGAAAAAGCTTACAAATAACCAAAAAAGATAGTATTTATGGTTAATGCAGCATCCACATTGTTTTCTGTGTCCATCTGCAAGACATCTATTTTCCCTATGTTATTTAGCATACTGGAGGAAAATGATAATAAAGCTGTTTGAGATTTCTCCAAAGGCTAAACAATGCACTACACATGTAGCATTTACTTAGGATTATGAAATACAGCTGCACTGGAAATTAGGAAAATATTAAATATATACAGAAGTGAAGCAGTAGATTCACTCCTTCAGAATGGCTGGTGCTTCCCTTCACTTAAGGCCAGATAGGCCACATCCCACTGGGATGTGCACTAAGGGTTAATATGTTCTGCCAGGCCATTCTGTAAATTGCCATTTTAAACTGCAGTGGCATGCCATTTGAAGAGAAAAAAAAAAATAATAATTCTAAACTCAGAGAAATCAGAAAAAGAGTTTAAATTCTGCCCTACTGTCCCAGTTTTGCTGGGATAGAATTATAGGCACGCCATGGGCTGCAGGCCATCAGCAGTTTTGAGTCAGCCAGGGCACCTAACTCAAGATGGCTCACAGGTGTATCCAATGCTTTATCCTAAACAATATACATTTGCTGGGCTAAGTGCAATGTTATATATTTTATATTTGCATTAGTGCTTCATGAAAACCATTTTAATTTCAACACATGAGTACTCTCTTGCCAATTCACTTCTCTGCTGGGGAAGGGTCATAGAATCAGAACTACGGAGGTTGGAAGAGACTTTTGAGATCATCAAGTCCAATTGATCCCCTAGAGCTCACAATCCCACTTTACTGCTAAGCTAATTGGGTCACTGGGTAATAAGCCACTGCTAGTTTAGGCCCAGATAGGGGCTAAATGTAGATATCTGCTAAATAAGATCGTTATGACAGTGAAGGTAAAGAAGTATCCTCCAAAAGTCAGTGTATCAGATTCTCTAATCTGGTTTCTCCAGTCACTGAACTTTGAAGTGGACATTGATATCCAAAGTAACTAGAAATGAGCACTTAATAGATGCAGCGTGTTCCCATATCAAGACTATTAAAGTACATTGCTAAAGACTTAGAATTGGATTTGATCCCTGTGAAGTTGCCACGTAACTCCAAAGAACCCAGCATACTGTTAGTTTTTAAAAATGCCAAATGCCAAAGTAAACACTTGCTGCAAATGGGACTGCAGACTGTAAAACAAAAGCAACAATGTAGGCTGAAAGGAGCTTTTGGAGATCATTAGTCCAGACTTCTCCTCAAGGTTGGGTTGCTTTAGGGCCTTGTCCACACAAGTTTTGAAAACTTCCAGAGATGGAGGTCTGTCTTTAAGCAACCTAGCACAGTGCTTAACCTTGCTACTTGTGAAAAGCTGCCTCCTTACATGCAACAGAAATGTCACTCATTGCTTCTTATGGTCACTGTCCCCTGCTGTGCTGCTGTGTACCATCCAGGAGAGCTGTGTTCTGGCTCTTCTACTACTGCAAGTAGCTTCCTGTGGTACCTTCTCTCTCATCGCTTGCCAATAAAAGATTCTCCAGCACCTCAGTGGCTTCCCAATCAAACACTGCATTTTCTTGACCTTCTTGTTTTGGAGTACTGCCCATCCTTTTCCACAGGACTGCTAGCAGCCAGGCTGTGGTGTCACACTGGGTAATGCCAAACCAGGTGCAGGACTTCTGCTGAACTATCTGTGTAAAGAGTATCACAGAATCACCAAGGTTGGAAGCGACCTCAAAGATCATCAAGTCCAACCTGTCACCACAGACCTCATGACTAAACCATGGCACCAAGTGCCACGTCCAATCCCTTCTTGAACACCTGAAATTTAAACAGTATTTAAACAGAGTTTTAAGACAGTCCTGTCATAAGAAACATAAGCCTAAACAAGGTGTGACAAGAAAGGCAAGCTACTAAAAAAAGAAGCCAGTTAAGTTTTGAGCAGGATTCAGAGGGAGCATAAAGACAAATGCAAATTCAGACGCTTCTCTGCAAGGTGTTGGAGACAGATAATTGAGAGACTCAAATCCAGGAATGATGGGGATGAAGCAAGCAATAGTATTAGAGGGTTACTTGGCCATAAGGCATAAGAATAGAAGCATGATTGAAAGCAAAATAAGGTTATGTACAACCTTAGGCACACAGCTCACCTCTTCATTCAGTTGTGTTTTTTTTTTTCACTTTAGAGATTTCAATTAGGCAAAATCAAAGATATCACAAGCCACTTACTCATAAAAAGGTGTTAAAAAGAAAGAGTAAGTACTGCAGTCTGTTGGAGCTACCTGACAAAGAGGAGTTCAATAATCCTCTACTGCACCTGAGCAATGAAGATTGAGAAGTATAACCTCAAAATAAAAATAATGAAAAGAAATAGGTATGTGCCTGAAAGGAAATCTTAAATTCATCACGTTAAGCTTTCAAAGACAAACTTTAAACAAAATGGAGGTAGCTGAAAATACTTATTAATTTTGCTTGGGAGCAAAATGAATCTCTCAGGCCTTTAGGCAGTAGAGAATTATGTGGTCTTTTGAACTGAAGAAGTGCAAACTGTAGAGGATCAGAATGAATAAATGTTAAGATGTCATTCTTAAAAGGCCTTTATGAATCTATTCAATATCAACATTTTTGAGACTTCTCACACAGGAATGTTGCATTTGTTATAGTTTTTTACACCTTGCAGTGTAAGCTAAAAAAAATTAAAGGATGTGTTTATGCATTAAAGAACAGAGACAGAAACAAATATATGCAGGAGAATTTATAACAGGTATAAGCAAACATTTTAAATTAAGCTGAAAAAAAATTTCACACAAACCCCCCAACAAACTGATAACTTTCAGCGAGATCATACTAAAGAAATGATTAATGTTTTCCACTCAGCATTTTTCAAGTGCTGAAAAATTAAGTTTTGTTAGTAGCGTTTTTTCCCTCAATTTATGCAAACACTTGAAATGTAGAACTCATTTAGTCCTCATAGCAAGAAGGACTTGCTATCATTAAAAAAGGCATTAGTAAGCAATTGGGTGGAAGAACAGTTCCCTAAATTTGTAAAGATGATTCCAGCACTACTGCTACCTCTGTTGCAGATGGGACAAGAGTGGTATCCAATACCCCAAAATCAGATGCATACATCTGAAGAACATTTCTTAAGTTCTGGTGTCCCCTCTGCTGCACAGACCTGCTCCCTGAATACTAATTTTCTCTGCATTTTAGTCTTTATTCAGGCTACAAAAATGATAGTAGCTCTGGAGAAGCCCTTTGCTTGATATGATGCGAAGGTATGAAGAGAATCCATCTCCACTGCAAAAGTTCTTTCTGTGCTGTTGAGTAGGACTGCCAATAAAACCCAGACGCCCTTGGCTGAGGATCTCAACACATATCAAGGTAGGAATCCAACTCCATATGCAAATGTATTTTCCCCTGTGAGCCAAAGTTAAGCAGAAGATGGGTATAATTTTCAGTATCTAGTATATTTCTTATAATATTCTAAAAATAATTTCTGAACACTGATTATTTGGTCTAAGCCTGTAATCCTCTTTAGCAGTAAGATTCATAGAGTATAAATAGCTTACTGACGGGGGAAAAATCAATTTCATTATGTGGCAACCTGTAAAGCTAACTACATCTTTTTGTGAAAAGAAAAAGATAAGGAGACATAAAGAAGCTGACTCTAATTGACACCTGTACTACAATAATCTGCAACAGTACTTCAAGAGGAACAAAAAAACAGGTTTAGTCATGCCCTTCTTTTCTTGTAACACATCCAAAAAAAGGTTTCAATGTCTTTATTAAATGACATATTTTTACTTCTTTATTGAATCCTTTATTCCATCTCTTTTATCTTTTCCTTTCTGCTTTTTTGATCAATTGCTAAAATTACTTAGCAGAATTTCACATCAGGTAATACAACACTTTCATCAGCATGAGATATGTTGGAGAAAGGAGCTTAAAAGGCCAGCTATTATGTGCAGTTCTTAAGCTAATATTTCCTACAGACAAAACATGTTCATAGTTAAAGCTGGGAAGAGGCCAAATTGGATTCAATCTATCAATTTTTAAAGTTACTTGTTTATGCAACTAATCAAAATCCATCTTTGTTCCAAATATAATGTTGTCTAATGTCACGTATATCGAGGACTCCAAAATGGAGCAAATAATGTGGACCTCCAATGTAGCTACAGCTAAAATGAAGACAGAAGTGAAAATACAGAGTGGGTAGTAACGACAAAGTCATGAAAAAGTAAAGCCATTATAAAGTGTAACAGCACAAGGGAAAAAGTGTGGAGTTGGGAGGAGAAAAAAATCAACAAGAACTACTGCCCTATCCTCAGCAGCAATGGAGATTCCCATTTCCCCACCTCAGTAGTAAATCTTTAGTGTACAGGTACACAACACAAACCTACATTTGCCTAGAAGCAGGTTAACCTTCCTCCTTATTTACTGTTTGTATCAGCCAGTAAATAATTGGTACGTACTCATAAATTCAGTAAATTCTTGCTTACAAGTCTCTGTGAATGGCAAAGATGTTAAAATAAAAGTAGAACTGTACAAGAAGAATAAAGAAAATACAAAGTATTGTTTGACTAAAGAGCTTGAATTTAATAATACTACAGTTTTTAAAATAAGAAAATTAAGGCGGTTTTCAGGTTTCACGAAGGATAAAAAATTGTGCCACAATGGAAAATCAGTTCATATTTTTAAGCCTGAATGTAGATAGAGCAGCATTTTTCAGGCTGACTTGTTTTCAAGCTGCTTGTATAGTAACATCAAGAGACAATAGAGAAGAGCACAGCTTTTCCCTTTAGGGCTAACACTGTATGTAGACATTACAGAAATATCATTATCAAAAGCTTTAGTGTCACAGCAAGATCACCAGCAATCTACAAAGGTTGACTAGGCAGGGTGACAGGCTTAAGACCTTATCTACAAATCAATTTGTATGGCATTCAGTTTTCAGTTCTCCCTTTCCCGAATACAGCAATTCCAGTATGTTGACAATCCTCAGCAGAAAAGAGCCAATTTCTATTTTAAAGTTCCCCTATTTAGTCTGCGCTTGATGTAAGCTTACTTAAATGTTTATTAATATTAAACAAACAAACAAAACAAAAACAAACATAAACTTGCATCTGAAAGCTGTAGATTTGGGGGGGGGGGGCTGTGTACCAAATCTCACTGATTCACAAGTTTTATTTTACTAAGTAGATTGAAATCCTGAACAAAATACCTACAAACGATCCCTTAATACAAGACTCTCTTAACAAAAAAAAACCACTCTTCTTTCACCTGTAAGGAAATACAAATGCTCAGTATAGTCATATTCATGTTTTGGGGTTTCTGCTAAGTTAAGAAAAGTAATACCCTGTTTGTAAAGGCAGGTTCTCACCTATGTGTTGCAAATAAGTGCATGTGCACAGTTCCCAAAATGTGTAACGCATCAATTTAAATGAGGCACGTGCAGTTACATTCTTGAGCTTTGCTCTGCAGGGGAGTCACAGCACTCATTAAAATATAATATGCTCCACAATGAATAGAGTTAAGTGCTCATTATAATGTAATAAGCAGTAATTATCACACAACAGTCCTGTGGAGTAAACTCATTGCACTCCAAGAATGTTATACTTTTTTGTTTGGTTTTAAAACCAAACCAAACCAAAACATAAATGGGAGCTTCTCTTGATTCAGTTGAGAACTAGGAAACATAAAGCATGTTGCCATGACATAATACATTTGACCAAAAACATTACCATAATGTAACAACATAAGCCAAACTGACTTTAGTAGCACAGTGGGCACTAACAGCTTTAGGAAATCACTCCTCACATGACCTTACATAGCCTTAAGCATCTCAAGTCACAATGCAAGGCTATAGTCAACAAAGCTCTTCCTCCTGGCATTGCTTCAGAGGTATTTACAAATCTCCTGAATAGTTTCTGTCTAGGAGGCTAGTTTTCAGAGGCATATAAAAAATAACATCTCTGTGGTCACCTTTTCCATTCATCTTCCTCATGGCTAAAGAAAGATTATCAAAATAAAGGTGCCCTATTTTTCTTTCCCCATATCCAGCATGTCACTTCTCCCATTTTCACTGCATTAGATCTGGAACTTGCCAAACCTTCATATAAAATGGCAGAGATCTCTAATCTGGAAGAAAATTACTGTAAGGGAAAAACAAAACAAACCCAGAAACACACGAGAGAAAAAAAAGCACAAACAAACAAACAAAAAAAAGGAAAGAAAAAAAAACACACACAAAACCCAAAAAACCAACACAGACACTAAATGAAAACCCAACCAGTACAAAATAGTAACTACTTGTTGGTGAAGTCATCTTGCATACATTTTCCATAAGCTCCACTGCATTCTCAGGGGCTTGCTTCCAGTAAGATACATTTTCAGTACCAATTCCCTTCTCCTGAAGAGGTCAAGAGGTCTCCAACATGCTTGTTATTAGCATCATGCAGTTTTCTGAGCTGAACCTAAGAAACAGAAAGGCCTCCTCCAGGACAATATTTCTGTACTCCCTCTAAACCTACTCCCTCTAAACCTACAGTGTCCAATTCATAGCATTCCAAGAGACATAACACCACCAGAACATGTTTGTGTCCCAGCACCAAGCCAGGGACGGATCAATAGTACTCTGCCAGAACTGTTCACCTATAACCTACACACATCCTCCAAGCCCATAATGTGCATGTGAAGAGGTTGCTGCTGTTTGAAGACACTTCTGGCAGCAGGTCACATCATCTGCTTCAGGAACAGGAACTATCTTCCCACCATGCTGCTCCCTGAGGCAACTCTGGGGCACTCACCATGTTAATAGACCGTAAAACTTATGCCTACGGTAGCAGTCCTGATAACATATAAAATAACAAATAAACCCAGCTCATTTAGGAAATATTAGACCTCATATGACACAGTGGTACTATGAATAGTTTGCAGTCTGTATCTGACACTGAAAGAAGCGACCAGATAGAAATGTTGAGCACCACTCAAAAATACATTCGCCTGCAGATGTCTTACCACTTTTAAAAAACACTTAGAAGGCTTTCCAATAAAAATGACATTGGTTTTCAAAGCATTAGCTGTCCTCTCACTGAAAATGAATGAGTGCAAGAATGAACATGACATTTCTTCAGCAGTTTTCTGAAAGAAGTCTTAGACAGAGCAGAACTTTAATAAGTAAAACCCAAAGCAAAACAAAAACACAAACCCAAACAAACAAAACTTAACATACAATGCTAAATGAACTGATTATTATACACCTTCTGCTGTGCAAATACAAAAATATATAAGATCTCTCTAGGCTAAATTGGCAAGATAAGAACTCTAATCTCAAATTCCCTAATATGAATACACTAATTCATGCTTTAAGGAATGGCAAATATGTAACAAATTTTATTCATCAGCAAAGTGTGTGGAAATTGCATTTAATAAATGATGTGTAGCTTTTGTTTTATGACTCCAGTAAGAAGATGTATCATACATTATAAAGAACAATATGTAAAACATAAAATAAAGAGTGATTGAGCCAGATATAAGTTAGTTTCCTTTTCATTTTTAAATACTGGCAGTTCCCATAGGCAGTTAATAGCTGCCATACTACAGTGCTGCTCACATGCCCTAGTTTTACTCCAATTCTCCTGAAAGCCACGATTCTACGCTAAGAAGAGTCAACAGTTTCAAGGTGCTAATACAATATGTCATTGTTAAAAATACCTTCTTACAGTCAAATTAAATCTGTCTCACTATTGCACAAGCTAAAGGAGCTACCTCCCTTTTAGCAGCTACTTGTTCCTTAGAATATGCGCAAACACATGCATAGGCACTCCAACACCCTCAAAATTAATAGCAGCACTTTCCATCTCCTATCATCATTGCTAAACCATTAAATTTTTTACTAATTATAGGAAAGTTCCTTTGTTGAAGGAACACTTGTACTTTCAAATAGCACACGATTCACCGGGACAGGGTCTCAAAGTCAGATCTGAGTATCTCAGATGTTTGCCCTACTACAGAGAAGGTCACTATGTTAATTATTTGTACAATCAATTCAAGTACCATCAACAAGAGAAAGCTGGACCAACTCCTAGCCAGAAATCCATTCAAATCCAAAGGTGTAACTGTGGCATAACAATATGTTACTTATTTGATTGAGTGATCTAACCACATAATATTATTAAAAATAAGTAATTTAATATGGAAATACACCTTTTCATCTGTAAAAATAAGGAGGCATGGGTCACAAAATAATTCATTGTACTGCTGCAGGATATGGTCACTAACTTTTACATGCTTTTTTTAAGCATCACTTTAAACTCAAACTCTTCTGTGATTCTATGATACACCTGGATATTCCAAAACAAAGAGTCAGAGAGTCTGTTGTTTTCAACAGAAATACTTCACAGGAAGAAGACAAGATGGATAGATTAGTAGACCTACATTTGGGCATGTAGTTCAGGTCAAACTACCTATGTCACCAGCAGGAAGAAGCTGGTTTCTCCACAGAACAGTCAAAAACAAATCAAGTGTAAGATCCCATCACAGTGAAA
This sequence comes from Picus viridis, assembly GCA_033816785.1. Classification (NCBI taxonomy): domain Eukaryota; kingdom Metazoa; phylum Chordata; class Aves; order Piciformes; family Picidae; genus Picus; species Picus viridis. The sequence goes on from CM066575.1 coordinate 28,286,639, forward strand.
GAAAAACCTGAAGCTGGCAGATTTGCAATGCCAGCTCTACCTCCCACAGCTGATGAGGGGACTAGACAAGGACACAGCAGTGCCTACTTCCACCTTCACGCCCATCCTACTGCCTCACTCCTCCCATCTGCTAAAATCAAGGCAATGTGACTGATTATCCCTCTTGTAAAGTACTTTGAGAATTCACGGTTACAATATGGCACAGACATAAAAAACCTCACAGGCTGCTACAGTCAAATGGTAGAAATGCAGCCAGTACCTGAGCTAATGAGTATTTTTATACAACACTTTACAAATACCCTTTAAAATTTGTCCATGTAAGCACTGGATAAACCTAGGTAAGGTGAAGTAAGGGTGGAAAAACTTGTCCATAAACTAAACATGTCCCATTACAAGAATATTTGCTTAAAAGAAGCAGTTTCATGAATAGTGATGAATTAGTTTTATGTAATACCACACTACTAACAAACCCAGCCTTAACTCTGCTCAAGTTTGAAGAAATTCTAAGAAAATACAAATGGCAATTTCCATCATGCAAAATCACAATTCTTACAGGTCTCAGGCATCTGTTCAATGTATTTTCAGTATAAAAGTACTGCAGATGTGCAAATGCCTATCAGTTGTAGAGAATGGAACGGAATGGAATGGAGGGGAGGGGAGGGGAAGGAAGGGGATAGAATAGAATGGAATGGAATGGAATGGAATGGAATGGAATGGAATGGAATGGAATAGAATAGAATAGAATAGAATAGAATAGAATAGAATAGAATAGAATAGAATAGAATAGAATAGAATAGAATAGAATAGAATAGAATAGAATAGAATAGGTTGGAAGAGACCTTTGAGATCATTGTGTCCAACCTATCATCCAACACTATCTAATCAACTAAACCATGGCACCAAGCATCCCATCAAGTCTCTTAGAGCAGCATAGCTATGTTGTTCTGTTAGTGTTCAACGCACAAAGACATTTAAAACCAAACCAAACCCAAAACAACTTCTTCCTCCTCTAAATAAACTGCAGGAGACTTGTGAGATTTGAAAAAAGTGTAGTAACTGTAGCAAGTGTAGCATTAGCTCAGCATCTTCAAATCCTCAACTGGTTTTATTTAAATTTCTGTTGATTCTCCATCTGCATAGAGATCACTTCAAAAAAGGAATTGTATTTAAAGCATCTCAGTACCAGTAGTTTGTCTGATAAAGTCTAGTTTTGGAGGAAAAAAACAATCCCATTCTGTCAGTCTGTTTTCCTTCTGCCTTAGAGAAAACTGGAGGGGTTTTGGCTCCAAATTCAGGAGATTCTTAAAAATTCTACTTTGGTTCTTGTATTGGATTTTAAAATTCCATGTAGCTTCATTTACTGGAAACCAAGAGCACAATTGTGGTTATAAGCAAAGCCAGTTTACAGAAGAATGGTGACATTAACACTTCAGTAGTAGGCTCACCACTACTTCTTTAAAACAGTATTGTACAATATTCATTCTGTAACTATCATGCATGTAAATATTATGTGATACAGGAAGTTGCAACTGGCTTCAGACCATTGTCTAAGAATTCCTATCAAAGAAAGGATGTCATTAAAGCACTTCAATTTAGCACTGGACTGTACTCTCTTTAAAATAGAACATTTTTTTTTACTATGATTAACGCTAGAGATATTTACATGCTGGAATATAAAGCCTTTGTAGGCAGTTTTGGGGTTCCCATATTATTTCTGCTTGTGACCTTCATACATGTGTCTCCTTCCTCTAAGATGAATAGAATCTCTTCTATTAATAGAATCACTTTATATATTTTTTTCTATGTATACACTTTCCTTCCTGTCATGTCATTTACCACCTCTAGTTTGCATTGCCTACAAGCAAACTGTGCACCAAGCTGTCATGACAGCTGATTTAGCTTAGGTCCCTTTGTAGGAAAGGTCTGCCAGAGCTAACTATCTGTTAACTGTCCAAGCAGGAGATCATGATCATCTGTAGGGAAAAAAATGACTCACTGCCATTTAGCTGGTTTGATTCAATCTGATAACACTGATAATTTTCAGAACTATTTGTAGTAACAGAAATGTAGATCCTAGCCAGAGTTCAACCTTTCAGTCATGGAACAGGATGTTTCATACTCTTCAAATTTCATTTATCAGCCTGAGATGTACGTCGAAGCCTTCCATATAACCATGCTGAGAGCTAACAATTCAATTACTCACATTTTAAATGTGTTTATTTCTAGGTATTGATAAATATCCAGTCCTTATTAAAACCAGTGATTGAAGCTAGACTGACTGCAGAGACAAAGTCATTTGGTTTTGTTTTGTTTTCTTATAATCACGTTTAAATACAGATTGTTCCCTGAAGGTTATTACATAAAAATTGTGTACTGCAGGAATGTTAGTACTGGTACACTACTAACTAACAACTATACTTCTCTGGCATGCGTTTGCACACACTTACTTTGGATGTTAAAGACATTTATCATCCCCAGTTGTTTTATAACACTGCATTATGTTCACCAGAACTATTACAAGGTAGCATAGCATGCACCAACAAAGTCGATGGGTTGGAGTACATTACAGGAAAAAACCACTAGGCAACAGCAGTTTTAACATAGGCAGTAAAGAAAAATGCTCTTAAACTATTAAAGTATTAAAACTTTGAACAGTATTTTGTCCTAATAGCAGGGTTAGCACTCCTATCATTTTGTCCTAGTACCAGGGCCAGCACTCCTTTTCCAGTGAAGACTTATCAGATCCTCAGCATGTAAAAGTGGAAGGAAACTAATTTTGAAACTCATTTATAAATGGTTCAGTCAGCAGCATAGTGCCCCCTAAGTCATGGTTCTGCACTGGATCTGCTTCTACTTAAAAGGAAAGTCCAGTCTATTTCTCCTCGCATTTTTCAGAGGGAGAAGATAACTGAATGGGTTGGGTTGGGTTGTTGTTGGGTTTTGGTTGGTTGGTTGGGTTTTTTTTCTGTTTGATAGTCTGTTTTTCAGAGTTATCTACTGTAGTCCTTGAGTAGGATGATTAATAATTTTAACCAACTACAAAAGAAAACTGTTACACTATTGCCACAAATCTACATAAAAACCAATCAATCTAATAAACAAAACCAAAAAACCCAACCATGCACAAAACAGCCAACAACACTAATTTGCATTAGTTAACTATAACATATCATATGTTCTTCAGAAAAGCCTGAAATTCTCAGTCAAAGGTGATAGAGTAAGTTAGGGAAGCCTTTATTTCGCTAAAGCAGTGCCCTTACCTTTATAGTTAGGCAAAATGTCAAACATATGCCAAATTTTTAAATGAATTTAATATTCCCACTTCGGACAAGTATTTGCTACCATCCAGGAGAAGAAAGGCCTCAGTGTTTTCACACAACTACATATGATTACAGCATGGAAGTAAAGCTTTGGAAATACAGGAGCTATGTTTAGTGTCTTGGAATAAAAACTAAAATCTATCTTGAACAGAGGCAGTGATTTTAATCACCTGTGCTAACTGAAATAGTTAATGTTACCTGTTTTCCATTGTATTACTTTTGATCATGAAGAACTAATGGGACACTGATGATCATGGATTTATCCCAAACCTTAATCTGAATAATGAACTACAATAAATGTAAGAAATGTTCATACTGCTTTAGAGAGACCCACTCAGGGAAACACATGCAGGGACATAAACTTTCCACATTTCATTGGCTTCTGCACCCTCTCCTCCTTGGATCTTGTCACTTAGGTACACCAGATTCAGAAAGGTTGTTTTCAAAGATACACATTAGTTAAGTCATCTTGAGGAACATCTTTTTTTGCAAGAACACAGTTCCAAACAACTGGCAGTGCAATTGGCGAAAATGTTGTGTGGACTACAGGCACACAAAACAACACGTTTTTGTTAACTAAGAAGGATATTATGGGGGCGAGCTAGGAGGAAATGAAGAGAGGATTCATTGCAGGTTGTGCATTATTTACAATGGCATTTATACAAAGTAAAGTTGGGTCACTGCTTAGGCTTTAACAAGCAGATAAAGGTAAATCTGCAAGAGGTGGTTTATTTTGTTGTTGTTTTGGGGTGTTTTTTTGGTGGTGGTGGTTTTTTCCCCCCTGCAAGTTCAGTCCTCAGTTATCACGTAATATTACAACATAGGAAAGAAAAAACAAAGCTGAAATTTCTATTCAAATACCAAGCTTAATGTTCTTCACATACAGTTTCATATGGTGTGCTTTTGTATAGAAAGGTTCATATATGTGAGATGAGCTGAAGAATCTGCCTGCCACCACCATTAAAATGCATCTACACGTTATTGCCGTTAAGCAGCAGAACTGTAGGTATTGCGAACCCGGTCACACACAAACACACGCACACACACACACACAGCGCCGCTACCTTTCCAAGCCTGGGTCCTTTTGTAATTGCCTCGAATAAGCAAACGCTATTCTACAGCACCACAAGGGTATGGCTTATAGTATCAGCGATAACTTTAAGTGGACCCACTGCGATAGCATTAATTGAAAAAATATTGTGCACTCTTTAGAAGGCTGCATTAGCAGCACGACCGTCCAGAAATATCCATGTTGCTAGATATTTAAGTGTTATTGTATTTAAGCGTTATTGTATTTCAGCCTTACCTTGGATGACTTGCCCTAACTGGTGACAAGGCACTTTAATTTATAAGAAGCAAAATGAGACTTTTCGCAGCGCTGGCCGCACAGCTGGTCGCAGTCCTCAGAGGCACCCGGCCCCGACTCTACAACCCTCGCAACCCCCAACCCCGCGCCGCAGCTCCTGCAGCGCCGGCAGCGCGGCCCATTGGTTGCGCCGCTCGCCCGCCTCCGCTCCGCTCCCCGCCCGCCACACGCCCCCGGCCTTCTTTCATCTCTGTGTCGATTTCCCCTTCTCCAGCACTTCGTGGCTGCATTCACCTTCGTGCGCGCAATGGCAGACCCCGGCTAGTCTCGGTGCTGGAAAGAAAGCGCGGTGCAGCCATCCCCTCCTCCATCCCACCGACCATACATACCGGTATCACCGGTGCGGACAGGCACAGGCGCAGGCACATCTTTGTCCGGCAACTGCGTGGCTGCGAACCTCCCCTTTCTTGCTACAGCTGCTGAAAGACGGTTCCGGCTTGACGACGGCAAACCTCTAAATTCGGTGCCGGGGAGGGGGGCCGAGGGACGAGAGGGCTGGGCTGTCGGGTGAGAGGAATGCAGGGAAGGGGAGCACCGCCGAAAGCAGGCAGTACAGCATTGGTGGGGCACGCCGGCGATAAATTTTCCTATTTCTGTGCAAAGTCGTCACAGGCTGCTAAACATCCAACTGCTGGCTTCTTTATCAGCCAGCCACATGGTCCAACGGTGACTGCAAGATTCAGATTGAAGGATGTCTTTAATGCCTTCTTCCAGCCCTGATGGAGCTTTCATATTGACCACCCATCTGCTTCCAGATCAGCCCCACTTCTTTAAAGATTGCTTGCTCTTTAACACCCTTATATTCCTATCACTACATAATAAACAGTGAGTTGGTGAATAATTTATGTCATTCAGGCTGCTCTGGATCAAGGCAGAATGGCTGATGCAGAAGTCATTCCACAATCTGGGCTTCTTGTAACATCCTTACTCCAAATACACTTTATTTGGAATTAAGATTAATGTCATTCTCTTGATTTGGGGTTTCACTAATGGAGCAAAATCACAGAATCAACCAGGTTGGAAAAGATCTCAGAGATCGTCAAGTCCAACCTATTACTCAACACCTTATGACTAACTAAACATGGCTCCAAGTGCCACATCCAGTCTTTTTTGAACGCCTCCAAGGATGGTGGATCTACCACCTCCCTGGGCAGCCCATTCCAATGGCCAATTACTCTTTCTGTTGAAGAGCTTTCTCCTCACCTCAAGCCTAAACTTTCCCTGGCACAGCTAGAGACTGTGTCCTCTTGTTCTGGTGCTGGTTGCCTGGGAGAAGAGACCAACCCCCACCTGTCTACAACCTCCTTTCAGGTAGTTGTAGAGAGCAATTAGGTCTCCCCTGAGCCTCTTCTCCAGGCTAAACAACCCCAGCTCCCTCAACCTTTCCTCGTAGGGCTTGTGCTCAAGACCTCTCACCAGCCTTGCTTCCCTTCTCTGGACACGTTCAAGTATCTCAATGTCCCTCTAAAAATTGTGTCCCAGAACTGGACACAGTACTCAAGGTGTGGTCTAACCAGTGTTGAGTATAGAGGAAGAAAATGACTTTCCTGCTGTTGCTGGCCACACTATTTCTGATGCAAGCCAGGATACCATTGGCCTTCTTGGCCACCTGGGCACACTGCTGGCTCATGTTCAGCTGGCTGTCAACCAGTGCCCCCAGGTCCCTTTCTGCCTGGCTATCCACCAGGACACCCAGATCCTTCTCCACAGGGCTGCTCTCTACCAGATTGCTTCACAGCCTCTACTGCTGCAATATATTATTCCTTCCCAGATGCAGGACTCTGCACTTATCCTTGTTAAACCTCATTAGATTCCTTGTTGCCCAGCTCTCCAGTCTGCCCAAATCTTGCTTAATGGCACGATTACCAGATTAGATGGAAAGAAAAACACTACTCACTTGTATCAAAGTTAGGATAAAGTCCACTGCTGGATTTTGAGAACTTTTCAAACAAAACCACTGTGATCTGCTCAGTGATATACATTAAAAATCACATTACAAGCAGGGTAGGGAACTAAAGCAAGAAGCAGCTAGATGTTTGAATCTGGGAGATGTAAACTCTAACAGGGAATGAAATAGAAGCTGTTTCCCTTTGCTATTTATATGTCCTCTGGCTTGCAACTGCAGCACATATGAATCAATGCTTTAATACACAGTCTTCAGAATGTTCTCTCTCATGCAACTTCTGTTAGATTTTGCATAGCACTAGATTCAGATCTTGTGATCTAGGGGGTGAGCTGTTTTTATCCAATTGCTTTCACTATTTTACTGAACTATGAGGTAAACAGCTTTCAAATCTGTTTATCAGTTACACTGAGGGGGGATGAAGGGGGAAGGAATTACAAGACAACCCTTTTATTCTCTTAAGGTCCACACAATATCACATGAAAAAGAATTCACATGGAGCCAGCCTCCATAGATGTCCTCCTCACTGATGAAGAGGCAAAATGTAGGGTTACCCTTCAGCCTACCAACCATTTGATCAAATGCTGCTTATATGTAACAACCCAAGGATACAGCTGAAAACAAAATATGCTCTTATAAGGTCTTTTTTCCACAATTTCAGTGAATAAGGCAGCATATAATGAATATTCACCAGATAGAGCACAAGTCATCAACTCATTTATTTCTGCAATAAGAAGTGTGACAAGCAGAAGGAAGTCTTGTTGCTCCAGAAAAGCATTTAAAGGGTGAAAAATCTACACTTGTTTCTTCTTTTATACATGTGTGTGTGTGTGTGTAAACCACAAATACATGCATGTACATACATATCTACCTATTTCAGAGACATCTCTACTGCAGGAGCAAGTAGTATCGGTGGAAAGAGATTATAATCAACACTGCAGTCTAATTTGGTATAAAATGACCAAAGATTTTCTTAACAACTTAAAATTAATGCAATTTCAAGGAAGAAGCTGTCAATATGTGAAAGAGTTAGCCTTAATGAACTCTGACATTTCTTTTAAGCTTACACTTAGGACTAAACACTCAGATTTGGTGTTATTGATCCTTCCATCAGTTTATATGTTAGAATCTAAATTTGACATGGACGTAAAAAGCCTTATGAAAAGAACCTCAAAATGAGATTATTGACAGACTGCAGCAGCGTTGCCAAAGGAATTCCAGGGAACTTTGTATATAACTCTTGAAGTCTTTGTCTGCATGGAGTGTATCTCAGCAGTCCAGAAAATTTTACACAATTCTAGCAGTGTATCAGAGCACAGAACTTTACCAGTCACATTCAGGAAGTTCCCTTCTTAGACTTGAGAGCTTGTGACAATGGTTACAGGGGTTGGAAAAAAAGAAGGGGCTTTTTTTGTACCTTCTGACTTGTTACATGTTTAAGAGCAATACTGAAAAGGAATTGGACTAGTTATGAAGGAGCATATATATCTGTACCAAAAAAGAAAGCAAGTTTCTACAGATTTATTTTAAAATAATTTCTCATTGTAGGGCAACAGCTTGAGCTATAGGATATGCCTACAAAACCAACCTCTTTGTTGGTGCTTAATATGCTCAACTTGTATTAATCATCTTGCAGATAACTCCTAAAGAACTAATCATTCAGCTGGCATTCAAGCAATTATAAAAATACTAAGTTGCTCATAAATTAATGAAAAATACATATCATTTACAGATTATAAATTTCCTGTACCATAAATGCATTAGGAATGGCTAAGCTATTGGGATATGAGTAATAAGAACTTCAGTTCAAAGCTTCCTTGTTCTTGGGCCTGTGCACAGTTACTGCCAAGACCTTCTGCTTATACACTGAGTAAAATTGTACTGCAAATTTTCATGTGTCTTGTTCAGAAGCATCAGGGAATATCCTAGTTACCCTCATACCCAGCAGCAACTTTCCAGTGTTACAAACTATTTCTCTTTTTCCTAGAGTGAAAGGGTAAAAAAAACAACAAACCAATGCGTCCCACCAACCTTACAATGAACAAAGATGGAACCACCTCTGCTGAAAACAAATAGCAGTGGCTATGTAACTGCTTGTATTTTCTTTTTCTTTCTTTTAAAAATATGTTAAGTATGATGTAAATACAATGTATGTTGTTTGATGTTGCATCATGATTGATCATAACTGACACACTTTATCACTAAATATTTCAATGTTGCAGCCACTGTTCTGAGGGCAGCTGTTGAATATGTGCAGAGTGCATGATTCCTTATCTGACCAGTTCCTCAGCATGCTGCATAGAGCAAAACAATAACATTCCATGTGTGCCAAGTACAACATCCTCGTGTTGGCACCCTCTGATTGGAACATGCTGCAGAAACCACCTCCTTGACATGCTGGCACCTCTTATTGGGAAAAGGTCTTATGTGTGTGCTTGGATTTTACTGGCTAAGTGTTTGATAACAAGGAGTATATAAACGGCCACTGTGAGCAGCAATTACTTGGGTTAAGGACTTAGGTTATGAACAAGTTGGGGCTTTAGGGCTGCTAGGGACTTCTGCTTCTGTTAGCTACTTCTGGTCAGGGCTTTGGTGTAGGGATGCTGCTAGGGATATGCTTGGGACTTCTGTTAGCTGCTTCGTCTGTTAAGGACTTTCAAGACTTCTGTAAGTGGCACTCTAAGACTCTGTAATGCCGGGGATTCTACAACACAGTAATAAAGGACTTCTGGGAGGACTTCTGAGATTCTCTGCTCTCTACTTTTCTGGAATCTCGTTGCTATATGGTACCATTCGGTGCCTTCATTTGTCACCCAGTGGTTCCTGAATAGGGGGAAGAAGAACATTTCTATGTAGAAGAGGACTTAAAAAACCCCACACACATTAAAGTGCAAAAATAATCTTGAAATCAAATGCACTCAAAATATTGCTGCCTTTCTATCTTGAGATCTCTAATAAAAAAATCATACCAAAATTGATCATAACAGTCCAAATTTTAATTCTTATGTAAACATTTTCTGATACAAAATTGTAGGACAGAAATATTTAACTCTCTCTAGTGGATGTGCAGACAACTGAGACATCTTCATGTTTCTGATGAAGCCTTTCTGCAGGGTTCACAGAACATGCATATTGTATATTGTTGTTTGGTTGGGGTTTTTGTTTCATTGGTTGGTTGGTTTTTAATTCGGTAATGTGCACAACTATTCAGAGGGAATGGGATTGAGACAATTCATTTTTGTGTATGGTCTCTCCGAATGCTCTTCAAACCATGTATTTCCTCTAAAACAATAAGGGGTTTATTAGGAAAAAAATATAATACAGGTTAGCAAATTCTGCACAGTACTAATTCACAGAGGGAGGGGCAATGCTGCTTATACTGCCTTGGCTCCTTCCACACTAAGCATCGCTGGAGTATTTTCTAATAAACCAGTCACATCTGTTCCTAGATACATGATGCCAATAACAGTTGCCAGTTACTGAAAACTTGTGATAATATAGTCATATGCCTTTAGTATTGCATAAAATGACAGAAAAAAACATACTGACAGGACTTGGAGAAAACAACTGAATACCTGACATTTTCCTACTTGTTACTCTGAGCTAGTCAGTCCCTCCCCAAATGCAGAAAAGTGCAGAAAATCTATAAAAAGCAACAAAACAGTACTGTGGGGTTTCAATCTCTCAGTCTGTGTCTCAACACCAATGGGAGACAGAAAAGAAGACTCAGTTAAAGGCAATGAATTGATTGACTCGGGCATCAGTAGATCTTTCTGCCCATCCTGTGGAATTTCACACTAGCATATATAATAGACAGCATTCAATCAAGAAACTTGCTTAACTGGGATGTTTCCTAGGAAACCAATATAACCTCGCAACTGTATATAATGCAGTGACCACTGTAAAATGGGATGTTTTCTGTAACTGTGTAAGGTTTACAGGCAACATTTTTGTAAGTTTAGACCTGGAAAGGAAACCATCTTGATATTTCTGAAATTAATATAGGCAAAAGTAATATTTTTGGGTTTAGATCGTGAGCTGATGCTAAGTCCTCACAGGTCAACATTCTCAATTGTTGCAAATGGTTATTTAAATAGTCTATGTTTATATAATATATCAGCTGGCTACAAAAATGTCTGATTTAAAATTCTGAAATTATAATTTCATGAAATTTGAAGGCTCTTACAGCTGGCAGTGAGATGCAGTATTCCTCCCCACTGTAACGGGAACTATAATATCATATGGTGGGTTTTTTTGCTTTGAGATAGATAAATGCTAACAGACAAAAGCTCCTGGGACATTCTAGCATACTATCATTCTAAAGAGCATTACTTCTGGGGCATATTATGTATCTTTTTATCTTTGCTAAGATAAAGAAATTGCTTCTCCTATACTCAGCATTCAGTAGACTAACAACCCATCAAAAAAGATAATTCCAAATTGTTACAAAATAATGATAAGATTTCTGTTGAAGTGAGAATATCCTTTCCATTGAAACCCTAATGCTGAAGCATGCTGGAGCTATGTTAAGGAAATACTGGGTATTTTTTTTCATATACAGAATCTTCACTGGAACATATTAGTCCTCCATGCCTCTCCTGTACTGTTCTCTTTTTTCATGCTTGCTTGTCAATATGAGGATTCACTCAGATTTTGGGTTGCTCCGTCCAAAAATCTATAGGATCAACAAGATATTTAAATTTAACAGTATGTGCTCATTGCTTCATGCCATGCTGGTGGGCACCACTGAGAAGAGTCTGGCTTCCCCTTCTTTAGCCACATGTCTTCATCAGATACTTATACATATTGGTAAGACCTTCCCAGAGACTTCTAAACTCAAGGCCAAACAGTGCCAGGTCTCTGTTTCACCTGGTATGATGGACATTCTGACCCATTAATGATCCACATGTCCCTTTGCTAGATTGTGCCAGTACATGCATGTGTGTCTCGTACTGAGAAGTCAAGAAATGGATTCAGCAACTCCAGATGAGTCTCAACAGGGTTCAGGTAATGGATGTCCTCCCTTTACCTGCTGGTAACACTCTTCCTAATGCAGCTCAGGATGCTGCTGTCCTCCTGGATGCTGTATGTCCCCTGTGCTGCAAAGGGACAAAATTGCACTCTATTTATAGTAGTTATATTTTGTAATTGTATTCAGCACTAACACATGACCAAAGTTAAATTTTGAAAATTACTGATCTATTTAGCTGAATCACCTAAAGCTTGTGGGACAGCTGTATTTAGTACAGGGTTGTAGAGTCAATTAATGTCTAATACTGGTGTTTTGATTAACTGGATTAACCTAGTTCCCTATTAGAGAAGAAAAAAAGTTAAATCTGAATAGATTTCTCAAAGAGGAAGAAAATAAAGGGAATTGATAAACTTCTTGGTCACATCTGAATTCTAAAAGCTTAGATTGACAACATTTCTCTTTAGACATGTCAAATGAGAAAATATGGTTAAAGAACTTAGTGTAGTCTTCAGAGGCAGCTTTAATACGCCGTAGTCATTAGGGGATTCTACCCCACTAAGGGCTACTCTGTAGGCACAACATCCTGTATGTCCCCCTAGTATATAAGGGAATATACTAGCACTAGTATATCCTCCTCAGATGTGCCAAGTGCAAGTGGAAACTCATAAGATTTTAGAAGGTTTTAAAGGTCTAGTGGAGATAAATATCTGATAATCACCCTGATAAAGGCCCCCAGTCCACACTCTTCTAGCCACACAGTGAGACAACAACAGTCAAGAAACAAACGTATTCTTGGTCTCTATGTTTTCACATGAAGAAACATGCCAGTTCCACCAACCATGTGCTTCCCTTTAGGAAATGTCATGGCTGCCATTTTTTACATTTTTTTAAAAACACCTACTGGAATGCCTCTCAGGATGTATTTTTATTCTGCCATTCATTTAAATATTGCTCACCAGAATTCTGTAGAATTTCTAAAAATGAAGAATATCACTAGCGCGATCTGTTCCACAGGCCAAATAAGCAACAAGAGGCAAGTTGATGTTAGACAGTAACAAACAATGAAGGAGAGACATATGTTTGTTCTGTTACCCAAGCACAAACAGAACATGGTTTCCCTGACTGAAAAAATGTGATTTAATTTTAATTAAACTAGAACATTTAGTTGCATTTCCTCTGTTCTGACAAAGAATTAAATAGATAAATGGCTGGTAGGGGGAAAATGACAGCATTTTCTTCAGTGCCCAAATTATACACATAGTTGATTACTACCCATCTGTTCACTAAAGGTGTAGGAAAGACACATTATATAAAGCCACATTCCCATAAAAAGGCTTGCTAAAGTACTTCACTTTTGATCACATACATCCCAAAATGAAAGAAGTTTTTCACAGAGTAGAACCTGTCAATTCTTCTCCCAAATAACATTAGATAAAATATTATTGTTTTACTCTTCTGATTCTTTCTACCATTAAATCAAAACTTCTGAGGAGTGGCTCCATCTAAGGAAATTATCACAATGGCAACTCCATAGATTCTATCTAAGAAGGTACAATTAAGTAACAGAGTTCTGTGCAAGACAAGACAAAAGACTCCACTGACTTTTTTGGGTAGTAAGCCTAACTGAGATTAGATCAGTGCATATGATCCAGGAAGGTACTAATTTTGATTTAAGGCATTCAAGAAATGGATAATAAGCCACTCCCCTTGGTGGTTTATTTCAGTGGTTAATTGCTCCTGTATTTGATAATCTTCGTCTACTCTCTGGCCCTAGTTTTAAAGAAAACCTCTTTGATTTACTGAAAAACCATCCTTCCCATCTCTCATCCTTTCAGACTTGTTAGAGATGTGTAGGTAAACTCGAGAAATACAAAATGAGACAGGATGTATCTAACAGTGGTGTAGAGTGACCGCATTCATTGGGGAAATTTCACTCCCTGCTCTGTATTAAACAAGCAAAGGAAATCCCTAGCAACTGAAAAATGGCAAACAATGTCCATCTTCCAAATGGAAAAAAAAAAAAAAAAAAAAAAAAAAGGAAGAATTGATTTGTAAGGCTGTGAATTGAAAGGCTGATCAGCCTTGTAATGGAGCCTTACCTCAATCTCTATCAAATTTATAGAGGAAATCCTCCTAGAAAACATTTCCAGGACCACGGACAGCAATTAGCTGGCTTGCAGTAGCAAGTATGGATTTGCCAAGAGCAAATTCTGCCTGACCAACTTGTTTTCTATGATGAAATGACCAGATACAGACCAACAGAGCAGTGCCAATATCTTCCCAGCAGGGATCCCTGCAGGAATATCATGCAACAGGGATCTCATTACAGCCTGCCAATATCAGAGAGGGAGCAGTTGAAGAGACAAAGCCAGGCTCTCCTGGGAGATGCACAGTAGCAGGACATAACAGTAGTTACAAGTAACAATAAAGGAAACTCCCATTAGACATAAGGACACAGCTTTTTGCAAGGAGCAGGGTTAAGCACTGGGACAGGTTGCTTAGAGATGATATATGCAATGGCTCAAAACAAAACTGAAAATTTTCAAAACTCAGCTGACCAAGGTCTTAACCAATACAATTTAATTCTTGAGGAGGGCTTGTAATCTAAGGTTTTCTTTGAATCTGCAAAATTAACTAGATCTCTTAAAAAGAGACCAGTCATTTCTTTTTCCTTTCCTGTGTTGCAAATAATGTTCTCCAGGTTAGGCACCTGAAATACTGTTTCATTCAAGAGAGTTGTGCAAGGAACCAGTCCATCAGTTTTGTGGTAAGAAATTATATTCTCAGTTGGTTATGTTGAAGTCAATAAAGTCAAATTCTTGGCTTTGCAGGGCAAGCAATTAGAAAAGGGAAAAAATAGCAGGTACAGATATAGCTAAATGCACATAGAGAACAGACAAAACTGGTAAATAACCCATGATTGAGAGAGGTCTTCCTCTGCACATGCAAATCACCTGGGAGGTGGTGATTACATCAAGAACTGAGGATTGTCTCAACAAAGATGAGATGTGTCATCACTGCCCACTGAGACAGCAGTCTTGTGGTGGAATGTGCAACAAAGAAAAGCACATCCTGATTAGACCACTACTGCCCCCGGGTGGGTGTGGTGAACAGGTAGGAGGGAAAGAGGGGTGAAGGCCACTCTGGCAGCAACCCCTGCAAGCACATGGAAAGACCTCCTGGAAGCAACACCTGGAAGTCACAGAGACATTGTAATGTGGCTAGGATGTGGGGCCAAGTGGAGTTGTGATAAATGAACTGTGTAAAAGTCCCAAGCTATGTCTGTTCTGGGAGAGAACTTCATTGAAGAAAGCTACACACCAGAGCCTGCTCAGAAGAGGGAAGACATCATGGACCATGCTGAATTTGCCAGGACTCTTGGACCTCTCCACTCCTCCAGCCAAAGACATCACAAGCTGAAGGGACCAATGCTGTCCCGTGGATAACTTGTTATCCACCAGGACTCCCAGGTCCTTCTCCATGGGGCTGCTCTCTAGCAGAACACCTCCCAACCTGTACTGGTGCAGTTTATTATTCCTTACCAAAACCTCCTCACTATAACCTCTTTTAAGGTAGTTGTAGAGATAAAAAAAGTCTCCCCTCAGCCTAATCTTCCCCAGACTAAACAACCCCAGTTCCCTCAGCTGCTCCTCATAAGACCTGTTCCAGGATCCTTTGTCAGCCTTGTTGCCCTTCTCTGGACATGTTCCAGTGCCTCAATCATAGAATCATAGAATCAGTCAGGGTCATCTAGTTCCAACCCCCTGCCATGGGCAGGGACACCCCACACTAGATCAGGCTGGCCAGAGCCTCATCCAACCTGGTCTTAAACACCTCCAGGGAGGGGGCCTCAACCACCTCCCTGGATAACCCATTCCAGGGCTTCACCACTCTCATGGTGAAGAACTTCTTCCTCACATCTAGCCTGAATCTCCCCACCTCCAGCTTCATTCCATTCCCCCTAGTCCTATCACTACCTGAGATCCTGAGAAGTCCATCCCCAGCCTTCTTGTAGGCCCCCTTCAAATACTGGAAGGCCACAATGAGGTCACCTCGGAGACTTCTGATTTCAATGACTGTCTTGTAGCAAGGGACCTAAAATTGAACACAGTATTCAAGGTATGGTTTCACTGGTTCTGAGTACAGGGGGACAATTACTTTTATAATACGAGGCTATTGATTACTTATACTTTCTTATTTTTCTAAGTTCTTCCATAAAAATGAAAGTTTATTGATGTAAATGAAAACTCAGTGTATAGTATGCATATATGTATGCACCTAACATTTCATGCCTTGTAGTATGTGGATTGGTTTATGTTCAGATGATTTTAGTTAATACTAGATGATATTAACTTTAATACTTGTTCAATTTTGCCCTTACTTGCATGCTACATTGTACCACTTTTAAAATTGTGTTTATCAGTGGCATTTAATGGAACCAGTACATTAACCTAAATGAACAGGAAAAAACTCTTCTCCAGCATTGCCCTGTTTTGTCTCAATGCAATATTAGTATTAATAAACAGACTTTATTAAATTTAAGATTTTATTTCCATGGCCAAGACCTAAGTCCTTTAATATGCCTTTTAATTATTAATTAATTATCTAATTTTTTGCTTGTACTGTAGTGCATTTTGTTAACCCTGATGATTCTAAAAGTTTCAAAAGTATCACAACATTTTGAAGAAAATCTGCTCTTTAAAGAACAGTTAGGGGATGACTCAGATTTCTATGTTTGGAAACAGCAGAAAGATTTCTCCAAAGCCTTCATACTGCTAAAGAGATGGAAGAAGGATCCAGAAGCAGAGTCAGTGCTTGAGATCAGCTGCCTTCCAAGGCTGTCCAAACTCTTTTCCAAGCCTGGAGGGAGAAATCACTCAGCTGCACTGGGGTGATCCTGAGGGGCACTGCAAGCCTGAGGGCAGCAGGCCACTCATGAATCCAGCTGCTATTACTGCATACATTATATCAGCTACCATAGTCTAACCCAGGAGCAGAAACACACAATTAGAAGATGCTAGAAGACCTACAACCTATGTCAGGAGCTTACGCTTCCAACATAATGATCTTTTACACAGAACTTCTCCCTCCCCCCCCCCCCCTTTTTTTTTTTTTCCCCCTGGTAACACATCTACCTCATATGGATAGGTTTTCTTCAAGATTAATTTGTTACCATGTGCAAAAACTACTAAGAAACCCTTGCTGGGTTAGATTTACTCAGTGAGCCCAGCAACAGAGCAGTACAGGGAAACACTCATCCTTTGGCATCTCTGAAGGGTGAGCAAGCACCAGGGACAGCTCTAGGGCAAGCATAACAGAAGGCAAAGCCATCTGGTTTTCAGACACACAAAGGTCAGCTTCAGAACTGACAGATACGGTGGCTTTAAAATGCTGACAGTACTAATATGCACTCATATAAATGCATGAATTTCAAACTACTACTACAGTCTGCAGCCAATTTAAAAAGTCTTGGTAGAAATTCAAGAAGAGGTAAGATAGGGAATTTGAATGTTTTTTTTTTTTTTGCATAAACTCATTTATTTCACTACACTCTTAGTTTCTATCAAACCAACCCAGAGATACATAATGCAATAAATTTGTAGCTAAAACCAAACAGTAGCACCTGATACAGATAAGAGAAGTATTTGTTAATTAGTTACCATAATTGGAGCATTTAGAGCATCTTAAAGCATAGTAGCAATTGCATAGTAATCAGACACAGACAGAAAAATTTGCAAATGGAAAAAAATGCTGAATAGGTGTTTTAAATGCATTTGTTTTTCAAAAACTCCTCGCAGTAATACCTGAAAACCAGGTTTTCTTCTTGGTTATACTCAAGACCAATTTTAAATTTGTTCTGGAACAGGAAGAAAGCAAATCCTCTATATCTCACAATTGGTGATGTTTCTGAATTTGCAATCTCCTTATCTATCTTTCTGTCTTTAAAGTTTTGTTATTATGTCTTCTGTGTTACATGGCTTCTTGTGGTGGGTTGGAAGGCAGATCCTCCCTTGCCTTCCACCAGGGCAAAAAAACCCGAGACTCACACAGATTGCAGACGTGATGGAAGGTTTAAATGGAAAAGCAGTGAATATTTTACAGAGAACCACAAGCACAGTGACAAAATAAGATCCCGAAGCATACTCAGAAGCATCCCAACACTCCCCTCTCCTCAGCTGAGGGTATACCCAAAACCCCCAGAGCTCTTTCTTCCCCCCTCCACTGTTAGACTATTCTCAGCTGGCCAGATCTGAGATTGCCCTTCCCCCTTTTCCTCTTGGCATTAAGCCTATCCAGGCCTAAAAGGCCTTGAAACAATTCCCCTTCCATTACCAAACAGGGTGCATCTCCCACAAGGGCAGTGAGGAAAGAAATAGGTAGTGTAGGATTTTGCAGGTGGTTTTACAGGGAGCAGGACATTATGGGAATGAAATACGTAACTTCTTGTGTCTACCCACTGGGCTGGACACCTGGGGCACCAAAGGTGTATCTCATGTGGTAGCAGCAGAAGGCACCCAGTCTAAACTACCACACTTATCAAAACAGTATCCCACATCTTCATTACTGATATTATCTTCTAAGTTATCTGAGAGCTTTTTAGACCAAACTATTAAAAATGTGTGAGGAAAATACAGGGGTTGGATGCACAATATACAATACAATACAATACAATACAATACACCAGGTTGAAAGACACCTTCAAGATCATCGCGTCCAACCCATCAACCAATCCAACCCACCTAAACAACTAAACCATGCAACCAAGCACCCCATCAAGTCTCCTCCTGAACACCTCCAATAATGGTGACTCCACCACCTCCATGGGCAGCCATTTCCAATGGGCAATCACTCTCTCTATATAGAACTTCTTCCTAACATCCAGCCTAAACCTGCCCTGGTGCAGCCTGAGACTGTGTCCTCTTGTTCTGGTACTGGCTGCCTGGGAGAAGAGACCAACCTCCGCCTGGCTACAACCTCCGCCAATATTTAGAACTATTGATGACTCACATGAGTCTACTGTTATTAAAAATTGATTGATAACTGACCTGTAAAATGGACAGTATTTCATAATGTCACAGAAATATCAACAAATAAGCAGCAGTCATTACTGATTAGTTTTAGGACTGAAGTCTCCTTAATACCTCAAATATTCCACTATTTTTTTGTGCACATTGAAGCAACATCTCATGTGCCTCTTGGGTAATCCCACAACATTTATTGAAAGGAATTTCTGCCATACCTTAAAATACAGAAAATGTTTTTACAAAATGTTAAAGGTTTCATTGCATTTTAAGCACTCCTCTGTCTATTCATCTAGCAAATCTTCCATGAAGAGTAACATGTTGAACTAATGTTTTGAGTGAGAAGCTCTAGAGAGAGAATGATCAAAATGCTCTTAATTGACAGCATTTAAAAGAACAAAACCCATAATGGAATGATTATGGAGATTATACTCCTGGCTTGTCTGATACATTAAGAAAATCTGCCAATACAGAAGCGAAAAAATAAAGAAAGTTTTGCCAGAGTCAAACACATCATCCTCAAAATCTAAGCACCCACCCCTGTGCTTCACAGAAGCCAGATGAAACATGCACAAACATCAAACTACATCCTTTTGGTCATTTTTATAGAGGCAGTTTGCAGATAAACTGAAGTCAGTTCATTTCTATCTTCTGATTAAGGAAAGAGGCAAAAGACACCTTATAAACTCCAGATTGTTATCCTTATTTCTATAGTATCTGAAGCTTATCGCTCTTTCCTTCTTTCCCTTTTCCACCCATGGTGGATTTCTTTGGTTTCCCAGAGTATCAGCATCTGTGATATCTCCTGTACTCTATTGTTTGATAGTAAATATGAACTTCGGTATGTAATTATTAAATCGAACACACGGGCATTATTTTTATAACTTTTTATTTGTTTTGGCAATTTAGAAACAATCTTTACATTCCACTCACTTCAATGCCCTCATGCACCAGAAAAGAGTTGCATACTTTTCTGAGACTGGAGTTGGTTGCAGAGTGAGGTTCTAGATGCCCCCTCCCTGGACATGTCCAAGACGAGGTTGGCTGAAGCCTTGAGCAACCTGGTCTAGTAGGTGTCCCTGCCCATGGCAGGGGGGTTGGAACTAGATGATTTTTAAAGGTCCCTTTCAACCCAAACCGTTCTATAATCCTGTAATTCTTTATGCAGTTTTAATTTTTGTGATCTTAACACCAGTTTAGTCTCTGGATTCTACAAAGTTTTGTATATATGGCCTAATTATTCTACAGTGAGCAGCTTGCATGCTTACAGTGGTCAAAGTTGTGTCTCCATGTCCTTGCAGGATCCTTAAAATGTTTCTGCTGATCTGCTTGCAATAGTAGACTCTTGAGATATTTATATAGGATAGATTTAAAAAATGTTATAATGTAGTTCAACGTTTGGAAACATACCACTATCTCTTACTTAATAAAAACACTGTTTTAATATTTATTAAGAAGCACTTGTGACAAAATAGCCTGGAGAGGAGGAAGCTCAGAGGAGACCTTATTGCTGTCTACAGCTACCTGAAGGCAGGTTGTAGCCAGGTGGGGGCTGGTCTCTTCTCCCAGGCAACCAGCACCAGAACAAAAGAACACAGTCTCAAGCTGCACCAGGGGAGGTTTAGTCTGGATGTTAGGAAGAAGTTCTTCCCAGGAAGAGTGATTAGCCATTGGAATGGACTGCCCAGGGAAGTGGTGGATTCACCATCACTGGAACTGCTTAAGAAGAGACTGGATGGGGTGCTTGGTGCCATGGTTTAGTTGATTAGATGGTGTTGGGTGATAGGTTGGACTCAATGATCTCAAAGGTCTTTTCAAACCTGGTTAATTCTATTCTATTCTCTTCTAGTCTATTCTAGTCTAGTCTAGTCTATTCTATTCTATTCATAAAAGTGGTGGGGTTTTTTTGTGGAATATGCGTATTTCCTACAATGCTAAGAGAAAATTAATATACTGCCTGGCATCAATATGGAGATCATTTAGTAGTAAACTAGAGACTAAAACAGCTTATGTTAAATGTTTTACAGAAGTCCTGTGTGCCAGTTTGAAAGGCAGATCTTACCTTTCCTCCCACTGGGGCAGAAAAATTGATATTCAGACAAATGGATTGCAGAAGTGATGGAAAGTTTAAATGGAAAAGCAGTGAATGTTGTACAGAGAGCTACAAGCACAGTGACACAAGAGATCCCAAAGCATACCCAGAAGCTTCCCAGCATTTCCCCTCTCCCTACCTGAGGGTACACCCAAAAAAACCCCCAGAGCTCTTTCTTCCCTGCCCCCCTCCCCCCGCTTCCCCTCCCCCCACCTTCCACTGTTAGGCTAATGTCAGCTGGCCAGATCTGAGATTGCCCTTCCCCCTCTTCTCCTGTCATTAGGCCTAGCCAGGCCCAAGAAGCCTTGAGATAACTCCCCTTCCATTACCAGATTGGAAGCATCTCCCACGGCAGAGGGAAGGGAAGAAAGAGGAAGTGAGAGACTTTGCAGATAGATTTATAGGGAGCGGGACATTATGTGTATGAAATACCCTATTTCCTGTGTCCACCCACTGGGCTGGACACCTGAGGCACCAGAGGTGTATCTTGTGTGGCAGCAGCAGGAGGTACCCAGCCTAAACTACCACATCCTGTAAAATATTATGCTTAGGAGCCCCATAGCACATTCAATTTTCCATTAACTTCACTGAAGCTACAGTAAGCCTGATTTCATCAACTCTTTACTTCACAACCAAGATTTAAGTCATCTGCTTTGAACTGCATCGGCATGATTAATTACATAAAGAACTCATTACTGGGTCTTTTCAAAAATACAGAGATAAATGGAATGAGAATTGGGAACTAAATTCTTCTACTGTTAACAAATTTCACTACAGTTTCCACATACTATTTGCAAGTTGACATTACAGTCGATAGCCATCTAGCAGTTGGATTGTTGCAGGAAGATGGCAATTTGCTAGCAGATTAAGGATAGAGAGAACAACACGTCTCCAGCATACAATTAGGATGTGAAATACTCCTCCTGTGGAGATTTATTTTCTCTGTGTGCAAAGTATTACAATGTTCTGCATGTTCTAGGAGTAAACAACCATCTGTCAATGTATCTGTGCATATATATATATATATGCACAGATCCATTATATATAGTATATATACAGTATATATATATATATGTGTATGTATGTATAACTGACAAATCAAGAAAAAGACACCTGGGGACCACACACAGTGATGAAAAGCAGATTTCTAGCTTCTCTGCTTTTTACTTCTCCCTCTGCAGTTGCTGTGTCTTTCAGGTCCCTCATACTGTAAGATTGTCTACAATATACAAAAAAGTGCCTATTGGGGAACAACCTCTCCATCTCTCATTTGATTTTTTTCCTATCTACCTACCTACCTACTATCTATCTATCTATCTATCTATCTATCTATCTATCTATCTATCTATCTATCTATTTCTGTTTCATTTCTAGGGCTGAAAGAGAGAGATCCTGTAATATATTTTATTGTATTCCCTTGAAAAAAAAGATCTCATTTAATCCCCTAGCTTTGCTTATAATGACTTCTTTTTGCAAGAAATAGTAGCATCGTATTTTTAAGCTCTTTCTGCCACTAGCTCTTTCAGACTAGCATCGTACTTCATATGCCCACACCATTAGAATTTCATCTGTATCTCAGTTTTGATATTTTCAATAGTTTCAGTCTTTAGTTACTACTTTTCTTCATACTGCAATTCCCTTGTTGATTTTTGCTGTTAAAAATTACTTGATTTTTCCCTGTATGTTAATTTTTCATTCTTTCTTGATTGCATTTCCCCCTTTGTTCTCAGCATGGAAAATACCAATTTGAAAATATTTACCAGCTTTGACTGTGGCTATTTCTTCTCTTTGCTCTCATATTTTCAAATTCACATTTTTTTGCAATGCATTTGCACTGCCAGTACCATTTTTACCCATTTTTTTTCCCTGCCTGGGTAAAATTGCTATGGCATTATCATATTCCTTGGAGATCAAGAAAAGACCTCTTTTTGCTGTAAGATCTGTCTTGGAATAAGATTAATATTTTGAGCTTCTTATATATCTTCTTGAATTAAAAAAAAAAAAAAAAACAGAAAAGGTAGATTAAAAAGTTAAAACAGTTCTGTCCCTTTTCACTCTTTGCAATTTTGGTTTCAAACAAGTATTGCTGAATACCAGGATTCTTTTAAGTTGTCTATCTTGAAGAGGGGAAAAATGTGATTGACAACCTAATTCCTCAAACACAATGGCCCTTTCAGCTGCCACAGTAGAGTAGATTCTCTGTGGTCTGTGCAGAGCTTCCTTGAGTGATGGGGACCATAAAATACACTACTACATTCATTACACTGTGCTTAAATGCAGCCACATCTTCTCTAATATAACATAACAAGTGACAAAACAGCAAGAGAGAATTGGTCTTCCTGTTGTAAGTGCAGGCTAATATAAACATAAACAGCTGTGAAATTAGTTTAGGGCTTCTGGTCTTTGGAAAATGCCACAGAAATATTTCCATGGATTCAACAAACATTAAATGAAATTTTCAAAGAAAAAAAAAATAAAAAGAAAAGAAAAGGCATCTGCAAGATGTTTCTTTATTAAAAAAAAATAGTATTAATTCATAACTAGTAACACAGAATGGGAGCTGGAAGAAACAGATAAATGATACAATCATCAATAAGATGATACAGTTGTATTTTTTCATACTTCCAAAGCACTGGATCACAAGGTTTTCTTTTCATTGTATATAAATACCTGAAGGGATGGTGCAAAGACTGAACCAGGCTTTTTGCAGTGGTGCCTAGTGACAGGACCAGAGGCAGTGGGCACACACCAAAACACAGAAAACTGAAAATCAGGAAAAATGTTGCTGCTGTGAGTGTGGCAAAGCACTGCGCGTGTTGCCCAGAAAGACGGCGGAGTCTCCGTTCTTGAAGATACCCAAACGCTGCCTGGACACAGTCCTGGGGAATGGGCTCTAGGTGATCCTACCTCCGGAATAGGGTTGGACCAGATGATCCCTGTCAAGTTTGATACTTCCATGATTCTGAGATTCCATTCCTTTGATTTACAAGAAGCTATTTCTGATTGTCACAGAAATTATCTGCTCTAATCAGTCTTAATATTCTATTTATTTAATGAATTTCAGTCATCAGCACATTAAAAACTATCCTCTTCTGGGACAGTCCCAGGAGCTATGGTGTGGTCTGTATCTGTTTCCTTTCCTTGTTTTGATGCTTTCTTTCCTCGTTTTGATGCTTTCTTTCCTCTTTCTCAAACATGTAAGACAAAAACTTCAGCAAGTATTCCAACAGCTACTGGTAACAACTACCTTTTTCTGACACTTCTCAGCCTCATGGTTTTCACTGCCTTTGCACATCACTGCTACTATCCAGTCTTTATTAATTTCATTTTCCTCCTCCATTTCCAGCAGCACGCTCATCAATTTACCTATAAAATGCCACTGCCTTCTCTCTTTCTTCTCGGGTCTCAAAATGTCATGGATTAAGATGAATCTGCTGCTGTTATTCATACCATGCTACAGTCATGCCAGCTTCAAAAAATGAAAGTGCTAACTGGAGCTAATTATTATGCAGCTTGAAGTTCAGATTGCAAAATGGGAAGATTCCTGTTCTGGTTGCTGCTTCTGGGTTCTGGGTCCTCAGGTGTTGGTTCTTCTCTCTAGGTATGGTGGCAGAATGGGTGGGAGTCAAGTAGCTGCTGGTTTCAGTTTTCTGTTTTATGCTGGTTTTTTCCCCTGTAATTCATTGTGTTTCTTCTGCAAATAGGATAAGCTAAGGCAATCATGCACTGTATTATTAAATTAATTAGATTATTAACTAAGGTAATGCATTGTGATTATGATAAGTTGTTATATTAAACTCCTATCTTCTTTCATTGTCTCAACCCTCAGTTGTGTGTGTTACTTTTCCCCTCACTTTTGTTTTGGGGGAGCAAGCAGGTTAGCTCTTGCACTAAACCATTACACATGTACATAACAGGAAAACACAAAATTTAACCAAAATAGTGTACCAGATCCCATAACCTATGTGAAATGCCCATAAGAAGTTATTTTATAACCAATATTTATTATATGTCAACATTTCTTGCTTGCTCTGGTTTTGTCTGGGGGCGTTCTTGTGCTGTTTATAAATTGTAAATACATGTAAATATTGTATATTTAGCACATATTCATTGCATGTCCTATTTCTAGATTGTAGCTTTGCATGTAAATGCAGCTTCATTTGCTTCCACTGAGCTAGTCTGGCAATTTTATTTTGGGGGGCAATTTCAACCCACCACAATTTCTTTACTGAAAGAATGGTGAGGCATTGGTACAGGCTCCCCAGGGAAGCTGGTGGAGTCACCATGCCTGGAGGTGCTCAAAAAACACGATGTGGCAGTTTGGGATGCGGTCTAGTGCTCATGGGGGTATTGGGTAGAAGATGATTCTTGAGGTTTTTTCCAACCTTGATGATTCTGTGATTCTATGAAAACATAAACCACACATATGTTGGAAGGTTAAAAATGAATTGCTTATTCACAAAATTTCCAGTTGCAAACACCCACTCATTCAGCTCTTGAACAATTCAGAGTGTGAATTTCACAGGTCCTGAAAGGAAATCTGAAATACAGTGCTGGTTCTTTAGAAAAGATACCCTGTCTCTTAAGAGATGGTCAAAATAGTCAATAATGTTAAAAAACCAAAAAATGTATGTGAGGGAGAAACTCAAAATAGAAGCTTAATATTAGGTGTAAAGCTGACTGATCAGTGAGCTCAGTTATCCTCAGCACTTTTAACATAAAGGAATAAAAGATTTAAAGAATCACAGAGCAGAGGAAGGAGGACCAAGGGCTGAGGAAGCTGCCTTCAGGTGCTGTGTCTTTCTTTCTCTGGGTGTATGTGCATCCTTGATACATTCCCTAGCAACACGCTTAACTATGCTTGTCAAATAGGACAGAATCAGCCCTGCAGACTTGATTAAAAACTGCATGGAGAGTACTGCTGCTTGCAACATCTGCACAGTCCTGCAAAGCACCATAAATCCCTCTCAGGCAAACTCCCCAACTTCCCATGTGAAGAAGTGAATCCTGAGTGCAAGTATTTCTTAAGACTGAGGCTACTTTATCTTGCTTTGGGAACAAGTCCTTTACCATGAGGGTGGTGAAACACTGGAATAGGTTGCCCAGGGAGGTGGTTGAGACCCCATCCCTGGAGATATTCAAGGTGAGGCTTGACAAGGCTGTGGGCTGCCTGATCTACTTGAGGATGCCCCTGCTTACTGCAGAGGGTGTCAGACTAGAAGACCTTTGGATTTCCCTTCCAAACTATTGTATGATTCTACTTTGCCATTTAGAAGAGCCACATATTTTGCCCCCTTACAAAAATCCTGTTTTTAATGTTATGTTCTTCCTGATACGATAAGAACAAAATTTTGAATTTCTTACCACATTGTTATCACAGCCAAGAAAATTCTACAAGAATTAATGAATAAGAGGTGGTAAAATAATTTCCTCTTATTTTTTTTTCCCCCAAGAAGGTGCAATGACACTAAAATTTATGCTGGATTTGACAGAGTAGTTTAAGGTCAAAAAGAATAACTAGAACTTCGCATTTACCCACTGACAGCCCAAGGTAACATTAAAAATGTGTCAAGCAGAATGATGACAATGTTCTTATTATGCCCCATATAAGACAAAACTACCTTCAGCAATCACTATGCAACTCCAGTCTCTTCCATTCCTACTCCTATTTAAAGATGAAGACATTACCTTGCATTTTGCTAGGAGGGAGATTTTCTTTCTTGGTAGGAAAACCAAGTTGTGAAATGTCTCTCTTGCTATGAAGGGAAATATACAGGACTTTAAAAGGACATTTTGAAAGAAAACAACAACAGAACTAAAACTACACCAAACCAACCAAAAAACAACCAACCACCTTCACACTTGAAGAGGAAAACATCTTAGTTTTATCACAGTCAATCACATAGAAAAAGTAGAACAATATTACCAGGTTATATTCAGTTGGCTAACATGGAATCAAGTACTATTTTGTGTGTGCATCTATCTGTGATTTTAAATACATTAAAAGATATATATGTTGTTATGATGTGATTTTTCATTTAGACCAATAGAGACTATTTATCCTGTGCTTAATTCCTCTAGAAGGGACGTCATATCCTCTCATCTGTAGATCAAATTCAAGCAGTATATTTCTTCAACACCATGCTTTTACCGGTAAACAGCCATACATACAAAATCAAATGGCTTCTTTTCCTCCCACAAACTGTTTACACAGGACCAAATCCAATCTCAACAAAACCTAAAGAGATCCTTCCTTTTTTTTTTTTCTTTCTTTTTTTCTTTTTCTTCTCCCTAACCTGTTTTATGCTGTTAGGCACGCAACTCTTTACCACTGTTTCCACACGTATGCTCTTGATGCAGGCAATGCTCTGGATTACAGTGTTTAAATATAGCCACAGCTGAAAAGGGACAGACTATCCAAAAGTATGATTACTTTTGGAGCTGTAGGCTACTAACTCGTTAAAATATGCAACCAAACACTGTTGCTTTTAACAAAGCTTCAGATTACTTTAATTCTTCATTTCTTTGTGAGAAAATAACTGCAGCATGAATCACATCTTTGCATTTTGTTCATTCTTCTGTTCATTCACTCTGTTCCACCGTTCTTTTCTTCTACCCTTTCCACTGTGGTAAGTGTAGTGTAGGTTTCTAAACCACTAACATAGTGTTTTCCCAATAAGTTTAACTTAGTGGAAGTATGATACTCTTACGATATCACTATTATAAAAATTCTTGGCTCATTTTTGCCAAGAGCTTTTTCATGAAATTGAGTAACTTCACGAGCATTTTCCAGTTGCAAAAAGGAATGCTGATTCACAACAGGCTTTAGATACCAGCAGCCCTCTTCTGACTGAAAATTGATCCTATCTACCAATTCATTCTTGCTGACTTTACTCTTCACTCCAGAGTAGACCACAGGTTTCTTGCTTACTTTCACTACCATGATCTTATATTAGCTCCATCAAGTAACTTAATGAAGTACAAAATAATTCAAGTACACTTACTCATTTGTTGGTAATTCTAGATGTGAGGATATGGAAAATATCAGATTATTAGTCCATCTGTTTCTACATGCTGGGTACATGTCTGCCCTCTCAACTTCAGATGCAAGCCCTGCATTGCCCATTATAAAAACCAAACTCTGTCATTGCTTCCAGCCACTTGCTTGTGTTAAGTTACAGATCTAGTGCAGTGCTGCTGAAACTACTGTGAGAAAGGAAATAACCACTGCAGTTCCCTTGACTTATTAAAGCTACCTATGTTTAGTTTCTTTTAGTGCAAATAAAAAGTGGAAAACAAGAGACCACCTCGCTGAAGCCCTGTAGAAGTCACATGCATCAGTGGCCCCTGCTTTTTGAAGAAACACCAGAAGAGAACTATTCTTATGCCATGAGAATCATTCATGTGGAATGGAATAGGATGGACTAATAATGCTTCTCCCTCTAAAGATCACCTGATTCTTCCTGTTATCTTCCAGTTTGTTCATAATATTGGCTAAAAATAGTCTTATTGTGGATATTTTCCATGCCAAAGACACTGATTATGGTGGGATGGACCAAACAATATATGCTTATGACTCAGAAGAGACCTACAGAAGGCAGCAAAATTTGTTTCATGTGGCAATATTTATTCTGAAAGTTTTAAAAATTTGGCAGAGCAGTGCCAAATCACAGCCTTTAAAAAAATAGTTTGCTGAGTACTTTCCTAAATATCCTATCTTGCAACTTATGTTGCTATTACATTGCAAAACTCTGCATTGTTAACAATTTTTACATATACAAAACATAATTATTACTAGTAGGACAGACGTTTGCAGACAATTAAATTAGAAGATCCAAGCACGATCCCAAGTTCTCCTAACAAGGAATAGTAATTTGTCAGGCAATTTGTATGATGCATAGAAGAAGTAGCTAACTGAGCTGTCAAACAGCAGAATCTCCCAACAAATTTGCCATCAGCAACTGAAAGTGAAGGAATTATTAACAAAAACAATTGAGGTGGTCTCTCACAAATGATCCCCTGAATTTCGTATGGCATTACCATTAAATGCTCACTGACAACTTGAAAAAATCATGTTAAATAAATGCAAAGAATTTGGCTTGTTAATTGATAAATGTGTGGAGCAGCTGAATCTTTATTCAATGGACCAGTTTAGCTGGTTTAATTGCATTAAAATTCATGTGAATTTGACCATCAGTCACTGTTTATATTGAAAGAATCGAAACGAATTACAAGAAATGATAAAATTGTCAAAATCACAGCATGTTTTGCAAAACATCTATTTTTAGAGTGTAGAGCAGTATCTTCTATGCAATATTAATTCCCTAGAGACTTATGAAGATATTACACAGCTAATTTTCCTTTACATTTATCTCCCTAGTGTGTTTGTTTAATTTTTTTTTTTTAATGAATGCTTAAGAAACAGATGGTTACTTAAACATCAAATTGGTATACACCCTTTGAAATACAGCAATAGATTTCCATATCAAGTAATGCAATAACACTGGCATGAATTTTAATAGACTGATTCACCAAAGAGCATCATTCAAAATTCTGAATATAGAGCTACAACTGCAAAAATTAAGCACTATGTATGAAATAATTCCTTTAAATTTCCATGCATGAAACCTATGGAATACTCTTCAGAGGTACTGAAATGGTGAAGCTGTGCCTGGTGAAATCAGAACTTCAAGTAAGAGTTGAGCTGTTTCAATCACTTAGAACTCTAAGGCATCTGCAGAGTCTGTCCATTTTCAGCTCTGAAAACTAAATAGTTGAACCAATGTATCACAGAATCACCAAGGCTGAAAGAGACCTCAAAGATCTTCAAGTCCAACCTGTCACCACAGACCTCATGACTAAACTATGGCATCCAGTGCCACATCCAGTCCCCGCTTGAACACCTCCAGGGACAGTGACTCCACCACCTCCCTGGGCAGCCCATTCCAATGGCTAACGACTCTCTCGGTGAAGAACTTTCTCCTCACCTCAAGCCTAAACCTCCCCTGGTGCAGCTTGAGACTGTGTCCTCTTGTTCTGGTGCCGGTTGCTAGAGAGAATAGACCAACCCCCTCCTGGCTACAACCACCCTTCAGGTAGTTGTAGAGAGCAATGAGGTCGCCCCTGAGCCTCCTCCTCTTCAGGCTAAACAGTCCCAGCTCCCTCAGCCTCTCCTTGTAGGGCTTGTGCTCAAGGCCTCTCACCAGCCTCATTGCCCTTCTCTGGACACATTCAAATGTCTCAATGCCCTTCTTAAACTGAGGGGCCCAGAACTGGACACAGTACTCAAGGTGTGGTCTAACCAGTGCATGTAAAAACATGCATAAATAACATACAAAGCAGTAATCTTGGAACTGAGATAAAATGCACTGATTATCACTACACTGTCTCAAGATAGTAGATGCTCAAGATTTAGAAGAGTCCATAATGAAAGACAGGGTTGTTTTTTTGGTTTGGTTTGTGGTGTTTTGTTTTGGTGGCTGTTGTTGGCTGTTTGTGTATTTGTTTTTTTTTCTGGCAAGGAAACTCATCCTTGGGCTGTTTCTGCTGCTGATGGGTAGTTCTTGCTATCTAGTTCTCTCTGTTCTTTGTAATACCCAACAGACACTAGTTGAACCATAACCTAGTTTGTGGTAATAATGCAGAAAATTTAAAAAAAAGAAAGGGGGGGGAGGGAGTAGGAGGAGACCAAGTCTAATTTTTTTTTTCAGTTCAGATTTGTATGAAAAGTTCCACCATTCTAGTGTGGTGCCAGAGGAATACTGATGCTAGCAATGAGGAAAGCCACACACAAATGAGTATGAGGAATGGAGAATAGTGACCCACTCTTTTTAAGCAGCAGCCCACCTTTTACTCTCAGTTTACTTTAGAAGTTCACCAGAGAATAGTGAAGTACCAAGAGATACTCAATACTGAGTATTGAGGCAAAAACAGATCAAATAAAGTTTTATACTAAGGTCTTTTACACAAAGCTAGACATGTCAATACTTCATTTTTCCTATGAATTGATTGATACAACATATAAAGAAGAAAAAATCTTAGTAAGATGAAGCAGCTACCATGTGAAGAGAGAATGAGCAGCTTAGGAGTCTTCATCTTTAAGGGACTTGAGAGTGGCACAAAGATATTTTACCAACTCATGAACACAGTGTCTGAGTTGAATGCGCAACTACTACTTTTCCACTATCAGCTGACAAACCCAAAGGAGGTGATGTCTAACAAAATGGTCAGAGATGGCTTTGACCATAGTGAAGAACATACCACTGTACACAGCAGACATTAAATGGCTGAAATCACAAGCTGTGGGAGGCCCTGGTGACAAGTTGTATTGACAAGCTCAAAAAAAAGAATCTGTTCAACAGGACTGGCTGGTCAGTACAGCAAATGTTGATGCTAGGAGGCAACTGGCCCACAGGAAGTGTCTTCCTCTCTTGCCTCCCAAATACCATCTCCGACTGTCACTAGGATAGAGGTGGTACAAGAGAGCAGTTTGGCATTTCTAGATGGTCACAGGTCCATCCTCAGGAGGCAAAGGACTGGGGAAAAGGGAGCACTGGTCTGACTCAGCATATCCTGCTTGTTCATTCTGTCCTGCAGTGCTTGTCACTGCACTGAATTCCAGATGGGGTTAGTTTTAAATGACAGCTTCCTATCCACTGCTGAATTGATGTTGCCTCTGAAGCAGCTGATGTGGTAAAACTCCCAGCTGAATTATAAGGTAGCTAAATGCTAGTTCTAAAAATACTTTCTACTTCTGAATTTTGTCCTAAGATGGATTCAACAAGCATACCAATACAATAGTCAATTTCCCATCCTCAGCCAACACATCCTTCTGAATTCCTTCTATCTACAAACATAGAAAAAGTGTCAAGCCTTCTTGCCAGAGGATACTTTTCTTAGTCTTCCACCAAACCTCAGAAATTGCTTCCCTAAGACATGTTTATTATTGTTTGCAGTTAAAATGAATGATTAAAAAAGAAAAGATTTTTTAAAAAGCTAGTTATTTACCAAATGTAAACAGAACATGAAAAGATTAAGCATTACAAAAAGCCCTCTGAAGTCTACTTGGGCTCTTTTTTTTCTTGTCACTTCGCTTATCTATGGAATTCTGAGCAACGACTACAGGAGTTTAAGGTGGTGATTGAAACAGGGATCTGCACTGCAAAAGTCACACCAATAAATGACATTCTATTCTGACATAAAGGTCAGTTAAAGAGTCAAGGTTTACAATCCTTCTGATTAATCATGTTTCTCTTCTAGTCCCTAATGCCTAAAACACCTGGAAAAATAAAACATGCCTAAAATCTTTGTTTCTGAAAAGGAGACTTGCACATTAATTTTCTTCATGTTTTTCAATTTATAATATGCTGCCAAAGTAAAAATCCTGAAATGTAATTTATATTCCATACAACTGTAGCACACTATTAAGTTTTCTTGCCATAACTGGCTCCTTTGACAATAATGAAATCTTTAACAGTATTTCATAACTATTAGCAGCACTAAGCTCTGCAACATGAATTTATCCTACACGAAATAGCAGATAGAAGAGCAGGAACTCCAAGAATATAGTTACTATGTTTTCTGAAGTATCTATTGAGTACACCCACACAGAATCAGATTTTCCCCATGCCTCTTGCCCAGGGATATTTATAGAGACTATCTCCAAATCTACATACAAGGATTCTGCCATAGGTCAAGAATTATTTCTGTAGCTAATCCTCGGCACTGTTCTATAGATATACTTCTTGCATGGATTGCAACATGTAAATTTCTGTGACACCATAGTAACTATGACAATCAAACTGTGTCATAAATAGGAGATGGAAGTCATCACCATAAATATTAGTTGAGCAGCTGAACCTTCTTTCTGTATGTTTTTTTTTCTTCCCTGTCACTGTGCTGCAGGGAATGCAATGCTGAAGAAAATACATTGTGAAACTGTGAAGCCCAAAGATAAAGCCCACAAGATGTAATTGAGGCAGGCCGTGTTCTCCTATGTAAGGTTAACACATACAGAAAAATCTGTTTCTATTGGTGCATATTCCAAGATACCAGCAATATCAGTAACTGAAGAGTAGAAATGGAGGCACTCATAGGTATCTTGCACCTCTATTAGGCTATGGTGTGGTAATACAAGGAAAAGGCAATGAAAACAGAATTGCTAGCAAGTTGAACAATATGACTGCTTACACAGCAGGTGTACTGATTCAATTGCACTTTTTTCCCCAACAAAATTTTATAAAGGACAAAAAGTACTAAATTATAAACCCAAATGATTAAAGAAATCCTAGAAACCAGAAGTTCATTTTCACTAGTCTCACTGTGTTTAATAATTACTCTCAAAGACAGCAAAAAATATTAAAGTTCAAGTATTCAAAATAATAATAAAAAGGTTTTTATTAACAAATTGCCCTCAAAAATTGCCCCTGATGGCTTCAGACTTCTGATTCTTCTAAACTATTATCAAAATGGGTGTTGGTGATCTAAAAAAAGAAAACTATACCCATTTATACCAATCTAACTGAGATCAGAAAAAACTTCTGTCAGTGGCATTTCTGTAAACTTGTATGGATGTAACAG
Source organism: Picus viridis (assembly GCA_033816785.1). NCBI lineage: Eukaryota > Metazoa > Chordata > Aves > Piciformes > Picidae > Picus > Picus viridis. The sequence continues at coordinate 28,319,893 of CM066575.1, forward strand.
GACTAGAATATGATCCTAAGAGATATAAGCACCTCAGCCATCTTTGGCCAGAAAAATATCCTACACAATGTAATAAGCATGGATCCAATACCATCTGAGAGGACTGAAGAGTATTATATTGTCAACTTTCTTCTACCTCTCCTGTCCAAATCAGAAATCTGATTTTTAAATGATAATTGCTGAAATGGAATCTCCTGCAATGACAGCCTTTCTCCCATGAAATTATATGTGTAATGTCAGAAAGCAGCGTCCTGCATTCTTGAATATAAAACAGTCTGATGCTGGTGGCAACCTGTGCCTTCACCACTGTATTGTGATTCACAAAGCAATGTCAGTTTGCATCCTGTGATTAAATTACACCTGTAAATCTACAACTGTATATACCAACCTGATCTGCATGATTGGCTTACCTTTCCCTATCATCCACTTGCCATGGGGAACTGCATGCAGTCTCCATCAGAGGATCAAAATTGCATAGCAGTCAGGACAGATACCTAATGTCAGAGCCCTTCAGACTCCAAAAGGTCTTAACTGCCCTGACCAGCTTCACCAGGAATCCCCACTCATGCACACATGCATGCAGGTCCAAGGGCACCCAAATCTGGCCTGAGCTATGTTGGAGGTACACCTTTTCCCAATCCTGCTCCTGTCTGTTCCTGCACTGTCATTGGGATTTCCTAAATTAACCTCAGACCTGCTGCCTCATCTTTTGCTGGATGACTGACTGGCAGACTGCCAGTGGAACCTGCCACTAACCCTGATCTGCTAAGCTGAACTGGTTGTGGATGTTAAGGCTGGGGGTAATCTTGGCTGTAGTGACCATGGCATGTTAGAGTTTAATATCAACAGACAAAGAAGCAGAGTGGTAAGTAACATTTCAACCCTGGACTTTAAGAGGGCTAATTTTGCCCTCCTCAAGATTCTACTTAGAAATATCCAGTGGGCTAAGGTTCTGGAATGAAGGGAGGCCCAAGAGAGCTGGTTAATATTCAAACATTACCTCCTCCAACCTCAAGAGAAGTGTATTCCTTTGAAAAAAAAAAAAAAATCAAGTAAGAGAGGCAGAAGACCTGCATGGATAAGCAAGGAGCTCTTAGAAAAGCTCAAAAACAAGAAGGAGGTTTACAGTATGTGGAAAAAAGGTCTGGTCAGTTGTGAGGATTATAGAAATACAGCCAGAGAATGTAGAGATGCAACAAGGAAGGCTAAGGCCCTCTTGGAGCTGAATCTCGTCAGGGGGTGAAGGACAACAAGAAGTGTTTTTTTCAAATACATCAGTGCTAAAAGGAAGAGCAGGCAAAAGGTGGCTCCACTACTGAATGATATGGGAGATATGATAATTGATGATGCAGAGATGGCAGAGTTGCTGAATGCCTTCTTTGCCTCAGTATTTACTCCTAAGACTAGCCCTCAGGAGCCTCAGTCTCTGGAATTAAGGGAACAGAACTGGAGGGAAAAAGACACTCCACTAGTCAGTCAGGACCAGATTAGAGATCTCTTGTACCAACTGAAGACACAAATCCATGGGCCCTGATGGGGTGCAGCCATGAGTGCTGAGAGAGCTGGTGGATACTGTTGCTAAGCTTCTCTCCATCATAGTTGAAGTCATGGAGAACAGGAGAGGTACCTGATGACTGGAAGTAACCAAATGTCACTCCAGTCTTCAAAAAAGGCAAGAAGGTAACTACAGACCAGTCAGCCTCGCCTTCATCCCTGGAAAGATGATGGAGCAGCTCATCCTGGAGGTCATCTCTAACCACATGGTAGACAAGAAGGTTATCAAGAGTAGCCAACATGGATTTACCAAGGGGAGATCCTGCCTGACTAATCTGATAGCCTTCTATGAAACCATGACCAAATGGGTAGATGAGGGAAGAGCAGTGGATGTCATATACCTTGACTTCAGTAAGGCTTTTGATACCGTCTCCCATAATATACAATACAATACACCAGGTTGGAAGAGACCTTCAAGATCATCGCATCCAAAGTATCAACCAATCCAACCCACCCAACAACTACACCATGCAGCCAAGCACCCCATCAAGTCTCCTCCTGAACACCTCCAATGATGGTGACTCCACCACCTCCACGGGCAGCCAATTCCAATGGGCAATCACTCTCTCTGTATAGAACTTCTTCCTAACATCCAGCCTAAACCTGCCCTGGTGCAGCTTGACACTGTGTCCTCTTGTTCTGGTACTGGCTGCCTGGGAGAAGAGACCAACCTCTGCCTGGCTACAACCTCCCTTCAGGTAGTTGTAGAGAGCAATAAGGTCACCCCTCAGTCTCCTCTTCTCCAGGCTAAGCAACCCCAGCTCCCTCAGCCTCTCCTCATAGGGCTTGTGTTCCAAACCCCTCACCAACTTTGTTGCCCTTCTCTGGACACGTTCCAGCAAGACAACATCCTTCCTAAACTGAGGGGCACAGAACTAGACACAGCATTCAAGGTGCGGCCTAACCAGTGCAGTGTACAGGGGCAGAATGACCTCCCTCCTCTTCATAGAAAACCTCAAGAAATGTGCCATCCTAGCCTATATCAACAATAGGGTGTCCAGAAAGTCTAGGGATGGGATGATGTCCTCGTACTCAGCACTGGTGAGTCCACCTCTTGAATATTGTGTTCAGTTTGGGGCCCCTCACTAAAGGAATAGAATTAACCAGGTTGGAAGAAACCTTTGATATCATCAAGTCCAACCTATCACCCAACACTATCTAATCAACTAAACCATGGCAACAAGCGCCCCATCCAGTCTCTTCCTAAACACCTCCAGTGATGGTGACTCCACCACCTACCTGGGCAGCCCATTCCAATGACCAATCACCACTTCTGGTAACTAGACTTTGTAGACCTTGACCATATACTGATGATATGGGACATTCTGCGAGTTGATTTTAAGAAAATGCTAGGGGCCAAGAATTATTTGGGGTTTGGTTATATATTTATTTAATTGAATTAATTTATTAATATTTAATATGAATATCCACTTCATGTTGACCTCTTTGTGGTGATTAATTTTATTGTGATAAATTTAATTGATATCAAAAGCAGTTGAGAACTTCAACGGAATATGCATATGCCTGTGCTACAATAGAAGTGACCCTCTTTGATGTTACCATAGAGAAGATCATTGTTGAGAAGAGCAACAGAGATGTATCTACATTTCTATGTAGATACATTGTCTAAATGTGAATTTCAAATAAAAGGGTCTGAATTGGGGGAGTGGGGGTATGTTTTGTTTCAAATATTGGTTGTATTTTACTGATTTCTTCATTCTGAAGAGTTTGGAGAAGATTCAGGAGGGAAAAATTCCATTTGAAAGCTAAAATCCAAATTCTCTGGAATTCTTAGAAGCAAAAGAATAAGTCACACAGAAGTTTAGGTCAGTTCTGGTTTCCAATTTCAACAATTTTGTCAACAGCTTGTCAACAATTAGTTTTGATGCATTTTTACTTACCTCAGGTATGTAGTCATGCTTCTACGTAGCTGTGCCTTGGTTTGTCTATAATAAATAAAACCATTCAACTATGAAAATATCTTATTTTCAGTTATACAAAACTATAAAATCTCCTGCACTCTCATATCACACTTTTCATGTTATCATCTGTGAAGATGAGGAAATGAGGGTTGTGGGGGTTTTTTGTTGGTTTTGGGTTTTTTCCCCACAAGTGAAACAGTGCCATCTTGTGTATTATGGATTGGCTTTTTTGTCTTACCAAAGTAGGAATATTTGTCTCTAGGAATGTTCATATTTTTTTTTCCCCTTTGAGAATGCTACAAAGTACCCTAGATAAATACATTGTCCAAAGAATTCACAAAATCCTATTAAAATAATTTAAAATGTTCCATTGAAGCAAGCAAAATGAAAACCAGTTTTTGAATGAAATGCTGCAGGAAAGTTATGTTCAGTTTTCCACAAACACATTTCACTCATGCAGTATCTTAGACTCCAGTCTTTGTATAATTGCTTAGATTCTAACTAGCAACTTAACATTTTAATTAATATAGGCTGAGTGTCCACCTGTTTAATATATCTGTTTATGTAAATGCTCATCATACAGTTTTAAAAGTGTTGATGACCATCATCAAAATGTACAACATAGCTTACAAAATTTTGTTTTCATTTTATAGATACTACTTTAAACTATTATTGTTTTAGACATCTGGAGATGATTTGTACAGTAAAATTCTAGTATCATATAAGAAAAAGGTAATAATAATTTAAGTGTTCACAGATGCATTCATTTGAATTCTAAAAACAAAAAACCAATAAACACAAGAAAACTCTGTTTAACAGACATTAATGTGGATAAAGAGCAATTAATAACTCAGGACAAGAGCAGCTCTTGATGAATGCTTTTGCAATTTTAAAATTAGGTGGTGACATGTGCTGCCTGTACTTTGGGTGGTCTCTTCTTCCAGGCAAGAACAAGAGGACACAGTCTCAAGCTGCAACAGGGGAAGTTTAGGCTGGAGCTGAGGAGAAAGTTCTTCACCGAGAGAGTCATTCGCCATTGGAATGGGCTGCCCAGGGAGGTGGTGGAGTCGCCGTCCCTGGAGGCGTTCAAGAGGGGACTGGATGTGGCACTTGGTGCCATGGTCTAGTCATGAGGTCTGTGGTTACAGGTTGGACTCGATGATCTTCGAGGTCTCTTCCAACCTTATTAATACTGTGATACTGTGATGCACAAAAAGGTTGGACTTGATGATCTCAAAGGTCTTTTCCAACCTGGTTAATTCTGTGATTCTGTGAAAAATACTGTTGTCTTATCAGATGAAAATACAGTGCTTTTTGCATCCATAAAATTATTAATTCCTGCTTATTATCTCTACCTTTGCTCAGAAAAGTAGGCTGAAGGGCACAGCTGCTTACAAGTAATTCAGTATCAGCAATAAGCCCTTAAAAGTATTCTGAAAAATGTTCTAAAACCCTCAAGATGTTCTACAATTTTCAGAGGAATAATCTATTATTTCACTAAAGAGAGTAAGCTCTCAAAAGGTTCAAATTTATATTAACAAACTTCAAAATATTGAATATATTATGCAACTGCTAGAACCACTCCTGGTAATGGGATTCCTGAGCTCCAGAACTACAGAAGAGTCCCAGCACTGAGATAGAATTTCAATACAGTACAATAAACCAGGTTGGAAGAGATCTTCAAGATCATCGTGTCCAACCCATCAACCAATCCAACCCACCTAAACAACTAGACCGTGCAACCAAGCACCCCATCAAGCCTCCTCCTGAACACCTCCAATGAAGGTGACTCCACCACCTCCACGGGCAGCTGATTCCAATGGGCAATCACTCTCTCTGTATAGAACTTCTTCCTAACCTCCAGCCTAAACCTGCCCTGGCACAGCCTGAGACTGTGTCCTCTTGTTCTGGTACTGGCTGCCTGGGAGAAGAGATCAACCTCTGCCTATCCACAACCTCCTTCAGGTAGTTGTAGAGAGCAAGAAGGTCACCCCTCAGTCTCTTCTTCTTCAGGCTAAGCAACCCCAGCTCCCTCAGCCTTTCCTCATAGGGCTTGTGTTCCAAACCCCTCACCAACTTCGTTGCCCTTCTCTGCACACGTTCCAGCAAGACAAGTATTACATCAGCTAAATTACTCTTTTCTGGGCATGGGCTGACACTAGTGCAAAAAGATATTGAAACAGAATAATGATGAAATTAATAGCAGTTGCAGTTAGTGGGTGTAAGGTACTTGCTCTAGGTAAATAAAATCGGTTTATATGGAGAAGGTGAAGGACTTGTGGACAATGAAAGCAAGTGTCTCTAGCTGAGAGCTGAGCTTCACAGGTGTGCTGTGAAGAGCTGGTTGTATCCTCATAATTTTGTTATTTTCTCTTTTGTTTATCAGGTAGCAAAGCCATGTTAGCAGTGTAACAATTTATTGCAAGAGGAATTTGTATATACTTAGGTTACTGAGGACCATTTATTAGTCATTCCTATGTAAATCATTCACATATCAGTCTAATATTCACAAAAAATCGACTCACAAAAAACTCATCTATATCTTAGGGATTTGTGCCCTCTCATACATTCTACTTGAAGAGTCGACACAAGCTGAGAAGGTGTGATAGTTTTGAAGTAAATGAGGGCATACCAGTTGGCAGAATGCAGCCTTTGTCTTAACTGGAGTAGGAAATTATTGCTAGAATGACTTTTCAATGCAATCTAAGTATCTGAATGATGAAGAGAAATTCTTTACCTCCTAACTAATTTGCTACCTACACACATTCACTGTGTTCTCTGCTAAGGCAGACAGTTCTCTTTCACACGTTTTCTATGTCTAATCTCCAGCAAAAACAAATGTTTAAAAAGAAAGTTTTGGGCAGGATGTTCGTAGGAGGGAATGGGAAAATATTTTTTTCATGTAATGGAAATGTAATCTTTTAGCACAGTGTTTAAGAGCTGAGTTAAGAAAATAGTACTGCAGCTACTGTGGAAATTATTTCAGTGCAAACTGTAATGAGACATGCCTTGCACATTAAAAGATAGAGTAACATTGAAACCCTCTTGATTTGGAGGAGAAAAATATTGCCTGTAACCTCACCTGGCAATAGAAAGAAGTGGGCCAAATCCTAGGGTTATTGATTAATAAGATTGTTTTTAAACTTTCCTATTTGGCTAATTTAGTAATAACATTACTAATTATATTTTTCCCAATATTGTTTATAAACCAAGTCCTAAAATTTATTTGAAATCTGTGAAATCTAAAGTCAGGAAATAAACAGAACAACTCCTATACTTAGTAAGGCACATGGCCAAGGAATTTGCTGATTAATTGCTGTAATGGTTTTGTCAGATACAGTATCCATTGAGATGATTCCTAAAATTACAATAGGAAAGGTATCCAGCTTCTACTACCCTTTTTTTTTTTCATTCCCCTTATGGTCATAAGGCACCAAGAAAGCAAGAATATCTGGCATAAAATCCTTATATGGACTAACACTGTTAATTCAATAATGATTGTGCCACATCAGTTTGTATCAGTTGTCCCTCTTTCACTACTGAATCTTAAAATTTGCCACCGTCTTAGATGTTACATAAAATCATCACATAACTCCTTTAAATTTCATTTTCTGAATTTGATGGTTCAGTCCTCAGCAGTGGTTCCCAATATTCATTGTTATAATGACAAAGCTGGTGAGGGGTTTGGAACACAAGCCCTGTGAGGAAAGGCTGAGGGAGCTGGGGTTGCTTAGCCTGGAGAAGAGGAGACTGAGGGGTGACCTTCTTGCTCTCTACAACTACCTGAAGGGAGGTTGTGGACAGGTGGAGGTTGGTCTCTTCTCCCAGGCAGCGAGTACCAGAACAAGAGGACACAGTCTCAAGCTGCACCAGGGGAGGTTTAGACTGGATGATAGGAAGAAGTTCTATACAGAGAGAGTGATAGCCCATTGGAATGGGCTGCCCGAGGAGGTGGTGGAGTCACCATCATTGGAGGTGTTCAGAAGGAGACTTGATGGGGTGCTTAATGCCATGGTCTAGTTGTTTAGGTGGGTTGGATTGGTTGATGGGTTGGACGTGATGATCTTGAAGGTCTCTTCCAACCTGGTTTATTGTATTGTATTGGTTTGTATTGTATTGTAATAGAACAGGAACTTTTCCAGGGATGGGAAAAGTTGTACAGGCAGTATCATTTTGCGTATGGAGTTACTTTAAAAAACCCCAGCAAGCAACCAAAACAATCTGTTGTCAACAGAGATAGTCTAGTTTGAATGGAAGTTCAGCACTCAAATTTAATGCTTTATCATATATTATTTTCCTGCAAGAAAAGTGATCAAGTTGCTTTCTTAAGCCAAATAGATTTTTTTTATCAAAACCAAGATATATAATAAGATATAAGTCTTCAATTTATTATTTAACAATAAAATGGAAGTGTGTGAGAGCCACATCACAAATGATTTCTGGGAAGACTCACTCCAGGAATTGTCACTCACTGTGTTTATCAGAGTGTGAGAGGGAACAGACTGGTAGCAGTTGGAGCACTTCCTCGTGCAGGAGTGGGACCTGACCTTCTCAGCCTTCCTAAAGGAATTTCACCTTAATTAGTCCAGTACATATTGAGGAACAACAGAACACTGAGTTTATGATAAATAGCAAAATCTTCTTATTTCTATTAGCTACTCTTCCAGATACAAGTCACTCAAAATTAATCTGTATGTGAACCTCAGTTTTTCTCTGTGTTTTTGCTAACATGATTATCAGCCAATGTTCCAATACATTTGAACTGGCATTTTAAGATTTCCATGAGGTGCAATAGAATTTATACACTGCATATGATCAACACAACTGAGCCAGTATTTTCCATCTCTTTATCTATCATTCACTATGTATCATGCCATGCAAATATGGTACAGTTTTACACACATAAGTGAAATTAGTTCTTAGAGCAAACAAACATACAATTAGAACAAATATGCTGATTATTTGAAGAGCATCTGGAAAACCAGAAACCAGTACTACTACTGGCTTGAAATAAGTGTCTCGTGCCTCATCTCAGGCTGATGGGTTATGTCACTGAAGAATATATTACACTAATTTTGTCTTTTCTAAGAAGATAACTATGTAGACATTATAATGAAGAGAGTGACCTTCTTATTTTCAATGGAGGATAAACAAGCAATAATATAATTTTTAAATACACTGTTTAACACAAAATCTTTCTTTGTCTCAAATAAAAACACTTGAACTAAACCCAAAGAATTCCTGTGCTTGCTGCCTAATTTGAGGAAAATAAGTCTAGCTTTTAAAACTGACATTCACAATTGCTCTTAATTACACAGCTTTTGGCTGCTTAGCATTAAAGGAAGAGTCATCCCTCCAGTATTTCAAACTGTGATCATTATTTTTAGTCACAGGCCTTAACCTCAGATGAACTGCAAAATAATATTGATACTCTGTACAAGATTTTTTTTGAGGAGGGAGTAATTAATTTAGGCATTTTAAAGATTTTGCAGTACTATTCCTTGGGCTCAAAAAACTAACCTTTGTCTTCTGCAGCTATGAAGGTGGCCCAGCTTCTATAATCTTAGGCAATTTACTTCTCCAGAAGTGGAGAATCCAGATTTAATTCTAGCCTCATCACACATCACAGCACATTTCTCAAAGAATGATACCAGAAGAGTATCTTCTAAAAAAGTTTCATTTCAAGGAAAGACAGAAAGAGGAATCTCAAAGCCTTAAGTGAGATGCTAAAGAAGACAAAAAAAAAAAAAAAAAAAAAAAAAAAGGAAAAAAAAAGAAGTAATTCAACTTTTCTATTATACTGAAGGGACTAGGCATTCCAAAATACAGACTGCAGCTGGGAAAAATAGGTGAAGGAAACTGCAATAGGATAAGAGATGTAAAGATGTAAAATTCTTTACAGTGACGTGTTTGAATTGCTCTTCTATTGTGCATTTTTATTCCTTAAAGGAGATCAAACATGCCCTAGCTGATGTTCAAGTGCATGTCTTAAATGGCATTCATTAGAAGTTTTCATTCATGTTGTTAATCTTCCAGATATGTCTTGTCCTAAAATAATGCACGTCACTGTCATGTTTGCTAGGATTTCTTTTGTGTGTTTTAGGGGATAATGCTAATAAAGAAGGCTTCTAATATACCATAAAATTCAACTTCCAAAAACATGCAGAGACCTGGTTGTAAGAAAAACCAATAACCATTTAGAATAATATATGTGCAGGGATCTGAACTATCCAAAGAAGTCTGAATTTGGATTTGTTAGATGTTAACTAAATCCTTATAAACAAAATCCAGGACTGTGCAAATACAAATAGCAGGTTAGCAGGTACCAGAACTAACCAGTTGTAACCAGACTGCCATATGCAAGGTGACTGACCTTGTGCTGATTAGATCCCATGTAATTCATGCTTCGTATGCAAGAAACAAATGTGCCTTTCCTTCTGAAGCTATTTCAAAGGGCATGGCTTCTGCAGCAGAGTTCCCATTACAGCCATGCACCACTGTCAGTGCCAGGGCCCGGGTTCATTTCCTCTTGCCCTTGGTAGCTGACTCAGCCTTGTGCAGAGCAGTGGGGCTGTGCATGCCAGAAAGTGCAGAAGGTGAAGTCATGGCCCTGACAGCCTCTGACCACCCAGTGCCCTGCTACAGTGGCATGCAAATATGCCTTCTTTACAGACAGGATGGTTCTTGGCTGTTTTGATTAGGAATCTTAAGTAATTTCCTTTAAGTGATAAATACAATTAATTATTCCTCCTCTTCCTTATTCTTCAACTTACATTTCACATGCAAATCTCACCTGTAATTCTATTGCTTTAGTCCAATAGTATGAAGTATAAAAGCAATCTGATGAGTGTCCAATGGTTTTGTTTATGACCCCAAAAGGAAGCACACAGGTTACAAGAAGCTGAGATTGATTTAGCAAAAAAACCACCAAAATACCTAGGTTTTATACTTTTAAACAAGAATGGTTGCACAAAAGAGAACTACTGACAGGTTTCAGCCAAACCAGCTTCTAGTCCACACTGCTCACAATAGTGACTACTATTTTACTGTTCACTTTTGACTTAATGTTTAGAAATTTACCTTGAAATTCTCCTAATATATTTGTATGAGGTGGTTGAATATCTGCTGTATTCATAACTTCCCAAAAGATTTGTTTGTTGTGGCTTTGATGCATTCAAGCTAATTGAAATTTCTGACCCACATGATCAATCTGAAACAGTTTCAAAATATTTTTTCTTTTCTGAAGGCATACAGGGTGATGAAATGCTGATCAACTGCTTCTGCCTTTTACATCATATGCTCAAACGTGAACAAATCCTCTTAAAGATGAACAAAATGTTTATCACGTTTACATGGATTTTGCAGCCAGAAGCGTGAATTTGTGAAACATTTTTTTCAGTATCTTTTCATTGTTTTAGAATGACTTGTGGAATAGAAAACCTTGAAAAGATCAGAATATATGTATTTATTTTTTTTTCATATTCAAAATTTAAATCATCTGGGTTTGTAAACATCAATCAACTTTCTGGTTTAAAATGTTTTGCAACTTAATTTGACAAAACACTCAAAACATTCTGCAATAGTTCTGAATTTTCGGGGTTGTGAAAGAATAGAATAGAATAGAATAGAATAGAATAGAATAGAATAGAATAGAATAGAATAGAATAGAATAGAATAGAATAGAATAGAATAGAATAGAATAGAATTAACCATGTTGGAAAATACCTTTGAGGTCATCAAGTCCAACATATCATCCAACACCATCTAATCAACTAAACCATGACACCAAGTGCCCCATCCAGTCTCTTCTTGAATACCTCCAGTGATAGTGACTCCACCACCTCCTTGGGCAGCCCATTCCAATGGCCAATCACTCTTTCTGGGAAGAACTTCTTCCTAACAGTCAGCCTCAATCTCCCCTGGTGCAGCTTGAGACTGTGTCCTCTTGTTCTGTTGTCGGTTGCCTGGGAGAAGAGACCAACCCCCACCTGGCTACAACCTCCCTTCAGGTAGTTGTAGACAGGAAATGCTGATTATTTTCATGGTACTAAGGGAGGGTAAAATCTAATGTTCAGTAAGACTCCATTTCTCTGGGCAATTTATTTCTCAGGTTAGGTTTTTACACAGGCATAGAGAAGACTATCAAAATTTAGAGTTACTCTGATTATTATATAGCTTAAAGGCTTTTATGTGGAAAAGTCAGAGTGCACTCTGCCACCAAGGGCTATGTTTACCATGGAAACTACCATTACTGAATCATTTGAAAGTTACTTGATCATAACACTGGTCTTTAAAGTGTCAGAAATGTTGAACTGCAGATTAAATAATCCTCAGAAAATCCCTTTGAAAGCACATAAAGTAGCCGTCACATAACTACAAAATGACAGAGATACTACACTGAACAAGATTAAATAATCTGGTAGATCGAATGAGAAAGGACAGACACAGAATCATAGAATGCACTTGGTTGAAAGGGACCCTTAAAGGTCATCTAGTCCAACACCCCTGAAGTAAGCAGGAGTATCACCAACCAAAACAGTATGTTTTGGTTCTTTTGGGTTTTTTTCATAATATATTACACTTCACCTAGTGCTTTACAATTATGTCTCCACAATTGAGAGGAAGTGAAGATTCTATAAAGGCTTAAAAATATATATATGTATTAAAAAAAGTTTTCTTGGGAACATTGAGGGATCAGACTAGGGTAGAATATGTCAACTTCACAAATATGTATGACTCTAACACACGTTAATTAAATATTATTCAATATTTTGCTTAGTGTCTTGTATCAGGAGAGCCAGTAAAATGAGATTTTTTTCTTTAAATATTTTTATAATGACTGAATATAAAAATATTGCCTTACTATCCTTCTGAAAGCTGCCTAACATGCATAACACTGTAACACTGCTACTGTGAGCTTCTATCACAGAATCACACAGAAACATTCATGTTGGAAAAGACCCTCAGAGTCACCAAGTCCAACCGATAAACCTACTCTGCAAAGCTCACCCCTAAACCATATCCCCAACCACCACATCCAAACCACCTTTGAACACATCCACGGTTGGTGACTCAACCACCTCCTTGGGCAGCATATTCCAAAGCCTGAGACCACTCTGTAAATTTGTTTTTTTCCTAATGTCCAATTTAAACATACCCAGCTGTAGCTTGAGGCCATTCCATCTTGTTCTATCACTAATCACCAGTGAGAAGAGACCAGCACCAGATTCTCCACAACATCCTTTCAGGTAGATGTAGAGAGCAATGAGGTCCCCCTTCAGCCTCCTCTTTTCCAAACTAAACAGCCCCAGCTCCCACAGTCACTCTTCATAAGATTTATTCTCCAGGCCCTTCACCAGCTTTGTTGCCCTCCTCTGCACTAGCTGCAGCACCTCCACACTTCTCTTGTATCGAGGCGCCCAAAACTAGACACAATATTTGAGGTGTGGCCTCACCAGAGCTAAGTACAAGAGGACAATAACCTCCCTACTCCAATAACCTCCCTACTCCAATAACCTCCCTACTCCAATAACCTCCCTACTCTTACTGGATGCAGCATTTTTGATACAAGACAGGATGCCATTGGCTTTCTTGGCCACCTGGGCATGCTGCTTGTTCATATTCAGTTGCTTGCTGACTAGAACCTCCAGGTCCCTTTCTGACAGACAGCTTTCCAGCCACACTTCCCCAAGCCTGTAGCACTGCTTGGGGTTGTTGTGACCCCAACTGGAGCTGGCATTTTGCCTTGTTGAAGCTCATTCCATTAACATTGGCCCATTGATCCAATCTATCCAAGTCTCTCTATAGAGCCTCCCTACCCTGGTGCAGATCAACATTCACACCTAACTTGGTGTCATCTGCAAATTTATTGATAACACACTATGTCTTCATCAAGAGCATCAATAAAGATGTTAAAGACTACAAGGCCATCAATAAGGATGTTAAAGACTACAAGTCAAATACAATCTGTAGGACAAATTATGCCCTCAGGAATAAGTTTGTATCTCAATGGGAGTCATGAAAAGGCAGTGGAGATTTTACATTTATAAAATAGCATTGTTCTTAGATGTCACTGGAACATGCACAAGGCCTCCAGAAAAGTTCACCAACAGTTTTAAATTCCTTTTTCCAAAATAAAATTTAGGCATGCTGTCAGATGAGTGAATAATAGGTTAAACGTGAAAATATATTTGCTTATTTCTCTCTGCTTGTTTATTACAATACATCAAATGCTGGTTCTCCAAGGAAACAAGACTGATATTAAAAGAGAGGTATTTGTACTTATAAATGCTTGGAGGCACAAAAGGTGCTCTGACTCTTCACTGTGAATAATATCACACAAAAGTAGTTTACAGAACTCAACTTCTCAAACCCAAAGACTGTAAGACTGTTACTAAACATCTAAAGAAAAGTAGAAGGAAAGAATGCTAGAGGTCAATGGTATTGGGCAGCTAGGTAGCTTTTAAAGAAAGTTTAAGTAAATACAGAGTTTGAGGGGAGGAGGAAACTGAAAACTTCTTTATTAAAACAGAAAATTGTATTTTTAGACACTCTAGGCTTTTATTGCTTAACAACCCATGAAATGACTGTGTTAGTATCCTAAACTTCCAGTGTTTATACAATACAACAGAATAGAATAAACCAGGTTGGAAGAGACCTTCAAGATCATTGTGTCCAACCCATCAACCAATCCAACCCACCTAAACAACTAAACCATGGCACCAAGCACCCCATCAAGTCTCCTCCTGAATACCTCCAATGAAGGTGACTCCACCACCTCCCCGGGCAGCCCATTCCAATGGGCAATCACTCTCTATAGAACTTCTTCCCAATAGAATTGCAAAGGTCCGACAGGTATGGAGATACAACAGTCTATGCTAATGAGATACACCCCCGGCCAAAAGAAGGGAGCTTCATGTGACAGCTGAAGTAATTGAAACAGCTGAATCTAAGTACTACTGTAGTGAGAAAATGGATTCTCAAAGATAAAGTAAGTTCTTTGTTCTTTGGAACTAAATATATTAAAGGAAAAAGAAAACTAGGGTTGGAAGGAGTTCCAAAAAAGTTAACCTAAACACAAATATTTCCCAAGTGTAACAGAAATGATACTTTCTGAGCCCAGGCATCCTTGACTGTATGAAGACCATAATTTCCTCTGTTAAAGTTCCTGAACGTGCCAGGTGATAACTAGACCTAAAGTGAAAATAACATCAGCTTTTTACTTACTCTTCCTCAAGGTTTGCTGGTACATTTACAGAAGTGGAATCCAGCTGGATTAGTTTGATGAATTTTTGTCACTTAGAAACAGTCTTAAATAGGCTATTTTAATACCTGTTGAAAAGGCAATGATGAATTTTCTTAGTGTATCCTCCATTACTCAGTCTACCTACTGATAACTTTTTATAGTCTCCCCTATTGAGTTATTTGTAATTTATTTCTTTATCATGCTTTTCTTTTCATCTAGTTGATAGAAATGTTTCTAGTACCTATGTAAAACATAGCAATCTATATTGCATACAGAACAGAATGAAAATAGCTTTTCCCAGAACATTTAGTTGGAAAAATTTCACACTAACTATGGCACTTGGAGAAAGCTGTAACTGTGAAGTCAGATAGATCATAGAACTTCTAGGTTTTTTTAGCATTGCATTTGTTTCTAATTGTCTAGACAGAAAGATACTGCCAGATAAAAGAGAAGCACATTTGTAAAGAAGTCTCCATGTTTATCAAAAGAGAGGGGGAAAACCCCACCATATTTTAAAGTTTTCTTTCAAATTGAGCTCTCTCTAAAGGTGTGAAGAAGTCACTAGCTTTCAAAAGCATTTACCACCAGCCTGATATATACCAGCAAGATTAATAAATAATTAACAGCTTTTCCAAAACAAACATACCCCAAAGACATTAGCATCCTATTTTTTCCAAAAAAAAATTGTAAGCTATGATGCCTGTTTGGCTTCTGTTTTGCCTCTGTCATGTAGCCTAGGAAAAATAAATCTCCACTTACTTTCAAACTGAAAGCATAATGCTAGACTCAAGGGAAAAAAAGACTTAATAGCATTCAGTTAATTCCTCTGTAATCCTACCTCGTTATCTTAAGCAAATAAATCTCTGGAAAGTATTGCCTTATTAAAAGTGAATTAGAAAATGGAATGTCATCTATACAAGGAGACATTCTCTTAAAATGGAACCACTAAGAAGCTCATAAATCAGCATTGCATAAAAATGTTCCAATCTAGCAGTCCTTAGTAGATTTTCAAAAGAAATGTATGTAACTATGATTTCATAAATACCTAAAATAAAGTCTGTCAACATAATTTCAACATAATTTCTGTCAACATAATACCAACTTGCAAGAATCTAAAAGAATATACTCATTTAGATGTTGCAGCCACTGTTCTGAGGGCAGCTGCTGGACATGTGCACAGTGCACGATTCCTTAGCTGACCAATTCCTTAGCACCTTGCATAGAGCGAAACAATAACATTCCACGTGTGCCAAGAACAACATCTTCATGTTGGCACCCTTTGATTGGAACAAGCTGCAGAAGCCACCTCCTTGACATGCTGGCACCTCTTATTGGGAAAAGACTTTATCCTATATATGTGGTTGGATTTTACTGGTTAAGGGATTGATAAAAGTATAAAACCAGCCACTCCAAGCTGTAAGTTAGATTGGGACGTTAGGGCTGATAGGGACTTCTGCTTCTGTTAGTTAGCTACTTCTTCTAGCTAGGGCTTAGGGATATGCTTGGGACTTTTGTTAGCTGCTTTGTCTGTTAAGAGCTTCTGGGATTTCTGCTGTAAGTGAGATTCTGAGACTCTGTGATGCTAGGGATTCTACAACACAGCAATAAAGGACTTCTGGGATGACTTCAGAGATTCTCTGCATTTCTCAAATCTTGTTGCCACTTGGCAACAGGGTTTGTGCCTTCATTTGTCACTTAATGGCAGTCTGAACCAGGAGGAGAAAAGCAACATTTAGATTCTGCAAGAAGAACAATATTAGAAAGGTATGTAATGTGTGGCAAGAATAGCTATTGAATTGTCATACCTCCCACTCTTGTGTGTCATCATAATATTTGCTTTATTAAGAACTTTAAAAATAAATAAATAAATAAGATTATTATGATTTGATTTCATTTCTATAACCATGTAAAATTCAAGAGGCATGGCCACTAGGTACATCTGAGCACTTATTACACATTTTTAGCCTGGAGTGTATAAGCAGTGAAGTAGTTCTTTCTATAGAGAGAAATCAAGAGACAAACTACTGCAGTCACTGTAAAGGATGCATGTTTTCTCAGAAAATGTGTACCAGTTGTAAGCACTTATTCATAAATTGTTTAGAAATGGAAAACATGGGTTATGAAAAGACATGAGTTATTTTAAAAGAAACCATTCAGTGCACAGATTGCTTGAATGGAATACAAGAATAACAAGAATAACAAAATAAAAGTGATGTCAGCTCTAGAGGAGAATTATGTCATATGAAACCCTGATACAATGTGGAAAAAATTAATAAAGACTGGACTCAAATGAAAGTAATTAAAAAGCCTCAAAACAACAGACAAAATGAAAATAAAAACAACTAAACAACCCAAAAGGTTTAATTGAAGCATTTTTCATGCCCACAAAACAGCAAGGTGGCAAATTGAAGCAAAGTCATGAAAATAATTTCTGTCGATAGCTGGGTCAAAGTAGTTTATCTCAGTAGTTCTCAAAAGAATACTGTACATACCTGCATAAGCACAAGTTTGAATACATGAAAACCAATGCATGTGACAGAAACTAAAACAAGGCATCCAGCATTCACAATAAGATTAAAGAACTGCTCACTTCCCCGCCCTGCTCACTGCAGGGAGGTTAAACTAGATGTCCTTTGGAGGTCACTTCCAACCCAAACCGTTCTATGGTTCTGATTCTGTAAGTGGCTAATATTACATTATCATGTAAAATTCTTTAGGGGCTTAGAAGACTTTGTATTCCAGGTTTACAAAATTAAAATATGAATATCTATGAACATCTGAGGGGGGATGTCAAAATGAAGGTGAAGAATAAAAAACAGCAGATGCAAGCAAGAACACAGGATGTTCTGCCTCAACACAAGGATATTCTTTACGGTGAGGATGACAGAGCCCTGAAACAGGCCAGAGAAGCTGGGAGTCTTCTTCTCTGGAGAATTACAAAACCTGCTGGGATGTGTTCCTGTGTGGCCTGCCCTAGGTGGTCATGTTTTGGCACTGGTGTTGGATTCAATGTTCTCTGCAGGTTTCTTTCAACCTCTAACATTCTGTGATTCTGTGATTTAAAGGTTCATATTTATGACCTGAAAGGCTTTGCTCTTGGAAACTGGTGGTTCTAGGTTTGCTTTCTCCAGTCGTTTTATTTCTGTAGGTTTTTTTACAGTTGTTTACAAGTTTGTGAAGAATCACCAATAAATTTGTACCCTAATATTCAGAACACTTGAATTTTAGTGGAATCTAGAGCCCTATCTTCTTTAAAAGATAGACCTCCAGAGATCATCTAGTCCAACCCTTTCTGACTGGGTAGAGGAAAATTAAAATATATTTTAATGTTTTAAATATAATTTCATTTCTGCAACGTATTCTTATCTAATCAGATAAAGCAGGAGTTCCTAGTAAAAAATACCATTTTTAGGAGGGGATAATCTGTCAGCAACACAAACTTCTGAATAAATGGGAATTTTCTTTCAATGAGTTATTTCAATTATGTTATAATGTATGTTGTAGATAGTAGCACACACATGCACAAATGGCCTCTGTGTGTTTTTACATACCTTATGTGTTTAATAATGAGGTCAGAAAAAGTTAGGACATTAAATACTGCTATTGTTAGAACACCGTGAAGCTTCCCAAAACAAAATGTGATCCAATTCAGTGTAGCTTGCTTCAGCAATGTTACATTTTCTGACACAAATACACTCTGTTGTTAAAATGAAGGATGAGTCCAACCATGTCTTACTCTCAGTTCAGACAACAATCTCAGACTTTCTGCTTCAGTGACATTTTAATTTGTAATACCAAAATGACAAAGCCAAACACCCAGCAGCAAGAGAAAACCAGAATTACTAAAAAGCAAATATGCAAGAAAGAGAACTACGGTTAAGCAGAAATAGCTTTACTTTCAACATGGCAATATCATAAATTTTCTTCAGAGAATGATAGTGAAAGAAAAAAAGTTGTGCAAACTCAGTTTCATGTCAAAAAATCAAGAGTGACAGCAGGTAGCTCCCTCTGGATATACCGAAGTAAAGGCTGTGCTTGCACTGCTTGAAGTCTGATGATTATCTTCCCATAAAAAGACAAATTCCAAGACATAGGAAGCAAACAATATTTTTAAGCCAGCACTTAGAAGATAATTTCTGAGATTGCAGAAGGTTTCACAGAGTATTATAAATTTCACACTGGCACACAATCTTTTCTTCATAAAGTATAATCAGGTCTCAGTCTGTGCAGTGAGGTTACAAAATAATTTTCCATTTCTCTCAAATAGATTCAATGTTAAAAAACTATATGCAACTTGGAGGAGAGGAAATGACTTTAAATGACTGCAGACTTTATTGAGTGTACCGTGCTGATTACAGATGTGTGTGTATCAGGAAAGCAGCCAGCTAGTGTGACTTAGGAGCAAAAAGGAGGAGTTGGGGATGCAACAGGTCTTACCATGGTAAAAATGCTTTGTTTGCCTTAGGCGAGTTTGAGCTGTGATTGTGGTGGAGTAGGAAGGTTCCCCCCCACACACAAAAGAATTCCACAGCTAACTCAGCCGGAGAAGCAGATGAAAGCTGTATTTTACAAGCAGATATGGAATGCAATGAATATGTACAAAAAATATACAATATTTACAATATATACAGAAATATACAGCAATGTATGTAATACAGGAAACCTTTTCAACCCCCCTGCGGCCAGGGGGTTCGGCCTGCCCCTCCCTTCTCCCTCCCTACCTCCCCTTTTTCCCAAAAGGGTTAGAGAGAGAGAGAAAGGAAGGTAATTAAAAGGGGAAAACTTTGTTAAAGCTCAAAGCGAATGCAAAAGTTAGTTTTCTTATCTGGTTAGAGAGGAATCGTAGAGAGAAACGAGCCAGCTCACAGCACAGGGGGAAGAAGAAGACGACTGCAGACTGACTCCCCCGACTGAAAGACTAAAAAAAAACTACAACTGGGTCCCACCAATGAAATTGAATTAGCATATCATTGTTTTCATTCTAATATCAAAATATTCGCCCAGAGTGTTCAGAAAGTGTCTCTTTCTTAAAGGCACAGCCTAAACCGGTCACAATCCACCCCTGCTAAACAATTTCATTGGCTGTTCGTACTGTCCATCCAATCTAAAACAATATCCACAGTTTGTAAGTAAAGTTCATAGTCCATTCCGGCTATCCTCAGGTGTAGATGATTCAGAAGTCCAAGAAAGAAGAAAAATGGAAAACAGTTTGTCTCTTCACAGACGAAGCGAAGAAAAGGGGAAACAGGGAAACAGGGAAACAGGGAAACAGGGACTCTCAGTTGACTCAGGGCTCTCAGGGTTCTCAGGGTTCGTGCACCGGGGATTCCTCAGGGATTCTTCCTTTGGGCGCGATGTAGCTGTACAACACTCTGAAATTAAACTCTTTCAGCTAAAGTCAAATTTCTTTGTGGAATACACTGAATTTCACCATTCTCTTGCATTACCCAATAAGTGTGACCCGGACCTTCAGCTGAAACCACCCCTCGGACAGGTTTAGCCTCTCCTGAGGGAGAAAATACCCAAACAGTTTTACCTAACAGATTCTTTTCTTTAACAACAGGAACTCTATCACCTTCTACTTTCTGTAGCAGATCTGAGTGTGCAGGTCCAGCTCGGTTCACTGAACCTCTACTATTTACCAGCCAGGTTGCTTGTGCTAAATGTTTTTCCCAGTTTTTCAAAGATCCACCCCCCATGGCTTTAAGAGTGGTCTTCAACAAAACCGTTGTAGCGTTCAATTTTCCCTGCAGCTGGTGCATAGTAGGGAATGTGGAATATCCACTCGATGCCGTGCTCTTTGGCCCAACTCTTTACAAGGTTGTTTTTGAAATGAGTTCCATTGTCTGACTCAATCCTCTCTGGAGTTCCGTGTCTCCACAGGATTTGTCTCTCCAGACCAAGAATGGTGTTGCGCGCAGTTGCATGTGGCACTGGATAAGTTTCCAACCATCCAGTGTTCGCCTCTACCATAGTAAGCACATATTGCTTACCAGAACGAGAACGCGGTAGAGTGATGTAGTCAACTTGCCAAGCTTCACCATACTTGTACTTGGACCATCTGTCACCATACCATAAGGGCTTAAGTCGTTTTGCCTGCTTAATAGCAGCGCAAATGTCACAGTCATGGATGACTTGTGTGATAGCATCCATGGAAATGTCTATGGATCTGTCACGTGCCCACTGGTATGTTGCATCTCTGCCTTGATGTCCTGACGAATCGTGAGCCCACCGAGCTAAGAATATCTCACCTCGGTGTTTCCAGTCGAGATCAAGATCAGAGTCCATGTCTACTGGAGAAACTCTTGCAGCTAAATCTGCCTGATGGTTGTGTTGCTGTTCCTCAGTAGCTTTGCTCTTAGGAATGTGAGCATCAATGTGTCTCACCTTCACTGGAATTCTCTCGATTCGATCAGCAATGTCCTGCCACAGGTCAGCTGCCCAAATGGCCTTTCCTTTCCTCTGCCAACCGCTCTTTTTCCAGTTCTTTAGCCAACCCCACAGAGCATTGGCTACCATCCATGAGTCGGTGTAGAGATAAAGCTTTGGCCATCTCTCACGTTCAGCTACGTCGAGCTAGCTGGACAGCTTTTTACCTCTGCGAACTGACTGGATTCTCCTTCTCCATCCTTTGCTTCTGCAACTCGGCGTGTTGGACTCCACACTGCAGACTTCCACCTTCGCTTGTTCCCGACGAGACGACAGGAAACCGTCTGTGAACAAAGCATATTTCTTTCATCATCAGATAGGTCATTGTAAGGAGGAGCTTCCTCAGCACGAGTCACTGTCTCCTCTGGAGGTTTAGTACAGTTGGTACCTTCAGGCCAACTTGAGATCACCTCCACCAGACCAGGTCTTTCAAGATTTCCCATTCGAGCTCTCTGTGTTATCAGAGCCATCCACTTAGACCAGGTGGAATCTGTTGCATGATGTGGTGTGGAACCTTTGCCTTTGAACATCCAATTCAAAACTGGTAATCTGGGAGCTAAGAGAAGTTGTGATTCAGTTCCAATTACTTCAGAAGCTGCTTTTACTCCTTCATAGGCAGCTAGAATCTCTTTCTCCGTTGGAGTATAATTAGCCTCTGAACCTCTGTAACCTCGACTCCAGAAACCAAGAGGTCGTCCACGTGTCTCACCTGGAGCTCTTTGCCACAAGCACCAGGTTGGACCATTGTCACTTGCAGCCGTGTACAAAATGTTCTTAATGTCTGGACCATCTTGGACAGGTCCCAGACCCATTGCTTGAACTACCTCTTGCTTTATCTGGTCAAAAGGTCCCCAGTGGAAATGGTTTTCTCCGAGTCACATCATACAGAGGTTTCACAATCTGACTTATCTGCAGTCTCCAAAATCACTATCCCCAGAAGAGTTTCTTGCTTGTTGGGATTTGCCAGGTCCCCACTGGAAGTGGCACTCCCAGAAACTGGATCTCTGGCAGGTCCTTTCACCTTGTCTCGCTTGATGGCAAAAAACCATTCAGAAGAATGTCAATGATTTTGTTCTTTCTCGAAGACTTCCTCAGCAGTTTTACCCAGACGATGATGTCATCGATGAACTGGATGTGTTCTGGAGCACCACCTTCCTCCAGACATCATGGATCACTGCATGGCAGATGCTGGAGCTGTGGATCCAGCCCATTGGCAACCTGTTGAAAGTGTACTGGATTCCTCTCCAGGTGAAAGCAAACTGAGGCCTGCATTCCTCTGCTATGGGAATAGAGAAGAAGGCATTAGCAATGTCTATGGTAGCATACCATTTGGCCTCTTTGGATTCCAGCTCATACTGGAGTTCCATCATGTCTGGTACTGCTGCACTCATAGGTGGAGTTACTTCATTCAGGGCTCGGTAGTCGACTGTCAGACGCCAATCTCCATTCGGCTTTCGCACAGGCCACACTGGACTGTTGAAAGGTGAATGAGTTTTGCTGATGACTTTCTGACTCTCCAACTGACGAATCAGATTCTGAATGGGCAACAAAGAGTCACGGTTGGTTCTGTATTGTCTGTGATGCACAGTCTGAGAAGCAACCGGCAATTTAATGTCCTGAATCTTGTGTTGTCCCACAACTGCAGGTTCATCAGAAAGCTCAGGTCTAACAGACAGCTTCAGCTTTTGTCCATCAGTTTTCTACAGATGCTACTCCAAAAGCCCATTTGTAACCTCTAGGGTCTTTGAAACGCCCTTCTCTCAGAAAATCAATTCCCAGAATACAAGGTGCGTCAGGTCCGGTCACAACTGTATGCTTTCTCCACTGTTTACCAGTTAAACTTATATCAACCTCCACCTTAGTTAACTCTTGAGATCCACCAGTGACTCCCAGAATAGTTATAGCTTCTGATCCCTGATAATTTGATGGCATTATGGTGCACTGAGCCCCTGTGTCAACCAAGGCCCTGTACTTCTGAAATTGTGAAGTGCCAGGCCACTGGATGTACACATCCCAATAGATTCTGTTATCTCTGTTACCCCTCTCCTCCCTGGCGGGAGGCAGGGCACCCTAGTTATGGGAACATGCCCACATGTGCAATGAGCACATGGTGCAGTGTTAGAACTGGAGCCACTGTTGGAGCTTTAGAGTTGATCTGGGGAACTGTAGAAGTAACAGCTACCCTTCTGGTATTGCTACCTCGGGTTCTGCCACTTTGCAGTTCCCTCAGTCTCCTGAAAAGATTAGCAGTTGGTTGACCATCCCATCTGTTCATGTTCTCACCAAACTGATCACGCAGAGTTATCCAAATACTCGCACGTGATTGCCTGTGTGGTCTGGTTTGGGATTGCCTTGGTGGTCTGTTTTCAGGTTGAGGTTGGATCTGTTTCTGAGAATGACCTGTTTTTGGAATGACCTGTTTTGGGAATGACATCCTTGGAGGACGAGTGGTCTATTCCTCACAGAGGAAACCTGTATCCATCTGGAGGAAGAATTGGAATTATCTCTTTGTGTTTCTAACAGCAAGTTTTAATTGGGAGAATGTATTTTTAAATTCATCCTTCAGCTCTTTCATGCAATTCTTCAATTTTTCCAGACAGAGTTTCAATGGCTGAAACCAAAGAAACACGTGTCATGCTATCCTCCAGTTGTCTCATTTGATCAGTGAATTGGCCAACCCTAGGAGGAAGCACTACCATAATTTCTTGCCACAATTCTGCTTGCCAGAATATTTGCATAATTAGGAGGAGCAAGTTTGATGAGCTTTTTAGCAAGACCAGTTCCTACAGGAATTTCATCAGGATTCAGAGTCTCATGGCCACCATAGAGTACCTCTCTAACAGCAAATTCTCTCAGACGCTTGATTCCCTCATCTATGGTAGTCCAAGGTTTAGCATTACATGGAAGATCATCTCAGGAAGGATACCTCATAAGAGTTGCCAGGAAAAGGCGGGGATCCACAGAGTAACCTTGCTCGGAGAGTCCTGCCTAGATGTCTGTCTATTCCATTATCCTTTGAGAGAGTGCCTAGATGAGCTGCTGACTTGTCTCCAACCACCAGGCTGGAGCACCTGTATCCATAGCATCTACCAAGCCCCAGGGGATTGGCTCCTTATCTGCTCTGATGTAATCTTTACACATTCTCAATTCTTCCTGGGTGACGAACAGCTTTCAATGTCATCTGACTCCTCCTCCTCTGCCTCATCTTCCTGAAGTTCTTGTCCCAATAATCTTACTGTCCTCTCTAAGAATCTATTAAGGTCAGGAGTATGCAACGCTTTAGTTGTTCTGCTATCAGCAATTGTTCTGCATCCTCCATCCAGTGATGATCTCAATAACTCAGCTATATCCTTAAGACAAACCTTTTCCTCCATCTCAGCAGGGTTCCCTTTTGAGCAGAAGTTCTCTCACCAGGATCCTGCTGCTCCCCCCCATCAGCATCTGGATCAGCTTTGCCCTTTTTTCCTCTCGCACTTAAAACAGCTACCTGCTTAACTGGAGCTGTGTTTGGATTTACAGCTGGCTTAATAGAAGCTGACAGGTTTTGAGACTTAATCAGCTGCTGTGGAGGACACTTCCGGTCCTGCCGAAGAAGAAGGAGGAAATACTTTGCCCCATTAATGGCTGCCGAGAGCGTGGAAGCCATGTTAGAGCTGCCGCTGCCGCTGGCTGATTGCCAGAGCCACCAACAGCACCGTTCAGAGCAGCCTTTCCGATGGACTTTTAGCCTTTGTCGTTAACTGATACAGATTCTGCATTTTCCTCATCACTAGATACCCTCTGGGGTAGAGTTAGAGCTGCGCTTTCTGTGTTTCGATCTACGCTAATTACAAAGCACGCTTTAGACACTTTTTCTCCCATGAGAACCATATAACAAGTACGCAATCACCATCACCAGCAGCAGATTTAAACACATCAAATAAATCACCTTTAGGAGAAGCACCACCATAATTTCTTGCCACAATTCTGCTTGCCAGAATATTTGCATAATTAGGAGGAGCAAGTTTGATGAGCTTTTTAGCAAGACCAGTTCCTACAGGAATTTCATCAGGATTCAGAGTCTCATGGCCACCATAGAGTACCTCTCTAACAGCAAATTCTCTCAGACGCTTGATTCCCTCATCTATGGTAGTCCAAGGTTTGGCATTCCATGGAAGATCATCTCGGGAAGGATACCTCATGAGAGTTGCCATTAAAAGGCGTATCCACAGAGTGACCTTACGGAGAGTCCTGCCTAGATGTCTATCTATTCCATTATCCTTTGAGAGAGTTCCTAGTTGAGCTGCTGACTTGTCTCCAACCACCAGAGCTGGAGCACCTGTATCATAGCATCTACCAAGCCAAGCTAGGATTGGCTCCTTATCTGCTCTGATGTAATCTTTACGCACATTCCTCAATTCTTCCCTGGGTGACGAACAGCTTTCAATGTCATCTGACTCCTCCTCCTCTGCCTCATCTTCCTGAAGTTCTTGTCCCAATAATCTTACTGTCACTCTCCTAAGAATCTGCTTAAGGTCAGGAGTACCACCTTTAGTTGTTCTGCTATCAGCAATTTGCCCTGCATCTCCATCCAGTGATGATCTCAATAACTCAGCTATATCCTTAAGACAAACCTTTTCCTCCATCTCAGCAGGGTCTCTTTGAGCAGAAGTTCCCTCACCAGGATCCTGCTGCTCTCCCCCATCAGCATCTGGATCAGCTTTGCCCTTTTTTCCTCTCGTACTTAAAACAGCTACCTGCTTAACTGGAGCTGTGTTTGGATTTACAGCTGGCTTAATAGAAGCTGACAGGTTTTGAGACGAATCAGCTGCTGTGGAGGACACTTCCGGTCCTGCCGAAGAAGAAGGAGGAAATGGCTTTGCCCCATTAATGGCTGCCGAGAGCGTGGAAGCCATGTTAGGAGCTGCCGCTGCCGCTGGCTGATTGCCAGAGCCACCAACAGCACCGTTCAGAGCAGCCTTTCCGATGGACTTTTTAGCCTTGTCGTTAACTGATACAGATTCTGCATTTTCCTCATCACTAGATACCTCTGGGGTAGAGTTAGAGCTGCGCTTTCTGCGTTTCGATCTACGCTAATTACAAAGCACGCTTTAGACACTTTTTTCTCCCGATAGAGAGCATATAACAAGTACGCAATCACCATCACCAGCAGCAGATTTAAACACATCAAATAAATCACCTTTGGATCCCAGCCATCACTTAAAACAACCTTTTCGCCTACCGGGATCTTAAACTCCTTTATCTCTATGGGCAGAGTGCTGGAGGTCACATTCCCATATCTGTTAAGCCAGAAGAATCCCAGGCACCGGTCGTAAAGAAGCTGAATCTTATACTTAAACCATAAATACAATTTATACATCAAGTATCTGCCTAAGCGATCGAAAATCATTCCCATGAAGTACTTGTAGACCAGTACCGAACAAACTGAAAAGACCAAACGCTCTAAAAGCCAAAACACTTTCATGTTTGCAACTCCGACTCGAGCAGGCAATAAATCAAGCAACCTTTTAGCCCAGCTTCTGGACAGCAATTATCCACAAGCCGCACGTTGGACCGCCAATTAAAAATATGTGGTGGAGTAGGAAGGTTCCCCCCACACACAAAAGAATTCCACAGCTAACTCAGCCGGAGAAGCAGATGAAAGCTGTATTTTACAAGCAGATATGGAATGCAATGAATATGTACAAAAATATACAATATTTACAATATATACAGAAATATACAGCAATGTATGTAATACAGGAAACCTTTCCCCAACCCCCCTGCGGCCAGGGGGTTCGGCCTGCCCCTCCCTTCTCCCTCCCTACCTCCCCTTTTTCCCAAAAGGGTTAGAGAGAGAGAAAGGAAGGTAATTAAAAGGGGAAAACTTTGTTAAAGCTCAAAGCGAATGCAAAAAGTTAGTTTTCTTATCTGGTTAGAGAGGAATCGTAGAGAGAAACGAGCCAGCTCACAGCACAGGGGGAAGAAGAAGACGACTGCAGACTGACTCCCCCCGACTGAAAGACTAAACAAAAAAACTACAACTGGGTCCCACCAATGAAATTGAATTAGCATATCATTGTTTTCATTCTAATATCAAAATATTCGCCCAGAGTGTTCAGAAAGTGTCTCTTTCTTAAAGGCACAGCCTAAACCGGTCACAGTGATACAACATTGTTTAAATTCCAGAGTTAGAGCAAGGAAAATATAAAGAAAAAATGACAATACTTCTGTCAGCTGGTATACCATTTTTAGGTGAGAGAACTCACCAAATAATAGTCTGATCATAAAATCATGGAATCATAGAATGGTCCAGGCTGGAAGAGACCTTAGAGATCATCTGATTCTACCTCCATGCCATGGCAGTGATGCCTTTCATCTAGACCAGGTTACTCAAGACCCTATCGAACCTGGCCTTGAACATCTCCAGGGAGGGGACATCCACAACCTCTCTGGACAATCCATTCCAGAGTCTTGCCACCCTCATAGTGAAGAATTTCTTCTTAAGATCCAATCTAAACCTATTCTCCTTCAATTTAAATCCCTTTCCTCTTGTCCTACTGGTGGATGCTCCTCCTGATGCATCCCAGGATACAGTTGGCCTTCTGGGCCACAAGAGCACACTGCTGCCTCATGTTGAGCTTCTTATCTATCAAGACCCCCAGGTCCTTCTCTTCAGGACTACTCTCAGCCCACTCTGTACCCAGTTTATATTTGTGCCTGGGATTGGACTGACCCAAGTGTAGGACCTTGCACTTTGACTTGTTGAACCTCATGCAGTTTGCATTGGCCCATTTCTCAATCCTGTCAAGGTCCCTTTGGATGCCATCCCTTCGGTCAAGTGAATCCACCACACCACACAGCCTTGTGCCATTGGGAAACCTACCAGAGGTTCACTCTATGACATTGTCCATGTTGCTGACAAAGATGTTGAACAGCACTGGACACAGAACAGACCCCTGAGGAACTTCACTTTTTACCGGCCTCCACATAACTACTGGGGTTCCTCAGGGAACTCAGGGAATCACTGTTGTACAATCATGAGCAGTTTAGGCAGATTTTGCTTCAGTTTTTTAACTTATCAAATGTGAATAGCAGTGGGGTTTTTTATATCCCACATTCGTATTCCCTTTGACTCACAAGTGGGTTAGAAAATTGCCATGGCCTGTATAGTATGATATGTATAGTATGATATGTTGTCTCCTGCTATACTTCATATCACTGACCACCATGCTCTGGGCCCATACATTCAGCCAGTTTTGTCACATCACTGACTTTTTCAGCTTCTTTATGAGGATCTTCTGGGACATAGTATCAAAAACCCTGACAAAATCTAAGGTAGCCTTGCTGATGTCCAGCGTTCTGTGCTCATTTAACAGACAGTCATTTCCTCCTATACAGTTATCAGCTGGGTTAAACTCGGCTTCCCATCAAGGCCCACGGACTTACAGACATCCAGTTTGCTTGTCTTCCCTGATCTGATGCTCTTCCACCATGGGTACAACTTCTCTGCTCCAGCCTTTCCACTATTTCTTGAAGGCTAGTCTTGCCAGTAAAGACTCAGAAGGTGGCATTCAAAACCTCAACCTCTTCTATGTGCCATGTCACCACGTCTCCTACCTCATTCAGCAGCAGGCCTGCATTTTCCTCTAGTTTTACTTTCGTAACTTATATACACATAGAATCCTTTCCAATTGTCTTTTGACATTCAGTTCCAGGGGCTTTGTCCATTCTAATACTTTCTCTGCGGGCTAAAACAGAACCACTATATTCCTCCCAGATCACCTGTCTCTGCTTCCACATTCTACATGATTCTTTACTGTGTTTGATTTTGCCCAGGATCTTGTTCATAAATGCAGTACTCCTGGTATTGCTGTCTGACCCTATGCTTGTAGAGGGGGACTGACAACATAGAACTGTTGAAGTACTTATCAAACGGTTTTCTCAGAAGTGCAACCCACAGCAAACAAATTGACAGTTCTATGCATACAAAATGTGCATGTAATACTTAAGTAAAACAGTACCTGGATGGAATCATAGAATCATAGAATCATAGAATCAGTCAGGGTTGGAAGGGACCACAAGGATCATCTAGTTCCAACCCCTGCCATGGGCAGGGACACCCCACACTAGATCAGGCTGGCCAGAGCCCTGTCCAGCCTGGGCTTAAACACCTCCAGGGACAGGGCCTCAACCACCTCCCTGGATAACCCATTCCATGACTTCACCACTCTCATGATGAAGAACTTCCTTCTCACGTCTCGCCTGAATCTCCCCATCTCCAGGTTCATTCCATTCCCCCTAGTCCTATCACTACCTGATACCCTGAGAAGTCCCTCCCCAGCCTTCCTGTAGGCCCCCTTCAGATACTGGAAGGCCACAATGAGGTCACCTCAGAGCCTTCTCTTCTCCAGACTGAACAGCCCCAACTCCTTCAGTCTGTCCTCATAGGAGAGGTGCTCCAGCCCTCTGATCATCCTCGTGGCCCTTCTCTGGACACGCTCCAGCACGTCCACATCCCTCCTGTAATAGGGGCTCCAGAACTGGATGCAGTACTCCAGGTGGGGTCTCACCAGAGCTGAGTAGAGGGGAAGAAGCACCTCCCTTGACCTGCTGGCCACACTTCTCCTGATGCAGCCCAGGATCTGATTGGCTTTCCAGGCTGCAAGTGCACATTGAGAGCTCATGTTGAGCTTCTCGTCCACCAGCATCCACAAGTCTCTCTCCAGTCTCTCTCTCTGAAGTCACTAACAGAGTAAAACCAGTGTAACTGTGAAATGATACTGAAGTGTTGCCTCTTCCATCTTCCAAAAGCCTTTATTATGGTATTTCAGTAAGTCACTTATATCCAAGGAAGGCTAAAAAAAATATATCTCTGATATCTCGTAAGGTGCAACAGCTGCTGCACCACTCTTCTATCCAAACAGCTAAGAGCTTTCAGACAGCACAAAAAGATGAAAACCTTTGCTCTCTATTAGTAATTCACCTTTGCTTAAGTGCCCAGCCTATTGCTTGTCAGGCTGCAAGTGGTTAGTTCAGTTCCCAATAAAGTGAGGCTTGATGTACATTCAAAAGTACTTAAACTAAAGCAGCTGATTGAATGCTGCTGTCCGGATCATTAGTGTGCTAGCAGAGGACTCCCAAATCACCAGTTTAAGAACTGCTACTTAGTTGTTAAGGAATTTTTCAAAGTGCTGCACCAGCACTCGGGGAACTTCAAAACATAAAGAATATATTCTGTACCCAGCTAGCTGCTGACACTGTTCATCTGCTGTGATGTTTTATATGCATTTTGTAAAAAGTGCAAGAACCGCACAATGTGAGGAAGAAGGAAAATATCAAGACTTCAGTACTCCTTAAGTACTGTCATTGCAACCATTGCGGTTACCCAGATTGTTGTGTTGTAAGCCAGTTGTGTAACTGTTCCTGAGAGTTATACAATATTGCAGTAATGAATTGGCACCTCAGCCAGACTACTAAATGCATGTACAAGAGGGACACAGAATACAGCCAGTGACTGTCCTCTAACAGAGAGTATTTTCTCCACTGTAAGACTTCATTTCCTGGAGTCCACATGAAATCACAGGACAAGTCAAACAAACTGTTACCTGTGTAAACATATCCACACATGTTTTGTACCATGTACTACCACATTTACACAGATAGCATCTTGATAATTTTTAATGAAGTTGTTCAGCTCTTAGCTCAATAAGGAAACTTAAGTGCATTCATTTAGGTAGGTAACGTGGGTTTAGCAGCCAATTTTGCTAAAAATATTATATAAAATGGCAGATATAAAAACTTGGGAAAAAGTATGAGGAAAAAAAAGTCATCATCATCACCATCATGCTGCACTAGGCAGGTTTTATTCCCCATTTTAAAAAGTGATGGCTTGAGACAGATATTTAAATTAATATTTATGTAAGTAACTTACATACTCTCTTACTAGCTCAAGTCTATCTGCCATTGCTGACACCCCAAAGTCTTCTTTTGGATTGTCTCTATAATTTTTTTAATGTATCCTGAAAGTCAATCTTGTCTGTTCTGAAAAAGAATCACCCAGCTTCCACTCACGGTATTTCAAAATAATTCTGCAAGGGTAATGACTGCAGAGAGAGAATGTATTTGGTTTTCCATCCGTCTAAGTTGTAAGGGTGTGTTTTTTAGCACATCTTTCTCCTGCTGTGCTCCTGGAATGCCACTACCTGATGGGAGAAGAAATTTGGTGAGGTATTAAGCACAACTTCTTGCTGAAGTATTTCTGAATTGTAGGTGTAAGAACATAGAAATTACAAGCTGAGAGGCTGCTACTGTTTTCCTGTTTCATTTTCCTTAATGGAGCATGAACATAATGGGGAAGAGTGCAGTAATACATAGCAATTTCCAGCTGCAGGGGAAAAGGAATGCTTTTCATCCTGAAGAGTGAAAAGGTAGAGAATAAAATATGAAAATTAGTAAAATATTAGAAATCGCCCTGTCCCCGAAAGAACCTGAAAGGGGGCAAAAAGTGAAAGTGCAAGTATGTAGAAAATGTGAACAAAACAAATGAAATTTCAGTGAAATATTGTGTACTTGTTAAAAAAGCAAGATGATACTCTGGATTCATTATGGTTTCACTAAGGATGTAGGTCTCCCAGCCTACATTACAGTACCTTCTGCCCATCACATACTCAGTGCCATAAATACTTGTCGCAGTCAGTGGCAATATTGGTATTGAAGCAACAGAAAAGTTCTGTACAAATCTTAACAAAAAATAAATTTGAGTTAATTTATCAGGTCCTTCCATCAGGTTAATTTTTCACAGCAGAGGAACCTATTCTGGTGGGAGTGTTGGACTAGATGATCTGCAGAGGTCCCTTCCAACTCCCATCATTCTGTGATTCTTACAGTAATTCTCATTCTGAAAGTCCTACATGCATATTTAGAAGGACTTTCAGAAGAAAAAGTAGCTCATCATCCAATTGGTTTAGATGGGTATACAAATCTGCTAAGACTCTAAGGGCCTGTTTTCTTCAAAAAGTACCTAGCATGCTCAATGAAAGCACAGTAAGCTTTTTGATACCTGTACATTACCAGTTATCAATGAAACCACAGTATGAGCAAGTTGTTCCATAAACATATCGAAATTATTCTCCCTACAGATTTGTGTTTGTTACTATTTTTGTGAAATGATGTCAGCTCTCCAACATCCCAGTCACACCTCTACTAAACAAA
Source organism: Picus viridis (assembly GCA_033816785.1). Lineage (NCBI taxonomy): Eukaryota > Metazoa > Chordata > Aves > Piciformes > Picidae > Picus > Picus viridis. The sequence goes on from CM066575.1 coordinate 28,352,236, forward strand.
AGATTGCACATCCTGTGCCTGCAGCTACTTACACACTGATAGTATAGGTAGAATGAATATGAGGACTGGGGGTTGATTAGTAGCTACAAACAGCATGTGTGATGCTCAAGTCCTCTCCTGCCTTTCTTCCTCTTGAGGGAACAGTAATACTCCTTTTCCACTCAACTCTCTCAGCAGTTTTCATACAAATGATGTATAAACATACTGACCTTTCAGACTTATTCCTTACTTTCACCTTTCACAGAAACTAGCAAACCAATCTAGAAGTCACAAAAGAGGGACTGGCAGATAGAAGCCTCAGTAAACCACATTTAAGAAGGAACAAATTAAGCACACCATGAAAATACAGAGGAAAAAGTAATTTTATGTAGAAGTTGTAAAAATGTTGTCATAAATTAAATTGTAGGGCAATACTCACTGATGGACTATAATAACAAAGCAGCTTCTGTTCTGTTCTCTGCCAGTAGTGTTGATTGTCTGGGCTCATAGCAGCACTATGCATGAGAACTAGCTACAAAATTGTTCTTCACACTACAGTTGCTACATATGCAGGCCTTTGCCTGAATAAGCTGCACAAGGTGTCAGTACAATTTCTGCAGACTTGAAAACAGAATACAAATTCAAAGCCTATGACTGCATCTCTATGACCATATGGTCATAATCATGGAATAGATAGGGACTAATCATAATAGGTAGTTAAAAAAAAATTCCAGAAATCTAACATTACTTTGAAAAATAAATTTAATCATCACTTCAATTTTAATCAGTATCATTTTTATGCAATAGCACATTCAGTGTTGTAACAGGACAAAACTCTAAAAGAACAAGCACTGATCTAAGTGTCTCTCAAAGAAAATGTAATAAAATACAAAAGTTCAAAATCAAAAAAATAAGATCTACTTCTAGAATTTGGATCTCATCACAATTCTTCCTGTTATCCAAGTCATCTCTTAAATATGTCTTTTTTTCCCCTCAACAGTTTTAGATTAATTTTATTCCTTCACAAGCAATTTAAATAAAATGTGGGGTTTTTTCAAAGAATGGAAGATTAATTTTGCAGAAAAGCATTCTCATTTTATACTTCAACGTGCAAGCTAAGAAAAAGACATTCATTAGCAATTGAAAAGGAAAGATGGAATGGTTCTTTCACTTGAATATTTTCAAAATCATATCTTTAAGCCAATATCAAGTGCAAAGACTGAATTAATCAGGAATAAATGCATCAAATTTTATTGATATTCTTCTCTAGCAGTTTTGAGAAAGATTGATCAAATATACCAATGGAAATGGAAAGCTTTTTTTTTTTTTTAAATTATAACAAATACAAGTATGTTAATAAAAAATACAAGTATGTTCATACTTGTTATGCAATGGTATAGTTATGTATCTGAAAAATATCATTATCATCACAACTTTAAGTACACAATAATAAACGTTAAACTGAAGAGCTGACTGAGCTGAATCTGTGACAGAATTAAAATGTAAATCTAGGAGGAAAAGATCTTGACTGTTTAAAAGTCACATGCATGAAACAGGAAGTCTCTGAGAGCAGCTGCTTTGGAACCAGTTGGTACAGAAGCAGAGGCATAGATCTCAGTGTACAGGAGGTTCCCTGTGGTTTTCTATGGGTAGGGAAACGTCAAGAAACAGAGACCCACCAGGAGCCGTCAGCTCTAACAGGACAGGCTGACTGAGGCATGAGCGGCCTCAGTGCAGCAGCTGCACCCACACCATTTTAGAAATCTCTGGAAGAGCACAGGGACTGAACAAGGTCACAGGGTGTGGCATCATCAAGGGTGTGGCATCATCAAGGGCATGGCACAATGTGGGACAGCAGTTCACACAGAAGGATGTGTAAGAAACATGATAAAGCTTGCCCAGCTTCCCCAGGAAGTGATATTGTCCACCCAGCAGAAAGCCATGGTATACCTAAGCCCTGCACCTTCCAGGTCTGATGCAGCTTCACAGATGGAGCTCTGGTGGGAACATTCTGCTGTCCAGGTATCAGGCTGCAGGGTATGCCCCACTCTTATACCAATGTAAGCAGTGAGTTCACCTGTCAAAGTTGTGCTCAGGCAGAGGACAATAAGGCAGCTCTGCATTTTCTTGTTCTCGCTCTCTAAACACTTTCTAGCTACTTGTCATTAGACCAAAGGCATTTCCATTTCAGAGCTCTTCCAACAGATACTCAAAGCTGTTTCTTTCCTGCTCTGATCAGTCAATTCACTGAAAGACACAAAACATCCTGGGTAGCAAACTGTCTTGATATGCTTGACTTTATAAGTTAAGCAAATTTTCTCTTCCAGTTTCAAATACATAAATTCTTAAGTGTTGATATTACATCATTCTTCACACTATGACTATCTTCAGCTCATTCTCAGTGCAAACTAATAATTGCCTTTTCCTGTGGAAGGAATATTCCCTATTACATTATCTCTCAGGCTTAAAATAAACAAACAACTCACTCGTAAAAATTATGCATTGACATTGAGTCTAAAATTGGATTCTTCATGTTAGATTATACTCAAATATATAACAGAGAGAAAACAGATGGAAGGTGGACACTTTTGGCAGCAGTCTTGTCAAGAAATACTTGGCAAGCAATCTTATTTGTGTACATTACCATGAAGCACAGGGGGTGTGGGGGGAACAAAAAGTGAATTTCAGTAGTGAAATAAAGTAAGTAAAACAAGGAGCACAATTATTAAAAATGACTGAAGTTTAAGAAAATAACCCAAACCACCAAACACAAATTCCCAAAACTCACCTACACTGGTATCTTGAAACCACTCCAGAAAACAGAGTATCTTTTCTCCAGAGACAAAGTATGATAAGAATAATGAAAGCAATTAAATCATCTTATTATCCACCCAAACACTTCATTTTTATAGATCTGATACACAGTTGTGCATATTCAAGGACAGTCTGAACTTCAACAGCAGGATGTGCAGGGCAACAAGACAGTCAGGCCCAGTCAGTATGGGTCTATGAAAGTCAGATCCTGCCAGACTAACCTAATCTTCTATAACAAGGTGACCTATGTAGTGAATGAAGGGCGGGCTGTGGACAATGTCTACGTGGACTTTAGAAAAGCCTTTGACACTGTCTCCCACAGTATTCTGCTTCAGAAACCTATGGCACAAGACTTGGATAAGTACACTCTGCACTGGATAAAAATCTGTCTGAATGACTGGACCAAGAGAATGGTAGTGAAAAGAGTTAACTCTGGTCAGCCTCTGGTCACTATCAGTGTTCCCCAGGGTTCAGTATTAGGTGCTGTTCTCTTTAATCTCTTTATTAACAATCTGGATGAGGGGATTGAGTGAACCCCCAGTAATATTTGCAAACGACACCAAGCTGGATGAGTTTGTTGACCTGCTGGAGGGTAGGGAAGCTTTACAGCCAGATCTCAACAAGTTAGATCAATGGGCCAAGGTGAATTGTGTGAGGTTCAACAAGGCCAAATGCCAGATCCTTCACTTGGGTCATAACAACACCATGGTAAACTACAGACTTGGGGATGTGTGGTTGGAAAGCTGCAGCTTGGAAAGGGACCTGGAGGTATTGGTTGATAGTGTTATGAAGTATGAAATATCAATAAGGGGAATGTTAATGTTAATTGCTATTTATGAATATAAAAATGTTGCCAAACCTTATTTACAGATATGAGTGTATGGTTGTGGATGCCCCTTCTGCATGAGACTGTTATGATGCACTGGGTGAAGGGGTATTGCTTCTTTCCAGGTAAACTGAGGCACAGCAAAGAGTTGCAAGGCAAGGCAAGACTTCATCTGGAACAGGGCTTCTCCAGATTGCAGGGCAAGACATGTGGCACTGGTGATGCCACACCTTGAATATTGTGTTCTATTCTGGGCCCCTCACTATCAGAACATAAAAGTGCTGGAGCATGTCCAGAGAAAGGCAACAAGGCTTGTGAAGGGCCTAGAGTGCATGTCCTATGAGAAGCAGCTCAGGCGTCTGGGCTTATTCAGTCTGGAGAAAAGGAGGCTGAGGGGAGACCTCCTCACTCTTTACAGCTACCTTAAATAAGGTTGGAGCGAGGAGTGGTGCTCCCTGGTGGGAAGTGACAGCACTAGAGGAAATGGATGTAAGCTCCACTGGGGGAGTTTTAGGCTGGATATTAGGAAATATTTCTTCACTGAAAGGGTTATGAGACACTGGAATAGTCTGCAAAGGGCAGGGGTGGAGTCACCATCCCTGGAGGTGTTTAATTGGCATATGGACCTGGTGCTTAGGGACATGATTTAGTGTTACGTTGCAGTGCTGGGTCAAAGGTTGGACTAGATGATCTTGAAGGGCTCTTCCAATGAAAGATATTCTGTGATTTTGATAAGCAACAGCACAGGAGGTATGGAAATCATACCCTCAGTTATACTACGAAGGATAAACAGCTGGCAAAAGAATTGGCAACATCTGCAACTAAAGTGGTCCCAAACATGATTTTCCTTTGTCTTGCAATCTCGCCAGCTGCAGCAGTTAAGATTCTTTATTCTGTACTACACAAAACTGAAATCTGAGTTTCTAAAGTTTTCATCAAAGAGCATGTGTTTCTGTAACATGCTTAGCTGACACAAAATATAAATAATAATTAACTAAGTGAATGAAGCTAGGGTAGTAACCCAAATAGCTTGTGTTCTACATTCTTAAGTGTAATGAAGGAAACATTAATGACTGCAATTTGCAAAGGTCTGGAATTCAAGTTGAGTCATGGCCTTTGAAAAATGTGTGCACAGCATTCTCAGCAATACTTAAAATTCATCTGATTACATGTAAAGCTGAGTCAGAGAAGAACTGATGAATTACTTTCTCTGGAGCATTATTTAATAGAAAAGTAGTCTGCTGGACAAGATTTTTATACTTTTTTTTTTTTTTTTTTAGAAATACTTTTCACTAGAAAATACTACTAAACCCCACACCCACGCACAAAAAAAACTGGTAATGATTTTTTAATGGGATGTCATTACATGTTGTGGGGAGCAGCAAACTCCCCCTTTCTCTGCAACAGCACTCCTCTGCAATGGGCTCGACACCACACATTGCCACTTGGTTTGTTTCTGCTGCTCTCACAATTCTGATCAGTTGTAAATATAGTGACCCATCACTAAAGAACATATATTGTTAAACAGTAATTAACACTTATTTTAACATTGTATTCCCAGTTTTGAGACAAAGGGGGAAAATGCTTATCCTTATTTTTCAATTAACAAGCTTCACTAGCAGTTCTCAGCTCTTCAGCTGCATAACTACAAAGAGAATTAGTGTCTGCACAGAGATGAAAAGCATTATTCAAAAGTCCCTTAGACTCAGGATTCAGATGTATATAAATCCTTCATACAGAAGAATAAATACTGGCTACTGAACAATTAATTGCTATTTTTATCAGTGATTAATTTATCCTTTTAGGTAAAACAAACAAACAAACAACAACATGTTGCTTATTGAAAGTCTCATTATCTGAGATGGGTTTATTTTATCTTTTTTTAATAATATCCCAAGCCAAGTGTTGGAACTATTATTTCCATTTTTTCATACCTATTGCAGTTCTCTAATTGAAGCTTTGTTTAATATGTCCTCAACTTACCTAAGAATATTCCTAGCCTACCAGCCAAAATCTCAAAGTTAGAAGAAATAACATATGCTTGATACTTGCTTCCAATTTTATATCTTTAGCAACAATAATTTTTCTCAAGTAATAAAAATTGGATATTTTAATAAACACCACATGTGTATGCCTGTCTTTTGCATGCCTGTCATTTATATTCAAAGATAGTGGGAATCCACATCTGCAAAACAGGTTAATCTGAAGACCTGTGCATTTTTGTGTGTTCATCATAAATACACACAGCTCTTCTAATAAGCATCCAAACCCATCCAGCATGGTAGAAACTAATAGACAAAATGGAAACTACCACTCTAAAGCAAGACACGCCCCTGAACTGCCTGCTTTGATACTCTCTATGTAGGATGAGAGAGAGAGTATGTTGTGCCAGCTGCTCTTGCTGTCACTTGGATTTTCATTAACAGGTTCATTTGCATGGCTGCTAAACCATCTTTGAAATCAATCTGGATGTAATAATTTAAAAATGGGTGCCAAGAGGAGTTGTGCTTCACTTCCAAGGCAGCTCAAACTCCTTCATAGGCTGCCAATATCTCTATTGCAGTTGAAGTTCGGTTGGCCTTGGATGCCCATTGGAATGGGCTGCCTGGGGAGGTGGTGGAGTCACCGTCATTGGAGGTGTTTAGGAGGAGACTTGATGGGGTGCTTGGTACCATGGTTTAGTTGATTAGATGATGGGTTGGATGTGATGATCTTGAAGGTCTCTGCCAACCTGGTCTGGTCCGGTCTATTCTATTCTATCTATTCTATTCTATTCTATTCTATTCTATTCTATTCTATTCTATTCTATTCTATTCTATTCTATTCTATTCTGTTCTGTTCTGTTCTGTTCTGTTCTATGTATCCCCAGATCTTACCAGATCTGGTCTCCTTGGTACTCCTTCAGAGGCTTTGGTTAGGACCATTCCTCCTGGGTGCAGCATAGAGCAGTGTAACATCTTGTCCTGCCTGAATAGGCCCAAGGACTACTGCCTGCACAATCTCCTGTTTAATTTGTTCAAAGGATTGCTGCTGCTCATGCCCATTGTCTCTCTTATCACTGTGTTTAACAGGCAGAAGACATGAAGTTTGAAAGGCCATCATGAAATGTTTGTGCAATTGAAAATCCCACGCAGACATATGGCTGCAGTCCCACCTCCACACTTTACACAATAGAAAATTGAGGTAAAAAGATTATCCCTTTTGGAACTGAATGTGTGGATGAGATTTCAATTAAAAAAAAAAAAAAACCCTGGGGACACTTCAGTGGGTTTTGTATTCCTCACCCTCCCCAGAAGGGATATGTTTTTGGTAAGCTGTGTCCTTGGTGCTACTGGGTATATTTTGTCATGGGTGATTACATGAGTAATTATAATTGTATTTTCTTAAAGCTGCACAGCAGTTTCTACAGGTAAATTCCTATCACTGGCAATTGTAAAGAATCTGTATGCATCTTGGAGGTGTAAATAAACTGTGTAGTTTGTGTATCTGAAATCTTAAAGGCAACTGGACTTAAGGCAAAACTGGGCTGCCTGTGTATCTGGTGTCAGACCTAAAACAACCTACCTTAATTGGCTAATTGGCATTCCTATTAAGAGATAAATGCAGTTGCTCCTTGCCCCTCTAACCTCTGAGGACTGGCTAAAGAGCAAGGGGCTTCACCTCTTACTAATTTACCCTCATCTCATGCAACATGCCTTTCAGAGGGGCTTGGACAGGCTTGAGAGGTGAGCCCATGCCACCCTCATGAAGCTCAACAAGGCCAAATGCAAGGTCCAATAGCTGGGTCAGGGCAATCCCAAAACCAAATATAATGTGGGCAAAGAGTGGCTCAAGAGCAGTCTTGGAGAGAATAATTTGGGGGTGTCACTTGATGAAAACCTCAGTGTGAGCCAGCAATGTGCAATTTCAGCCCACTTGAAGGTCTCTTCCAACCAAATATATTCTGTGATTTAACTGTGTATAAAGTGGCATAATGGGTCTGTGAAAAACGAAGGATATGTTCAACATTTTGCTGAAATGATTAATCTTGTCTCAAGCTAATATATTTTACTTTGATACACTACAAACTGCCTCTTGAGATCTACAGTCTCTTGAGTTCCACTTATGCAAAAGTGTCGGTTTTGATAGCATCATGCCATTATATACCAAGAGAGAATTAGTTCAGGAATCACTTTACTTTTCCCGACACGTAATCTGAAATTCTGCAGAAATGAGATGAGTACGCAAAAGCACAGAGACAAACTCATAGCATTAAGCAGAAAACAGTTGCATTAATGCAGGTCATTCTTCACTTTCTAGTTCTAATATGAACTGGCAAAACCACTAGTGACTATCTAGGTGTGTTTTAAGCCACCTTTTAGTAATGGCTTGGAACAGAAATAGGACTGTGTAATTTTCTCTGTGTACAAAGGAATAACAGAATATTGAAGGTGTACTTTCAAAATGAGAGGAAATGGCCTAAAATTGCACAAGAGGGGGTTTAAAATTGATATTAAGAAAAAATTCTTTACTGAATACTAAAGGTGTTGGAATATGCTGCCCGTGGAGGTGGTGGAATCATGTTCAAAAAACCATGTTGACATGGCACTTTGGGACATGTTTTAATGGCCATGGTAGTGTTGGGTTGACAGTTGGACTCAATGATCTTCAAGGTCTTTTTCAATCAGAACAATTCTATGATTCTATCATTCAGAGTACTCTGGTCATCCATTTATAATTCCTTCTACTGTGGTTTTTACCAGAACTTCACCTTAAAGAAAGAATGAACTATTCCAGCAAAGGAAGGAGAAAAAAGAATCAACATCTTTATAGAAGACATTATTGATCTTTCACTAGCATTTTTTCTGGAATATTCTGTACAACACTGGTCAGTGCCCAATGTATTTGAACTCAAATTAAAGCCCAGAAAAGCTAGTAATATATTAACAGAATTGTGGGGACTTTTCATGCAAGAAAGCCCAAAGAAGTCTAACAAAATCAAGTCCAAGTTAAAAATGATTGCTCTATAGAAATTAAGTAAGTACTACAGATTCGAGTCAGAACAAAACTGTTTAGCGTAAAAAGCAATAAATATAGTTGAAAAGGTAGCTTTAAAAAGAGCTTTAAAAACTCCTGATCTCTCACAAGCAGAATCTTTGGGAGCTCTACATAGACAGTTTCAAGCCAGAAGCTTCAGTCCTTAATGCCAAGTACTTCACTGTAGCAGGTAAACCACTGGCTAGAGAAACCATTTGAACACCTACAAGTAACATATCAGTGTTGATTGACCTGAGATGTTCCCATATCTGCTGAAGGCCACATCTAATTCAGATATGAGCACTGACTTCACCCAGATTTGGCCAAGCATTTAACTGAGCATGTCAGCCACCTACTCCTTTGCTACTTGTTTATGCCAGTACAACATGAAGCATCCTTTTCCTCAGCAGCTCTTTCCTCTCTTGCCACTTGCCTTAGTAGGCAGGCTTTGCTGCACACTGCCTTCAGCTCTGGAAGTGAACTGCTGTCCTGCCCTGTAATGCATGAAATGCACTAGGGTAACCGCAGGAGCTGGAATTTGCCCAGTGTCTTTGGACCAATGAAGCTGTCCCTGGGGCTGCATACAATAGCCAGGGACACAGATCCACAGAAAGGATGAGAGAAAGGCATATGTGGCAACCATCTTCAAAATAAATGACCAAAAGAACAGTGTGAAACCTACAGGCTGGTAAACTTCAACACTGACCCTGGTGAAAATTACAAAGCCATTCCTCTCTGTCACAAGCCCTTCTTCACCCTTGCAGACTAAACCTTGGGAGCCCAAAGGGCAGAGTAAAGGTGAAGAGAAGGTCAGAAAAAGGGGTAGATCCTTGGAAATTTTGTATTTGTCCCATTTTAACTGAATATACTGATCTGAAGTGCAGGTGTTAGCAATATTGTAACTGGATTGATAATAATCTGTTTGTTAGGCTAAGACTATAATACTTAGGGAAATTTTCTCTCTCAAATTGATGGGAGCTCAAGAATGCTAACCTGGAATTTTGATGCAACAAACTGTATCAGTTTTGTACTTATCATTTGCATTTCCCACATCCCAGTATGTAAGAATCAGCCCGAATAACATTACCTGTCTCAATATTGTCAGAAATCAGGACCCCTGAAGCTTGGAATAATATTCTTGCTAACATCTTAACAGGAGTTTGCAGCAGTCTGCTTCAGTAATAAGCTACTGATTAAGTTACTGAACCTGTACAATGGAACGTGATTTCCATGGATATACAGGTGCAAGCTCCATGGGAAGGGAACTGCTTGGGACCAAGAGCAGAAAACTGCTCCATTTGCCTAGTGAGTGTCAGGATGACGGATTGTTCCACCGGCCCAGCTCATTCCACAGAAGTGAAAAATCATAACTGCTGTCAAAAAGGATTGATGTCACAGGTTGATGAGGAAACTGTGAACCTTAGATGAACTTTGCTCATTATAATGAGTCTTTAGAATACAAAAGCACACCTCCTGGGTGAAAGCTACCTTCCTCCAAAGCACACAGCACTTTGGACACTCCTCCCTGGGCATGCATGGAAGCCTTGTTTGTGAGCAGCAGAGAGAGGTGGAGAGAAGCAGAGATTGGCTGTGACAGGTGTGTGATTGAATATAAAAGAGGCCTCTGTAGTAATGAGACTGAAAACTTTCCCCACAAGGATCAAGAAAGGATTAGAAGGACCAGCAGGACTGGACCTTGGAACAGAGAGACCCTCACATTGGTGGTAGCTATAAGCTTCTTTCTCTTTTCTCTCTTTATCTTACTTTACTTGTTGTCCAGATCCCTGTACACAGCCTTCCTACCCTCAAGCAGATCAGCACTCTCACTCAATTTAGCATCATCTGCAAACTTACTGAGGGTGCACTCTATTCCTTCATCCAGATCATTGATAAAGATATTACAGAGAACTGGCCCCAATACCGAGCCCCTGGGAACACCACTAGTGACTGGCCAACAACTGAATTTAACTCCATTCACTACCACTCTTTGGGCCCAGCAATCCATCCTGCTTTTAACCCAGTGAAGTGATTACGCATCTGAGCCATGTGCAGCCAATTTCTCCAGGAGGATGCTCTGGGAAATGGTGTCAAAGCTTTTAATGAAGTCCAGGTAAACAACATCCACAACTCTTCCTCCATGATGAGTGAGGAATTTTCTCTGGTTGCCATTAACTCATAAACCCAGATTTTTTCATTGCAGAATGAAAATTACTTATTTCCTGTAATGTTGTGTGTTTTATTTTTTAAAGAGGGTGTGAAAAACAGCTAGCATTCTGCTTATATGATCTACTCAATGAAACTCCATAAATCCAAACATCTTCAAAATCAGTGCCTCATTATCTAAATGCTTCTTTTGTTCCTTTGAGATTAGCCTCTCATTAGAATCGTCAATAGATCCATAGCTAAAAGAATGCATCATTCCCCCAGGAAGTTGCAGGTCTTCGACATCTATTGAACTAGTCATTTTATATGTACATGTAGGTAGGTGATATAAAAGCAGTTTGGGTTGCAATATTATCTTTTCCCCTGTCCAAATAGAAATACATACATATTTTCAAATGGCATATAATTTTATTCCTTTGTGGAGACATTTCTTCCCTTCCTGAGCTATTCTTGTAACCTAAAGTTTAGGTTAAACTTTTTAATCTAAATTTTAGATTTTTTTTCCTCTGGCTTTTTTGATTTGTGTTTGCAATGTACAAAGCTAGATTGAACATACTCAAATCCAGACAAATTCTCTTTTGTTTCTGCTTTTGAAGTACGTGTTACAGAAAGAGATAATGTATTTATGGGACTGGTGGCAATTTTCACCTTGCCTTTTTAATCTATTAATGTTTTGTATTATAATTGCAAGTTAAGACCTTCTCAGTAACTCTTGCAAAGGGAACAGGTCATCTATTTCAGGCCCAGAAATTCACAATTTCTAGTGGAAAACAGCAATAAATTTGTTAATAAAATATTATATGCTAAGGTTTGTACTAAATTATCCACAGATACATTCAAACTAAGTACTTTACTTCCTGCACTTTTACTTTCGAGTTTGGTACAAAATGGTTTCTACAACCAAATGCAGCTCTTACAAAATAACTGCATTTTTTATTTAAAGATGCTATTTTCAGAATAATTCACCAAAAAATTTGCACTAATTTCTTAACTTCGGTGTGCTATAACAATTTCCATTTTATCTCCTTATTCAGAACCCTGAGGTATATATGTAAATGCACTAATGAATGTAGTTGGAAAGGAAAGCTTGCAGTTAATACAATAATACAATACACCAGGTTGGAAGAGACCTCCAAGATCATCGCATCCAACCCATCAAACAATCCAACCCACCCAACAACTAGACCATACAGCCAAGCACCCCATCAAGTCTTCTCCTGAACACCTCCAGTGAAGGTGACTCCACCACCTCCACGGGTAGCCGATTCCAATGGGCAATCACTCTCTCCGTGTAGAACTTCTTCCTAACATCCAGCCTAAACCTGCCCTGGCGCAGCCTGAGACTGTGTCCTCTTGTTCTGGTGCTGGCTGCCTGGGAGAAGAGGCCAACCTCAACTCAAGTTTTGAGTGTTCATCTTTAAAATATCCTAACCAGCCTGAAATGTCATCACTTATAGGATACTTGTATAGCTAACAGTATTCTTATTATTATTCACTTACTGTTCCATTGAAAGAGTCGTCATCATTTTTTCTGTAATGTAAACAATAGTGTCTATTGCTTTTCCCTGCTCCAGTGAATAGCCCTGCTCCAATATGAGCTAGTTCTGCTGAAAGTTCTTTTCTTTAGAGTGGCTTGACTTTAGGATAATTTAGTATTGGAATTATTATTTTTATTGAAGAATGTTCCATCAACAGCTCTTTTTCATGATGAAGTATAACTGCAGGAGTAAAAAGTAAAAGATACAAAGCATGTGAAAGGAAGATAAATCAAACTGAATTGATCAAATTAGTATCTTCAGAATTGGTATTCCACTCATTCAACTGTATATTACTAAAATGGAAGGTGAAGGACATCTCAGTTGTGCTGCTGTGTTTGGAAGAAGCCCTCTTTCCTTACACACTCATGTTCAACAAGAATTTGAATTCAGTTTGTATTGCCTGTACATGTCAGACAAAATCACAACTCAGACTTCATAGAGCTTAGATCTTCTTTTGAACCTGTATCAGGATGGTTTTGATTCTAAAGTGAAAGGAAGCCAAAGAACATGGTGAGAGGTGAACAAAATATTTTAATTTCTGCTATTTACCAACTATTATTATATAACATTTATATGCTTCATTGGGAAAATAATGAAGAACATTTTAAAAGTTATTTCTAGGTGTATTTTAATTACAAATATATTGTCTTGACTAGGAAAACCCCTGAATTGTGCTAAGATTCCCTTGTGCAGAGCTCACATACCACACTGGACAGCCTAAATTGTACTTCTGCTGGTAACACTGAGATCAGACATTTCAATAAGCAGGGTAGGTGCCTTGCTGTTTAGTGAAACAAAATGAATCAGCATCAAAAAGAATGAAGTCTAAAATGTATGTGGCAGACTCTTACGGATGTGTCCACATATTCTGGGTTTATTTACTCAGCAGTAGCAAATACACAGCTACAAGAGGAAAATGAAAGTATTCATGGCTGAGGCAGCATTATTGTACAAATTCTCAAACAAAAAAAAACTCTTACTTTTGCTTTTCAGTATAAAACTTTGAAAGAAAAGTTACTCACTGGTTTGCTCACTTCTCTCTTTGCAAAAACTCATTCTGAGATTCAGGATGTCTTTTTTATTCAGCAGATTTATTTTTATTCAGTAATTCCTTTCCAGCAGATTTATTTTTTTTCAGTAATTCCTTTCCAAGTATACTGCATGGGGATTTCTATAGGATCAAAACTCTGCAGATCTTCCTCCCCTTGTTTTATACTTATTAAATGTTAATTCCTTAGAAGTATTTATCTAAAATCAGAAGAAGAAAGTATGCACAAATTTTGTAAGTTACTCATGCAACAAAAAATGATGTAGAAAACTAGGAATCACATTTTATAGGATCTAAGGTCCCAGCTACTATGCTTGTTATACATCTATCCTCTTACTGTTTTAAAGATTTCTCAACTTCAGAAAACTGTACATGCCTCTGTTTTATTTAGTATTAGATACAATACAATACAATAAACCAGGCTGGAAGAGACCTTCAAGATCATTGCATCCAACCCATCAACCAATCCAACCCACCCAAATAACTAGACCATGGCACCAAGCACCCCATCAAGTCTTCTCCTGAACACCTCCAATGATGGTGACTCCACCACCTCCCTGGGCAGCACATTCCAATGGGCAATCACTCTCTCTGTATAGAACTTCTTGCTAACATCCAGTCTAAACCTGCCCTGGCGCAGCTTGAGACCGTGTCCTCTTGTTCTGGTGCTGGCTGCCTGGGAGAAGAGACCAACCTCCGCCTGTCCACAACCTCCCTTCCGGTAGTTGTAGAGAGCAATAAGGTCACCCCTGAGTCTCCTCCTCCTCATCCTAACTGTGCTTTTGTGTGTGTTAAACCATATATATCAAATCCTGGCATTTATAAAATGGACTTGAGAATCTTTGAAGAACAGATGGGTTTCGTACTGGGTCTATCTTTGGTTCATTGAAGCAGCAACTGAAACCACTGAAACAATGAAGTTACTCCAGCAGCTACAGATTAAATTTGAGATTGCTTATACCAGTCTCATTGACACAAGATGTTTTAGGGGCCCAAAGTATAAATGAGTTAAAATTCACAAAGGCAGCACTGTCAGTGGCTACTAATATGACTGACCTTTTTCACAGAAATCCAACAATACGTGGCGTACAAAAGTTGTGAGAACATATGAGAAAGATCCCGTTGTCCATCCTGTTTTCTTACATTCTTGCATAATCATTAGCTACTCATCACTGCTAAAGATACAGTAGCTACCTAGACATAATGTTAGATTTCAGTGGCTGGAAAGTCTTACAATGTGATCCTTATCCTCTGTTTATGTCATGTTGCCTTTCTACAGATGTTATTCAGCAAAATCTTTGTTCTATGCACTCAGTACATAGTGATAACACCTGCTGTTGAAGGAATACATTTTAATTTGAGTTTCAAGATGTATTTCAATGCCAAAGGAAGAGACACAGCTCTAAAAATACAATACAATACAATACAATACAAACAATACACCAGGTTGGAAGAGACCTTCAAGATCATCGCGTCCAACCCATCAACCAATCCAACCCACCCAACAACTAGACCATACAGCCAAGCACCCCATCAAGTCTCCTCCTGAACACCTCCAGTGAAGGTGACTCCACCACCTCCACAGGTAGCCGATTCCAATGGCCAATCACTCTCTCCGTGTAGAACTTCTTCCTAACATCCAGCCTAAACCTGCCCTGGTGCAGCCTGAGACTGTGTCCTCTTGTTCTGGTGCTGGCTGCCTGGGAGAAGAGGCCAACCTCTGCCTGGCTACAACCTCCCTTCAGGTAGTTGTAGAGAGCAATAAGGTCACCCCTCAGTCTCCTCTTCTCCAGGCTAAGCAACCCCAGCTCCCTCAGCCTTTCCTCATAGGGCTTGTGTTCCAAACCCCTCACCAGCTTTCTTGCCCTTCTCTGGACATGTTCCAGCAAGTCAACATCCTTCCTAAACTGAGGGGACCAGAACTGGACACAGTACTCAAGGTGTGGCCTAACCAGTGCAGTGTACAGGGGCAGAATGACCTCCCTGCTCCTGCTGGCCACACTGTTCCTGATGCAAGCCAGGATGCCATTGGCCTTCTTGGCTGCCTGGGCACACTGCAGGCTCATGTTCAGCCTACAATCAACCAGTACCCCCAGGTCCCTCTCTGCCTGGCCACTCTCCAGCCACTCTGACCCCAGCCTGTAGCACTGCCTGGGGTTGTTGTGGCCAATGTGCAGAACCCGGCACTTGGATGTGTTAAATCTCATGCCATTGGACTCTGCCCATCTGCCCAGCCTGTCGAGGTCCCTCTGCAAAACCTCTCTGCCCTCCAGCAGATCAACTGCTGCCCCCAGCTTGGTGTCATCTGCAAATTTACTGATGATGGACTCAATGCCCTCATCCAGATCATCAATAAAGATGTTGAAGAGCATGGGGCCCAGCACTGATCCCTGGGGCACACCACTAGTGACAGGCCGCCAGCTGGATGTGGCACCATTCACCACCACTCTCTGGGCTCGGCCCTCCAGCCAGTTCCTAACCCAACACAGTGTGATCCTGTCCAAGCCATGGGCTGCCAGCTTGGCCAGGAGTTTGCTGTGGGGAACGGTGTCAAAGGCCTTGCTGAGGTCCAGGTAGACCACATCCACAGGCCTCCCCACATCCACCAGGCGGGTCACCTGATCATAGAAGGAGATCAGGTTGGTCAGGCAGGACCTGCCCCTCCTAAATCCATGCTGGCTAGGCCTGAGCCCCTGGTCATCCTGTAAGTGCTGTGTGATCGCACTCGAGATGACCTGCTCCATAATCTTGCCTGGCACTGAGGTCAGGCTGACAGGCCTATAATTCCCTGGCTCATCCAACCGGCCCTTCTTGTGGATGGGCACCACATTGGCCAGCTTCCAGTCTTCTGGGACCTCTCCAGTGAGCCAGGACTGCTGAAAAATGATGGAGAGTGGCTTGGACAGCTCATCTGTCAGCAATCTCAGCACCCTAGGATGGATCCCATCTGGTCCCATGGACTTGTGGGGGTCCAAGCGGCTCAGTAGATAATATTAACCTCCAAATCAGAGTCCAGGACAGGGATACTTATTAACCTGAGTATGGCCAGCTTAGGTTTTACTCAGGTTGCTAAGTTTGCATGTCTTCTATTGTAGGGGAAGGCACAGTCACAGGGAATCAGACTATGATTAAATGAAGGAATATGTTTTGGGGTTTTTTTCCTGAAAAAAAAAAAAATTCAGTGTTTATCAACAACATTGAAAAGTTAGTCGTAATCCAGCTCTATAGAAACAGGACTACCAGTCTGTAAAAGTTTGTCAATCACAGATGCTCTGTGATAGGTGAGTCCTCTCTCTATGGAAATCCACAGATTTTGCAGGCAACACAGAACAGTTAATACTATTACTGAAATAATCTATATACATTACAACAGACATTCAATAATGCAGCTAAAATATCCCATTATAAACAGAATGTTCAAATGCTATTTGCAGTTGCCAGACTATACTGTCAGAGCTCACAGTAGCTAAAATCAAATTACATTTGACAGTCAGGATTACAACTTCACACTGATCTTCTGTAATGTATGCAATTAACAGTAGAGAGAACAATACACTAGCACCATAAACACATTGTTGTTTAATTGACATGACTTTTGCCTCAGAAACACCACATTGCCACGTCATGTTATTGATAGAGCAAATAGGAGGAAAAATTTGCTACATTAGTGTCAGATTTTTTAAAGGCAGAAGTTTAATAAACAATATAAAATTTTCCTGTGAAAACTGACACCAGTGCTGTGCATCTACGTCCCCTGTTTCATAGAATCATAAATGTTGGAAAAGACCCTTAAGATCATCAAGTTCAACCATTGACCTAACTCTGCCAAGTCCATTACTAATCCATGTCCCCAAGCAACACATCTACATGTTTTTTGAATAGTTCTGGGACAGTGATTCCACCACTTTCATGGGCAGCTTGTTCCAATGCTTAGCCACTCTTTCAGTAAAGATTTTTTTCCCTAATATCCAATCTAAACCTCTAGTGCAAATTGAGGCCACTTCCTCTCATCTGGTTGCTTGATATTTGGGAGAACAGACTGACCCCGACCTCACTGCAACATCTTTCAGGTAGTTAGAGAAAGCAAAATCTCCCCTCACCTTTCTTTTCTTTCCTTCCCTCAGCTGTTCCTCAGAAGACTTGTACTCTAGAGCGTTCATCACCTTTGCTGCCTTTTAGACACACTCAAACACTTCAGTGTCTTTCTTGTAATGAGGGGCCCAAAACTGAATACAGTATTTGAGGTGTTGGCTTCACCAATGCAGACTACAGGAGGACAGTCACTTGTCCTCTCAGCTGTACGACTTCTGATACACATTACTACATTGTTGGCCTTTTTGGCCAGCTTGTCACACTGCTGACTAATGTTCAGCCAGCTGTCAATCAACTCCCCAAGTTCCTTTTCCAACAGGCAGCTTTCCAGCCACTCTTCCCCAAGCCTGTATCATTGTATGTTGTGACCCAGCCTGGCACTTGGCCTTGTTGAACTTCAATTTCAACATGGAGATAATAAAGCTTTTCTGTGTAGCCAGCTAGTTCCACCTATTAGCAATGGTCAGTTTAACTAGCCAAGGATCCTGTCCTGGGTCTCTGCTTAGATGCTAAATTTCATGTAGAGATTAAATTTGTTGCTAGTCTGAGTGAACATCTAAGAAAAGAGCACTTTAAAGCTACTTTGAACTACATAAATTAAAAAAACAGAGGAACGGCACAGGTGATCCAAGAGAGTAGTTCAGTGACGGCATAAAATGGTTGATTAGCTGGGAGACAATTACTTTTCAAACTCCAGCCTAAGTTTACATTCCAGAAAGCAAAAAAATGAAAATACAAAGAAATGAATTAAGCAGCTTAAAACCAGCAACAACCAAACTATTTTAAATTTTCCAGAAAGATGGAGGTTTATGCAGCACAAGCAAGATGAAATGCCTTACAGGAATTGGAAAGCAAAAATACTAAATTGGCCTTCCTCAACACTGTCAGAAGTTGATTTTAATCTCTCCATTTTGCTGATAAAGAAAGGTTAGAAATGCCTATTGTTTTCCAGCCACAGCTTGGAAAACGAAGCAATTTAAGACTCTGAACTCAGCGATTTTTCTTCCTATCACAAATGATCTATAAGTTTCATTACTCTATGATCTTTGATTCCTTGGGCAGAAGTTCTGTTATATAAAATAAGTCTCCCAGAAACTGAAACAAAATGAGACATGCACAGAATTCCAAGCAAACAAAACCAGCTCAACACAAAGCCTTATTTCAGTTTATCTATTTAACTGTAGTCTGCCTGCGGAGCTACTACTTCACTGTTGACTTGCCAGCAGGTGCTATATTCATTCAATTTGTTCATACTTAAGCAGAAGTACCTTTCTTTTGAAATAAAAACAGTAAAGAAAAACAACCAAATTTATCACAATGAAGAACCAAGCAGTCCAAACACCTGACTCTGGCAGCATAAGCCACTTTCTTTTCATTGGTTGCCATGCTGAAGGTTTGTTTTCACGCCACTTATGTGTTTGTATTCTTGTTACACTGGAGAGCAGGCATAATGGTGTAATTTACTGAAGGTGAAGATAAAAAGAACTTCAATCATATTTTTTTCAAGGAGAGAAGCTGTCAAAAAAGACTTCTGAATTATAAATTTTCCTAGAGATCTTATGCAGAACAGATTCCGTTGCCGCTTTTAAAAGATTAGAATAGAATAGAATAGAATAGAATAGAATAGAATAGAATAGAATAGAATAGAATAGAATAGAATAGAATTAGAATAGAGTAGAATAGAATAGACCTCCATCTGACTTCATAATTGAAGAATCATCAAGAAAAATAATTGGAAATACTAAACAATGCAACATGAACTGTTTATTATCAATGACTTTTAATTCACTGTGGCCCCATTCACAAGTTGTTGTCATGATTAATAAAGTAGCAAATTAGATATTCTTTTCAGCTGTTGCTCTCTGGGAATAAATAAAAGAATCCAGTAATTGCATATATGTAGATGGGTAAATATAGCAAATTAAGTAATGAACAGCAGTAGCATAGGTAAGCAGTGATTACTCCTAAATTGGTTTTGATTTCATAGCCTTTGTCAGGTATACTGACCAAGTCAGAGAGGAGCTGCTTCTAGAGAAAACAATGAGAAAGCCAAAACATTGAGGAAGAAGGGCACCTAGTTATTCAGATTATAATTTCAGGTGTATTTCCATTATGCAATGGAAAAACATGTGTAGAAACTGCAGTTTTGATAGAACAGGAAAAGAGCTTGAAGTAGGCACATTACAGTTTTTTTGCTTTATTTTGTTTATAGTACAGTATGTTGTAACATAAAGCAGTTTACGACAACTAGTACATCTCAAGACTAAGAAACCCATTGACCATTTCCTGAAGTAGCTTCAGAATCCAAGAATTTCATTTCAAAAAGGAAGAAGAAAATACAAAACAAAGAAAAAATAATATTTGAGATTCTGAACTCTGAATTTGTAATAAGTACAGGAAAAAAACAACTCCAGAAACAGGGGTTAAGACAGTAAATTGCCCTGTGAGAGACTGATTTCAAACAGCTGCCTGCCTGTTTGGGTATGCCAATTTGAACAGACATCTTCCTCCCTCCAGGAATTTCTTAATCAGTAGAACATTAAGTTACTGGGTTTTTTACTGAGTGTATAAAAAAATTATATGAAAAAGAAAAAAAGGCACATAATATGAAAACAAGAGTGTAAAAAAATGTAAGAAAAGTCAGAATACCTTTTCCATTTACTTCTTTTACCTGTCTTTTGCCCTCCCAACTTGCCCCTGAATACAGGGGGAAAGGAAAGAAAAATAAAACAGGTGTAACCTAACCCAACAAAAATCCTCTGGTTTTTTGTTTGTTTTAAAAATTCTTATATTAAGATATAAATGCTGATTTCCAATCAGCATTTTCCAATCAGCTGATTTTCCCAGCATCTGTCTGAGAAACAAAAGTCCCTCAATCAATTAAGTTTCAAAGTGCCAACTCTAACACTGCGCTGAATTGAAACAGCAATATCTATACTGCAGAAATACTAATCTAGAACCAAATTTTGCAGCTATAACTCCCCTATAATGCCATTTTTTAAATGTTAATGACTTTGGGAAAATATCTGATTTAATTTGAAACTATATATTTCCCATTACAAAAGACACCAGAAATTAATGAAACAGTCTTACTCCAGCTTGAGGAGGTATCATGGTCACAGGCTCTCATCCTTCTGGGGGATTTTAACCACCCTAACATCTGTTTGAAAAGTAGCACAGCTATCTGTAGGCAATCCAGAAGGCTCCTGGAGTGCCTAGATGACAACTTCTTAAGATAATTTTAGGAAAACAAACTTCCAGCTCTTCAAGAAGTTAGTAAATAGGACCCCATGGGAAACAGCCTTCAGGGACAAGGCAGTGGAAGAGAGCTGGCAGATCTTTAATGATGCTTTCTATAGAGCATAAGAGATCTCAATCCCCATGTGTAACATATGGGTCAAGGAAGACAAGAGACCAGCATGCCTGAGTTGTGACCTGTTGGTCAAACTAAAGGGCAAGTTGAGACTACACAGGAAATGGAAGAAGGGACAGGCATCCTGGGAAAAGTATAGGGGTGTAGCTTTGTTTTTGTAGGGATGAGGTCAGGAAGGCCAAGGTGCAGCTGGAACTGAGCTTGGCAAGGGATGTAAAGAAAAACAAGAAAGGCTTCTACAGGTACATAATCCAGAAAAGGAAGGTTAAAAAAAGTGTAACCCCCTCTCCCATCCCCTGAAGAGCAACAATGGTGAGCTAGTAACAGACAAGGAAAAGGCTGAGATTATCAAAAACCTTTTTGACCCAGCTTTATCAGACCAGAACAAGAGGACACAGTCTCAAGCTGCACCAGGGGAGGTTTAGACTGGAGGTTAGGAGGAAGTTCTATACAGAGAGAGTGATTCCCCGTTGGAATGGGCTGTCTGGGGAGGTGGTGGAGTCACCATCATTGGGGGTGTTCAGGAGGAGACTTGATGGGGTGCTTGGTGCCATGGTCTAGTTGTTTGGGTAGGTTGGATTGGTTGATAGGTTGGACGCGATGATCTTGAAGGTCTCTTCCAACTGGTTTATTGTATTGTATTGTATTGTATTGCATTGTATTGTATTGTATTGTATCCATTTTATCCATCCATTTCTATCCATTTTATAACATTATGCCATTATCCTTTTGTTTTCCACACTAACTGTTGCCTCAGCTTCATCATATGAAGTATACTGGATCTACTGGATCTCTAGAATGTCCTTGTAGTTTGAAAAGTAGTCAATCTTGTGTAAACCTTTGCTACATTTAACCAGAATAGGACATAGGCCAAGATGCCCACCAACACATCATTTTATTGCTCTCAGTTGCATCTTACGTATTTGTTTGTATTTATTTAGGAAAATTTTAAACATATTAGAGAGGTCTTTCTGAAGAGCTTGCAACTGGTATTTTGTTCCCATAGTCTTTAAAATACACAGAAACACACAAGCAATACTAAATATGGATGAAAATATTTACATATTGAATGTCTGCTATTTGCAATAAGAAATTTCTAAAAGAGCTAAAGTTTTTGTCAAATCTTTCATAGTTGGTGTTCTGGTTTAAAGCTGGACAGATCCTCTATTGCCCTGAAAGGGGCAAAAGGATGACACTCACACAAATAGATTGGAGAGTGATGTAAAGTTTAAATGGAAAAGCAAATAGTGTTTTACAAAAACCACAAAGCATAGTGGCAAAGGTATTCGAAACCAAACAGATTCCCTTACACCACACCGAAAGCCCCCCAATACTTCCCTTCTCCCCACCCAAGGGTATACCCAAAACCCCCAGGGCTCTTTCTTCCTCCCCCACTGCCAGGTTAGTCTCAGGCTGGCTAGATCTGAGACTGCACACACACACACCCCTGCTCCCCCCACTCCCCGCTTCTCCTCATGGCATGAGTCCCAGACAGGCCTAAGAGGCCTGAAATACTCCCCCACTGTTACTTGATAGGAAGCATCTCCCATCGAAGCAGAGAGGGAAGAAAGAGGAAGAGAATGAGTTTGCAGATGGATTTATAGGGTGCAGGATTCATGGGTACAAATATGTTGTTCCCTGTGTCCACCTTACTGGGTTGGACACTGAGGACACCAGAGATGTGACTTATGTGGCAGCAACAGGAGGCACCCAGCCTAAACTGCCACAGCTGCATAGAAGCATAATGCTTTAAAAATATTAATTGTTTTTCTGCATGAATGGGGTTGTTGTATAAATGAAATAATCAAATTTGAGCCCAACTTAAAATTGCAATTCTTAATGGCATCAGTTTATCTGTAAATTAACTTTGTAAGTCTCACATAAAACCATATTTTGGCTTGACTAAGGATTATCCAACACTGATCATTAGACAGTAACTGAGTATTGCATTAGAGCTTGGAACAGCCACAAGGGATACAGAAAGAGCAAAAATTCTGCAGAGATAATAGGTAATTTGTAGAAATCTGTATCCACTTGGATTCCCTTAGAAGTTTCCCACTTGGCAGTCATACCATTGAGTTTATAAAACACCACTTAAATCAAAAGATGAAAGTAAACAAAGATAAGCTGATCAAAGTGCTGTCGTTAGTCAGTTTTGCTTTTGATCGTTGTTAAACTTTACAGATCTAACTGAACAGCAAAGAAAGCATTCTCATTTTTTTTATGTGAAAGACAACATGAAAATACAACCCACCAGAAATAGAGTTAAATAAACCATTTCAAACAAAGCTAAACAAGATTAACTAACCTGCATCCAAAAGTAATTAAATTCAAAAATATGCATGAATTTTGCTGATTTTTCATAACACTGGGCAAAGGCATGAATAAGCTTTGACATAATACTGAGTCAAGAAAAATTAAGTTATTGCTCTATATAAAAAAATGTATATATTAACAAGGAACAGATATGTTAGAATACTTTTTTAATGCTGAGCACACCATTACCAGAGAAGACCACAAAATAATGATAGCTCTTTAAATTAGGGAAAAAAGGGAAAATATAACTTCATTTCATTGCAGAGGAATGGTTCACCCATTTGTTTTTGGTTTTAAACACTTCAGCTTAGAAATCAAAATGTCTGTATTCAATTGCAAAGTGGCCTATGAAAAGATCAAGAGCACAAAGCACTAAAATGAGCAGGTTAGCAAAAGACAACCCATAAAGAATATAAATACAGAGAGAGTGGTTGCCCATTGGAATCGGCTACCCATGGAGGTGGTGGAGTCACCTTCATTGGAGGTGTTCAGGAGGAGACTTGATGGAGTGCTTGGTTGCATGGTTTAGTTGTTTAGGTGGGTTGGATTGGTTGATGGGTTGATGCTATGATCTTGAAGGTCTCTTTCAACCTGGTGTATTGTATTGTATTGTATTTAAGTTTCATAAATACATTTTTTTGGCAACAGGTTTTTATTGTGAGCTATTTTTACTTGTTTTCATCCCATAATCTCACAAGTACTTGGAAGTCAAGCAGAGAAGGAATCACTGGAGAACACCAGAGTCAGTAGACATACAGTATTGTCGCTCATAGAAAACAGCACTGACAGGACTGATACAGGAGACCACAGAACAGCATTATAAATATTTCAATAAGAAAAGGGACTCAAAATAAACAAGCACCCCAAATGAATAACAACCCAGGAAAACAGGCATTACATCTGCACCTGACAGTTTTGGGAGAAGTTTCAAATAAGAGCAAGACCTAATTTACCCTGAATTCTGCCAAAACATAATCCAATCAACAAAGATTTTGAAAAACTGAAATTATGTTTATCAATAGCAGACAAGTATAGCCAACCTCTGCCTTCCCAGTGATATGTACAAACTCTAAAATTGTGTGAAGGCTAGAATAAAATTAATTCCATGCATGTAATTCAAATGCAAAAGTTATTACTAGTTGGAGTCACAATTCATTGCAAAATAACACAAAATGCATGAATTTTGAATAAGTGAGGACAAAGAAATGCTTGACATGAATAAAATGAAATACATTATTCACCACCACTGAGTGCATCCAGCTTGAGAGTACATAATTTTTTTATCTTAATAAATAACCTTTGCAATAGGAAATTACAGCATTGTTCATATACATGAAATGGTGAACAACAACAACAGAAAAAAGCTGTTGTGCACAGAAAATCCATAAACTAAATCAAATGGATACAACAAAGGGGAAAGAGGATCTTTGCCCAGGAGCTTGTGGGACTCCTTGATAGGGCTTTGATAGGGAGGGTGACAAGCAGTGGGTTGGCTCACAATTGTTAGAGGGAGGTGATGCTAGAATAGGCCCTGTTGCCTAGGCGTGCTGGAAGCCCTGCAACACAGTCAGAATCCAGTAGATGTGGGCTGGGAGCTCTTGAGACAGCAGAAGCCAACAAGGAAACTCCCATGAAACATCTCAAGGGAATCAAGGGGTGCTCCACTAAAAAAGTAATATTCAGATGATATGCTTCTAGAGGACTACACTCAGCATGGGCAATAAACAAGAGGCGCTAGAAGCTACTGTGCTTCTAGAAAGCTATGACCTGATTGCCATCACTGAAATTTGGTGGGATGAATCCCATTACTGGAGTGTCAGTATCCATGGTTACAGGCTATTCAGAAGGTACAGACAAGGAAGGAGGGGCAGAGGTGCTGCCCTTTATGTCAGAAACAGATAGAGTATGAAGAGCTGTCCCTGGAGAATAGCCATGAGCAGGTCAAAAGCTTATGGGTAAGAACTGGAGACAGAGGCAACAAACAGAACCTTGTGGTTGATATCTACTACAGGGCAGCTGATCGGGGGAGCCTACTGACCAAGCCTTCTTACTGCAGCTACAGGAGGCTTCATGCTCACAGTCTCTTGTCCTGCTGGGGACCTTCAACCACGCTGACATCTGCTGGAAAATTAGCACAGTGAGCTGCAGACAATTGAGGAGAGTCCTGGAGTACCTCTGTGATAACTTCTTAAGCCATGCTTTACCCGAAGGGATGCAATACTGAACCTGATGGTCATGAATGCAAATGTGCTCATCAGTGATGTCAAGACTGGAGGCAGCCTAGGCTGCAGTGATCATGGACTGGTGGAGTTTGCAATCCTAAGGAATATGGGAGTATAGTTATGACTCTGAATTTTAGGGAATCAAACTTCCAGCTCTTCAAGGTGTTAGACAGTAGGAAACCTGGGAAATTATTTTTGGTAAAGGGAGGAACAGGACAGAGTTGGCAGATCTTTAATGATGCTTTCCATAGAGCACAAGAGCTCTCAGTCCCCAGGTACAAGAAGTCAGGCAATGTAGGGAAGAGACCACCATGGCTGAGTTGGGGCCTCCTGGTGAAAATAAAGAACAGAAGGAAAATGCCCAGACAGTGGAAACACAGATAGATTACCTGGGGGGAGTACAGGAACACTGCCTGCTTGTGTAGGGATGAGGTCAGGAAGGCCAAGGCGCAGCAGGAGCTGAATGTGGCAAGGGATGCAAAGAATAAAAACAAGGGCTTTTTTTCAGGTATATGAAACCAGCAAAGGAAGGACAAAGAATGTGTTCCCTCTCTGAGGAGCAAGAACAAAGAGCTAGTGTCAACAAACAAGGGGAAGACTGAGAAACTCAATAAACTTTTTTCCTGAGTCTTCACTGGCAATCTTGCTCCTCACTCCTCTTAAGCCAATGTACAACTAGGTGAGGACCCGTGGGGTAATGTCCCTCAAACTGTAAGGGAAGACCAGGATCACCTGAGAAACCTGAACATCCATGAATCTATGGGACCTGATGTGATGCATCCCAGAATCCTGAAGGAACTGGTTGAAGTAGTTGCAAAGCTGCTCTCTGTGATATTTGAAAAGTCATGGCAGTCAGGGGAAGGTCCTGGGGACTTGTTGAAAATTTTTACCATCATCTGTAGATGATGGAAGACAATACACACATCAATGGCAAAAATACTTTACTTTTAAGTAAAGGATATATAAATGTTAACTGTTTAAAAAGTTCTGGAAGACAGTAGCTCTCTTCCCCCCCCCCTCCCCCAATCTTTATAGCCCACTCAGTTCTTGGATATCTGCCAAGAATATCTGTATAAAGGATAAAAATCCTAAACCAATTCAAAATAATAATCTAAATGGAAAGCCATAAGCAATATATGTACATTAATATTCATACAATATATGCTTCTGTGTTGTATGTTTAGGCTGAACATGAACCTGCAGTGTGCCCAGGCAGCCAAGAAGGCCAATGGCATCCTGGCCTGCATCAGGAACAGTGTGGCCAGCAGGAGCAGGGAGATCATTGTGCCCCTGTACACTGCACTGGTTAGGCCACACCTCAAGTACTGTGTCCAGTTCTGGGCCCCTCAGTTTAGGAAGGATGATGACTTGCTGGAATGTGTCCAGAGAAGGGCAACGAAGTTGGTGAGGGGTTTGGAACACAAGCCCTATGAGGAAAGGCTGAGGAAGCTGGGGTTGATTAGCCTGGAGAAGAGGAGACTGAGGGGTGACCTTATTGCTCTCTACAACTACCTGAAGGGAGGTTGTGGACAGGTGGAGGTTGGTCTTTTCTCCCAGGCAACCAGCACCAGAACAAGAGGACACAGTCTCAAGCTGCGCCAGGGGAGGTTTAGACTGGATGTTAGGAAGAAGTTCTATACAGAGAGAGTGATAGCCCATCGGAATGGTCTGCCTGGGGAGGTGGTGGAGTCACCATCATTGGAGGTGTTTAGGAGGAGACTTGATGGGGTGCTTGGTGCCATGGTTTAGTTGTTTAGGTGGGTTGGATTGGCTGATAGGTTGGACACAATGATCTTGAAGGTCTCTTCCAACCTGGTTTATTGTATTGTATTGTATTGTATTGTATTGTACTGTATTTGTATTTATGGTACTGTATTGTAAATGTAAATGAAAAACAAAAAAAAAATTAAAAAAGCACTTTTCTAATGAACATTTTAGCTATATAGAAGATGTTTTCTTTTATTACAATTATATTGTTTTAATTGTTCTTCTACTACAATACCTGTCACAAATCTTAAAGTCACTCTTTCTAAATGCCACTTTTTGTCCCCTGCTTTTGCTAAACTTCAATTAATTGCAGAATGTGTTAACTGAATTTGTCTAATGTTACTGAGTAGACAATGTAACCTGTTTACCTTCTCAGAAAATTAACTGAAGTGCATCATCCATTTCACTGAAAATAATTACCATTTTCAGCAGAGATCAAACATACAGGAAATACGAGAAGATGAATGTAGCATGTTTGTGATACAACAGTGTAATTACTTTACTTAGCAAATATTACAAGAAGATCTACTTTTGCCTCCTGAATTAAATAGCCACATGAAGTTACATTTTACTCCAAGTACTTCATTAATTTTGTTAATTATTTTCTTTATTGAATTTCTACAATATTCCTATTTGGTTCTGCCTGTTCAGCAAAGGTTTCTACTTCAACATCACAGTCATAATAAATCTTAAAGGCCAGCTATGAAGTAGAAACAATTAACAATCTCAGATGCATTATCCTTCTCACAGACCATAGAACTCAACATTATCTTTAGTTATGGACACCTAAGCATACCCACATTCTGACTGTGCTACTTCAACAACTCCCAACAGCAAGCTGAGTCCAGATAATTAAAAACATCATCACAATAAATGAAGAGACCTTCTCTACAACAGTGGACATCTTAGAACAAATCTCTCTCCTCCCTGGGGTAACAATAATGACCAAGTATGAAAACAAGAAAGGGATATAAAAAAATGATCAGAAGTCAACATTTATTATAGTAGTTGGTGAAGAAATTACCCTCAGAAGCACTCTTTTGGATTATTATCAAAAGTTCCAGAAGCTCTGTGGACATCAAGAAAAATCATGATTGAACAATGCTGTGCAAAATGTAGTAAGTGACATGAGAAACACTGTAAGATTATAGACTGCCAGTATATAATTTGCCATAATGTCTGTTATACGTTTCTCTTCCTGTTTACAGAATTTGCTGCTAGAAGTCAACAGATTATGATTATCCACAAATTATCCACAAATTATTCTCATGTGTAACCATGAATATACATTATAAAATCATGAATAATGAATGATATATTTTTCCCTCCTCTTCAGAAGGTAAAAGAGAGGTTCATCTTTCTCTCAGGTAAGAATATGGATGAAAACTCACTTACCTATTGCCCTAGTTTAAAGCAGGACAGATTGCTCTATTGCTCCAAAAGGGTCAAAATAATGCTCACACAAATGTATAGGACAGTAATGGAAAGTTTAAATGGAAAAGCAATTCATATGCTAGAAAAACTGCAAAGCACAGTGGTGATCATAGCAAAGTTCCTTTACACCAGACCCAAACAACCCACCAACCAACACTTCCCTTCTCCCCACTTGGGGTTCACCAAAAACCCCAGGGCTCTTTCTTCCCTGCCCCCATTGATAGGCTTTTATCTGTAGTTCAAACAGGATTTATAAAATTAGTATAAAGCTGATATTCCAAATAGAGTCTATTAAAAACTGGTGATTTAAACCTATTCAGAGATTATATTAATAGCATTTTCATTATTAAATTGAGTATTAAAACATTTATAAGGGAAATATGTATTTCTTCGCTTCCTATCCTAGAGTTTTGAAGAGCTTCAAATCTGGTAAGTCACTCAGTCTGATGTGAATGGAATAAGTCCAAGAGAATAATGTAGATGAAGAAGTACATCTCTGAGTTCAAAAGAAGAGAATATCTGATAGCAACAACACTTTTAAGTACAGTCAGGAGCTCTCTGGACAAAAGAAAACGAGCAACAAATTCACACCTCTGTGCCCTTCATCTTTTCTGTTGAGGGAGCAAGGTGCATACAGACATCTGTGCACATTTTGGAAAGGGAACTTGCCTTCTGCTCAACACAGTAAAGTTTGTGGAAATATCCAGTCTTATAGCAGCACCAACCTCTTGACAACGCTATATCCTCTCTCATTCATACAGACAGACAAACATTGTTATCTTACTGCAATGTGGCAAACATAAATATACCCATTTGCCACTTTACTTAAAACAATTGCCCCTCTCCCTCCTCTGCTCCCCAGACTGGATATTCAAACTGCCAGACATTAATTTTCCCTTTCTTTGCAGCACCCATAAACCAGTCACAAATTGTCAATGCAAAACTCAACTGCATAATAAAAATTTGAAAGAAAGGCTAATAAAAAAAAAGCCATAAATGTTACACAAAAAATGCTTTTAATAAAATATTATTGGAATACTTGTAGCAAATAAAGAAAGCTTAGTTTCTAGTAAGCTTCACAGAACTTCTCAGAAAGCTTCAAGATTTTTTAATAAGCTTCATGAACTAAGCCTCATAGAAACTGTTACTTTTTTTTAAGTCAATTTGCACACACCTAGTACTGAAGGTGATTCAGATAAGCTTTGAAATCAGAACTTTGACATACATTATTACACTATGTGAGGCAATAAAATATTATAGCAGTGTGAAAAGTAACACACTTGAAGTGGAAGTTAATACAGTATTTTTTCTCTACTCTCTTCACACCTGTGGGGTTTTTTTGATAGCAGATGCTTGAAAACAGTAGTGAAATGGCCATTTTATTTTTGAAAGCATCATTAAGGACATCAAGACACTTGAGCATGTCCAGAGAAGGGCAACAAGGCTGGTGAGAGGCCTTGAGCACAAGCCCTATGAGGAGAGGCTGAGGGAGCTGGGGTTGTTTAGCCTGGAGAAGAGGAGGCTCAGGGGTGACCTCATTGCTCTCTACAACTACCTGAAAGGAGGTTGTAGCCAGGAAGGGGTTGGCCTCTTCTCCCTAGCAACCAGCACCAGAACAAGGGGACACAGTCTCAAGCTGCAACAGGGGAAGTTTAGGCTCAAGGTGAGGAGAAAGTTCTTCACTGAGAGAGTGGTTCTCCATTGGAATGGGCTGCCCAGGGAGGTGGTGGAGTCGCCGTCCCTGGAGGTGTTCAAGAGGGGACTGGATGTGGCACTTGGTGCCATGGTCTAGTCGTGAAGTCTGTGGTTACAGGTTGGACTTGATGATCTTTGATCTTTCCAACCTTAGTAATACTGTGATACTGTGACTATTACTGTAGGAAATTCCTGAGATGACTAAATGAAGAAAGATTTTTTTAAATATAGATCTGTAGCTCTGTGTATTACCAACAGTATTAACTCATCAATTTTCAGAAATGAAACTGTGTTTGTTAATAGTATAGCTGGAATCGTGACTTTTTCTACCTTTTAAATTCAAAGATTTCTCCAATAAATTATTGTCAATGAATAATCAGCATACTGCTGTAAGATCCTTCCAGATCCCTGATGACATTTGTAGCCTCTCACTACAGTCTGGCACTGTCAGAATCGTACCTGGCACATGAAGTACTAAAGAAGCAGAAGCAGGTTACTCTCTCTTGCTTAAAATCTTCTATCACTGTCCTGTCTCTGTCACAGGACTTCAGATAAAGCTGTACTTCATATCATGTCACTAGGTAAGTGTGGGGTGTCCCTGACCATGGCAGGGGGTTGGAACTAGGTGATCCTTGTGGTCCCTTCCAACCCTGACTGATACTATGATACTATGATATTTCTGCCAGATTAATGTTGGGAAGCAGACTGTAGGAAGCAGTAGCAACTTACGGTGGGATTTAAGAAACAAGATGTGTTTTGTTTCCATTATTATTCTAAAAGCATAATCAAAATAAGGACACAAAAGAGAGAAGCAATATAAGTGAATTATATACACCATGTCATACAAATAAATGTGTGCAATAAAAAGAAAAAATCAGTATGCATATATGAACAGTTGCAGCAGGATTTGACCCATAGCCACCTCTCCATATGTATGGATACACATGACCATCTACAAGGTCACTATGGCAGATGACCTAATTTGCGCCTTCTCCTAATAAATATTTTATTATAATCCTTCCTAATAACAGCAGAAATCAAAGAAAGGAAACTTTAAAAATGAGTTGATTGAAACTACAATCCCTTGAACTTAGCTCTCAAGATCTTCAATAGAAAGAAGAATTACTCTGTCATCTCTCCACCTGCTTTCATCTGCTCTCTGGGGTTCTTCCTGCTGTGAACACCCTAAAGGCTATTTCTCCTCTGGGTACGTAGATCTCTTTTTAAGCTGCCATTTTAAGCACTTAACATTCTGTGCACTTGAATGCACTTATCATTTGCTTTTTGCTGCAGCTACAAATAACCTTAAGAGAATGTCAGTGTCTAGATGTTTTATCCACACATATGCTATGGGATCGGGAGCATTACCAACATTTATCAACATAACGTTTGGAGTTTTCACTCTGCTTTCCTTTGGAAAACAAGTACTGGCACAAATGTTTTTCTCTAGACAAAGTGGTATTCAGTTATTCAAATTACTTTAGGCTATAAGGGCTGTATATTGTCAATTTTATTAAATTAATGTTGAATGCTGGTAAGATCTTAAAGAGATTTTAATTCTTTGCTTAAGAAACTAATTTGTGAGTAAATTAAAGGAGTAGATATGGCTAAATTATTAAAACCAAGCAAAAATATAGATAGCTAATAAAGTTTCACTTGAAGCTGATATCTCTGCTGTAGTCCAGACTACATATTGTGTATGAGTATCTGGTTATTATTTCTGTTCATTTCAAAATCACAAAATATTAAAAATGTGATGGACCATATTGCTTGCAATGGAGCAACTCTACACAGAATCATGTGTGAGGCCTTTTCAGAAGAAACATTTTCTGCAGGGGAGACTAGGACAAAAATTAGTTCAAATGTATATGTGTTGCAAACAAGACAAGGAAAGACATTTGAAAATTAAGTCAGACATCCTTGGTTCTACATCTTGTTTAAAATGAAATTACTATGGAATTTCAATGAAGTTGCTATGTACCTGAAGTCCCATCCCTCCTAGCTATCAAGAGGTTTTGCAGGTACCTCTGCAAAATTCAAATGAAAATCATGTTTTTCAATACTGACATTTAAATCAGGTTATGAAAGGCCCTAAATTCCCTAAATTAAATTATTTAGGTACAAGATTTTAACATCTTTACTCAGATGAAAGTACCCTGTGCCTAGGGGCCTGCCTTCTGAAGTCAATCAATCTCTGCAGAGTCTCTGTACCAGACCCAAAAAACATAACGGTTTTAATCAAATGTTCTGCCCAATGGAATATTTGCAGAACTTTAATCCCAGACAAAACTAGTCTGTAATATGAATGAGGCTTGCAAAAAATACCTCTCACAGACTATGTTCTTTTATACAATAATATGCTTCTGGCAGGAACCAAGCCTTTTTTTGAGACTCAGTATTGCTATTTGACTATTTTGCAAGGAATACCAGACCTGAAGATGCAGTGAGGTTTTCCTTTTCCCATATGATGACATGCTCACCAGCACAAAGAGGACTGAAGATCAATAATATTGAATATGTAATAAAATGTCTGACATCAGCTTCTCTTCCAAAAGGAATAAATGAGCATCATATTTTCAAGTAATTTTCTCCAGTTTTCAATCAAACTAAGGTTTACAACTTTCAATATGCAATCTTCTGAATAAAAATTATAATTGTATTTAAGTGTATGTTTTAAAATGGCATCAACTCTGGTTGAAAAAGTTCCAAAATACAAAAGAGCAGAACAATAAAAACCGTGATGTAAGGTATTATTTTTTCTGTTACATGGATCATAGAATCATAGACTCATGGGATCAATAAGGTTGGAAAAGACCTTAAAGATCATCAAGTCCAACCTGTCCCCCAAGACTTCATGACTACTAACCCATGGCACCAAGTGCCACATCCATGTTAACAGCAAAAATATTTTAATAATGCCTTCTTTAATGCTGTTATTCAAATAGTATAGCTTTGACCCCAGTAAGAGTCCAATAATAAATTTCAATTAATCACCCTAAATATATTTTTCATGTAGCTTAAAGTATAAGGATAGAATGGAATAGAATAGAATAGAATAGAATAGAATAGAATAGAATAGAATAGAATAGAATAGAATAGACCTTCGAAATCACTGCATCCAACCTATCATCCAACACCACCTAATAAACTAAACCATGCAACCAAGCACCCCATCAAGTCTCCTCCTAAACACCCCCAATGATGGTGACTCCACCACCTCCCTGGGCAGCCGATTCCAATGGGCAATCACTCTCCCTGTGTAGAATTTCTTCCTAACATCCAGCCTAAATCTCCCCTGGTGCAGCCTGAGACTGTGTCCTCTTGTTCTGGTGCTGGCTGCCTGGGAGAAGAGACCAACCTCCGCCTATCTACAGCCTCCCCTCAGTTAGCTGTAGAGAGCAATAAGTTCACCCCTTAGTCTCCTCTTCTCCAGGCTAAGCAACCCCAGCTCCCTCAGTCTCTCCTCATAGGGCTTGTGTTCCAAACCCCTCACCAACTTCGTTGCCCTTCTCTGGACACGTTCCAGCAAGTCAACATCCTTCCTAAACTGAAGGGCCCAGAACTGGACACAGGACTCGAGGTGTGGCCTAACCAGTGCAGTGTACAGGGGCAGAATGACCTCCCTGCCCCTGCTGGCCACACTGTTCCTTATAGAGGCCTTTATCCTGATACAGGATAAAGGATAATAGTTGTACTCATATTTAAAACCAAAAATATTCTGAGCTCTTTCAAACACTGAAGTCAGTTTCCATAATTTTTCCTTTACTTAAGGTTTTAAAGACCATTTATTGATTATTTTGCTGGACCAGAATTGCTGCATAGATTTAACATTTGTAATTTATTTCAAATTATGCCTTTATGTGAAGCTTATAAGAAAATGTGATCCAAGATGAAATATCTAAGACAAATTAGTCTGAAATTATTTGCTTATTTTATCAACAGACACAGCAGTATTGTGAATAAAATGAGAATGATAAAAGTCTCTCCCATAAGAAGGAACAGAGGAACAAGACTAATGAAACAAACCAGTGGTGACATTCTGCAAACGTTTCCCTGTAAGCAAGTTATTCTGTAGCAATCTAACAATACAGATAAGTATAATAGGATCTGATTATAAAACAGCCTCTCAACAGAGGAAAAAAAATTATCTGTGGAACAAGCGAATCTCACTTTCATTTATTAACTCTGACAATTTTGGCACAAACAGAAATGTTAATTTTATGCAATAATTAATTTTTTGGGTATTATTTAGGATTTCCATATAACCATAGAAATAAATTTTTAAAAATCCTGGTTAATCCCAGATGCAATAAACCAAAACCATTTTATCTTCATAGAAGATTTTATGCAGATGACAAAGACATCTTTTTGCCAGACTTGTTTACAAGATGATTAATAGTAGCATATCCTCTCAATCATTGCACAAAAGTTTGCATAGACACTAGGTGGCTGTTCAATATATTCATCAGTGATATAGACAGTGAGATTGAGTGAACCCTCAGCAAATCTGCAGATAATAACAAGCCAAGTGATGAAGTTGATAGGACTGAAAGACAGGATGCCATAGAAAGGGACCCAGACAGTCTGGTAAGGTGGGCTGTGGAGAATCTTACATGGTTCAATAAGGCAAAGTGCAAGGTACTGCACCCATGCCAGGGCAATTGTCTGCATCAATATAGGCTGGGGGATGATGAAATTGAGAATAGCCCTTCAGAAAAGGACTTGGGTATATTTGTGGATGAGAAGCCGGAAGTCAGCAATGTGCACTTGCAGCCCAGAAAGCCAATGGCATCCTGGGCTGCATCAAAATAAGAATGGCCAGCAGGTCAAGAGACGTGATTCTGCCACTCTGCTCTGCTGAGGTCTCACCTTGGACTAGATGACCTTCAGAGGTCCCTTCCAACCCAAACCATTCTATGATTCTGTGAATACTGTGTCCAGCTATGTGGCCCACAACACAAGAGAGTAATGAACCTGCTGGAGCATGTCCAGAGAAGGGCCACAAAGATTATCAGTGGGCTGGAGCACCTCTCCTGTGAGGACAGCCTGAGGGAGCTGGGGCTGCTCAGCCTGGAGAAGAGAAGGTTCTGGGGAGACCTTATAACTATGTTTCAATGAAGCAGACCCTCAGGAAGGCTGGGGAAGAACTGTTTAGAAGGGCTTGTAGAGATAGGGCAAGAAACAATGATTTTAAGCTGGAGCAGGATAGATTTAGGTTATACATAAAGATGAAGTTCTTTACAATGAGGGTGATAAAATACTGGAACAGGTTGCCCAGTGTTGTGGTTGAGGCTCTGTCTCTGGAGACATTCAAGATCAGACTTGATGTGGCCCTAGGCAGCCTGATCTAGTTGGAGATATCACTGTTCATTGCATGGGGGTTGGACAAGATTACCTTTGAGGGTCCTTTTCAACCTAATGCAATCTCTGAATCTGTGAAATCTGCCCTCAGTAAACACATCTAATGTATGGATGTGGTTTTCTGTATGTCTACATTCATAGCCCTCTGCTATTTGGTTACTGTTATCAGCCACAATTTTCCTCAAAAGACTGTCTTTCTGATTTAGTACAGTTTTACTCTGGTTTTATCTGGAATAAATGTCCCAACATGAGTGAGATACTAGAGGTTCTAGCCTTTAAAATTCATGCTTCCATTTTGGTCATTAGCAAAAAGGGAAGCATGTAGAAGCATTTCATAAAGAACAAGGACAATATGAACCATCAGTGTGCACTTGCAGCCCCAAAAGCCAGTCATAACCTGGGCTACATCAAAAGAAGTGTTACATGCAAGTAAAGTGGTCTGTTTGCCCTCCATGGCTTACAGAGGAAGACCAAAAGGACCACTGGCTTAACATGATACAATACAATACACCAGGTTGAAAGAGACCTTCAAGATCATCATGTTCAAGCCATCAATCAATCCAACCCACCTAAACAACTAAACCATGGCACCAAGCACCCCATCAAGTCTCCTCCTGAACACCTCCAACGAAGGTGACTCCACCACCTCCACGGGCAGCCCATTCCAATGGGCAATCACTCTCTCTGTATAGAACTTCTTCCTAATAATGTCAAAGAGCGAAGTACTCACATCTGTGACTACCTCAAATCCTGCTGCTCAGCATCAACACACTACCACAGAGTATCTCTTACAGCATGCTACTAAGAACAGGAGAAAAAGGCAATTCTAACATGCATTGAGGAGAAACTAAGTACAGAGGGCTAATGAAAATATAGTGTTTAAAATCATGTCACAGCCTTCAAAAGGCAATCTCTGCAGAGTAAAAGAATCTGGACTTTGAAGAGAGACTGTACATGTGACCTGGACTGAGTCTCTCTCTTGCTGTTTAAAAATATTTTCATTGTGCATGTCAACACAATGAAATATTCCAGATACTTTTGTGCACTCATTCTCTTTCCCATAACTGAAATTTTACTTTCCAAGAAGCAGAGTGCTTCATATTCCAAATCAGAAGAGTAAATACACTAGGCACATTTTTTAATTAATTGTTCACAGAGGAAAGGCAGATCTCAAAGTAAAGCAGATCTTTTCTTGAAAACTGCAGCCAGTACTTAAACATTGGAAGATGTCAATATACTTTATGAAAGATTAATATGTTTACTATGTGTAAATATTAATTATTTTCTTTTCACAATGTTTAGACAAAGTTAAGCACTTATCACAGTAAATATTCTGCAACAATGTCTAAAATCTAATTTCAGCAATTATTGTAAATAGGTACAATTCAGGAATCCATTAAGGGATACTTAACTGATTTTAAGTAATGATTTAATCATAAAGTCTGCACATAATTAATAAGGAGCAAAATCTTAAAATAGGCAGCTGTCTCCTGTTACTCTGCACTGTATATCCCATCTTTATCACCTGACTGTGCAAAAATGGTACAGAAATCTTTAGAAAGTGACATAATTTTACAGTGATCCTCTGTGCTGTGTACTCTTTTAGAAGTAATAAACATTAGAAAAAGAAAAATCTTATTCTCTTACTCTTTCTGCTCAATTCTGACAAAAAAAAAAGAAAAGGAGGAAAATATCAAAGAAAGATCAAAGGACAGTTTAATCAATAAACTTTGTAAATCCATCAGACCAAGTTGCACAGAAAAAAGCAGAAGCCATGATAGTGATAATGAGATATTCCCCTTTTAATAAACCAAATATTTGATCAATGTGACACGGTTCAATTCTTGTTGACCATCTCCTCCTGATGTCACAAGAGACCCAGCCCCGGATCAGCAATCACACTCAGTGTGAGGAGAGAAAGTTATGGTCCCTCTTTGCCTGAAATTCTCTTAAATTCTGCCCAGAACACAAAGACTCACAGGATAGAGATCATGAAAGAGCAATGATGTAACAAAAAATATACTGCCTTTTTCTGCAGGGTAATAAACTGAGTTTCATCATTCTATGGATGTTTCAAAGGACTTGTTTCTTGGGTTGTTAGGGAAAACTGGGAGGAAAAGGGACAAATATTCCTTGAAAACTTAAAAAAATACAGTAAGAGATTTTGTACCTTGTTCACCTTTTTCACTGCTCTATTTTTCTAATTACTGTAAACTTATCTGTCCTTGTGTGGGCTTCTAGAGCACACAGAAGGGATAGACATTTTAATCACATTTTGGACACTGACTGGAAACCCAAAGGAGTAGTTAACAGGATATGTAGCTGGTCTTCACGTCTATGTGGGAGCCAGGAGGGTAATAAGTGATGTTGTACATTGGAACCATGTGAGAAGGGATGGGAGTTGAAGATAACCAAATGCGGTATCTTTGAAGCAGATGGGAAAAGCAGTTGGGGGAAAAAAAGCATCTATTAGAATAAAACAAAACAGTGGGCTCGAGGGTTGGTAGGCTGAGGGAAAGTTAAGTAATGCATGTACAAACATCTCAGTGAATAGCCACTGGTTCCACAGATCAAGGCCATTCTGGCCCACTTGTGGCAGTGGTCATCTCCTTTGAAACTGGTCTGTCAGTTTGTGTTTCGTTTCACTGTCATGGACACGATGGATTGGGCACTCTGTATTTTCACGATACTCACAAAGAGCCCCACAACATACCTGAGATTTCCACAGACACACAAAACCCTGAAAATACCACCAGAAAAATTGTGGGGAAAGTCCTCATATTCTTCTTCTCTTGAATATGTATTCTAACAAGAGTAGTCAGTTTTTAATCTCACAGAAAAGGAAGGAAAAGAAAAAACACAAAGAAAGAAGCAAACAACAACAAAAAGCAAACCAACCAAGCAAAAAAAACCCAAACCAAACACCCAACAAACAAACCAGAAAGCTGCTTGGTGCCTCCTTACTGAAAAGACACTACAGTTATCATTGTTTAATAAGCACACATAATTCCTGCTAATCCAGTTCTAACAATTGTTTTAAAATACAGAGGATTCTCCACAGTCCTGTAGGAATATACAGCTCTAGACACAATTATTATCAGTAAAAGAGAAAGAATATTTCGAATAAAGAAAGGCAAACTTCTTCTGAAATGCACACACTACACACACTGCAAATCAATATTCATTTTGTGTGTTTTTCCTGGCACAGCATCTGCACAGTGTTAAAACATCTTTTAATGAATCGTGTACTCTCTGCTTATTGATTGTAGTTTCCTTTGTATTTCCAGCAAGAGGCCCAGTAAAGAAGATTACAGCGACAAAAAATATAAGGTGTGTTAGGTTGAGATAAGTTACTTTCAGAAAGGTAATTTCAATTGTTACTAACAGTCTGTGCCAACGTTCCTCTGCAAGCTTCAAAGAGCACTTAGTACAACACTAAAAAAAATAGCCCAACCCTTAATCTAAACAGCTCATCTTTAGTGCTCATATCTAAAGTTTGTGATACCTGAATAGTGCATCTTACAACTAGGAAATTTGATGGCATTTTCAGGGCTATTTAAGTATTTTAAAATAGTGAAAAGTCATTTTGTCATGTACATTTTTATATCTGTAGGTTTATAACTGATAGAACTTGTCATCTGCCTCAGTCCTTCTACAAATGATTATGGGGCAACATCTAAAATGCTGCTTAATTATTTCTTGTTATGATTCTTAGGAAAGTGATAAGACTTAATAGACTGCAAGCATAACAAATGCCATCTATCACTTCTTTTGAAGAGATGATAGAATAGAATAGAATAGAATAGAATAGAATAGAATAGAATAGAATAGAATAGAATAGAATAGAATAGAATAGAATAGAATAGAATAGACCAGGTTGGAAGAGACCTTCAAGATACCCACAAGGCAGATCGTTGAATCTAAATGCTGATCAGAAACTATATTCTGTTAAGGCTACTTATTTTTTATCAGAATGAAAAAGAGGTTAGCTCAATGTATTTCTTCAAAGTCAAAAGACTTTTCTGCTGGTTACTTTTCTTCATAAGCTCATTTGGGGAATGCGTTTTGCAAAATCAGCTGATGAGGTCTGGACTGTGCCTGAATCTTGCAGATATCATCAAAAACAAATGAAACAGAAAATCTTTTTTGCTTGTTTCACTTCAATGCTAGCTGGTTTTCCAGTCTGGGTAGGAATCTGTATATGTGTCTGGTTTTACCTGAATTAATTGTTTTCTCTTGCTAGTACATGTATCATTATCAGTCAATTAATTCCTAGCACATCACATTTCTATGAAGCCACTACCTTTTTAAAGATGCATATTCATTTTCAGGCATCTGACTCTTCATTTTTTTTCCACTTACAAGGTGCCAATTCCTAATCTAGCATTCTATTACCCTCTTGTGAAAAACTTAATTGAAAACATTACATGATCTTGCACCTATTCAAAATCCACCCATATTTTTCTGAAATGCATCTTGCATTTTATATTCTTTATATTTCCTCAGGATGCAGGAGAGCAGCTAGGCTAAACACCAGACTTTCTGGTCAGTGGGTCTTCAGACAAAGGTGATGCAGTATTTATTACAACTATAACAACCCTTCCAATGTTATCAGGAATCAACACCATAGAAATGTGTCTTCATTTCTTCCATAGCCCAGTTTGCCTTCAAACTGAAATGTCTGAATGATGGCCAACAGATACATTTCACTTAAGTGCAGTGGGTTTAAGTCCTGCTGGAGTACAGCTGATAGTTTATTCTCCTCTACTTTAGTAAAATGTACTACTTTTTGTCAGTATAATCGTTTACTTATATGCAAGAATGCTTTAAACCAGCAAATATTTGTATGAAATGAATTATTGTTTTTCTTTCCTATAAGCACATATGACATATTTACTCAACTCTCAGTTCACTGGACAACACCAGGTCTGTAGCATTTAGTCCTGAAAGTATTAACATGAAAATAAATTTTAACACCAACTCAAACTGAAGTAGTTTTGTTCCCTTTATAACTAGTCATCCAAGGTCCAGTAAAATACAAATGAAATATGAGGGAAAGATAAAAGATTAGTAATTAAGGAGATAATGAAAAACTGTCGATGACTGCACAGGGAATGATACTGAATAAAACTATAAATGAAAATAAACCTGCTAAGACCACAAGAAAACTTATTCATGTTTACAATACTTAAGGAATATACTATTTGCTTAACCATACCTTCAGAATGCATAATACACCATAATAAAACTAATCAAGGTCTAATTTGCTTAATAACAAAGTATAGGTAAGTCAGTGAAATCTTATCACAGATGTCACAGAAATCTTATCAGCATCTCTCCTGATAACATAAAAGGGAGCTCCTAAAGCTCTTCAAAAGCTTTGAAGATGTACACCATTATGATAGTCCTCAAAAAGATCATGAATTTGTGATGAGTCATTTGATGAGTCCTTTATATATGAATGCCTTTATTCCATCTCTCCATATAACATTTAACCTATTCGTGCACTGTGTCATACCACTCAAGCAGCAATATCTTTAGCTATGGCTCACTTTCTATTTTAGTACACCAGATAAAACACTGGCTTTGTTGTCTCTAAGAGCTCTTTAATTTTTGTGTTAGTAAGATGAAAGAAAATATAGAAGCAAATAAAAATTATCCAACATTATTCAAATTCTTCAACAAATTATTCAAATGTATGACATCAAATGACATTGAAAAAGAAAAAACACCAAACCAGTAGCATTCCAATACTTAATATATCATTCATCTCTAAATCTCATACCTACCTAACATAATGCACACTTCAATTACTTAGATGTAGTACCAATAAAAAAACCCACTGATGATTTGCATTAATTTTGTCAGTCTGTGAGCAGATGTATGACTGTATAGGTTCCCTTCTCGTCTATGTTTGAAGGCAGGGCACATGTAGTCATTTCACCTAATCTTCTGCATGACACAGGTGTGCACTCTCCTGTAGTAATTTCTGCACTTATAAATTACAGTTACTTTTTAAGAGCTTGGAATCATATAAAAATCCCAAACATCTCAAATTAGCAAATTGCTACAGTAACTCTTGCCCTAGGTTAGACAGTGCACCTGATAAAAACCTTCATTTTTCTTTCACTGACTTCTAATACTTGATTCCTGTTCTAGTTTTCACCAAGTTTAAGCTTAATCTTGCTTTCCAACTTTAGGTTAGGTATTATCTTCTTCCATTAGAGCTCACTGACTTAAACTGGATTTCACTGCCCTTTCCACCAATTTGGTCAGTTCAATCAAGAGCTATTATTATTATGTTTAAATTAATTATAAGCATTAGAGATGAGGACATAATTCTCTCTCTGTGACATTATAGGTCAAACAGTCATGAATTACATGATCAAGGTGAGCTATTAAATGCTAAAATAAATAATCCTGTCACTTCTTCCCTACAGAGAAATAAATCTTTATTTTTGATATTGAGTGGTGAATTTGGACTGCATTATTGAACTGACTCACTAGGAAAGATTTCCACCGCAGAAACTGTAATTAATAAATAAATAAATAAATAAACACATAAATAAGCATTGATAGTTTTAGGGGACTGTGATTGTTTGAGAATGAAAAAATATGTGGCAAACAGAGCCAAACTATTTTTAAGACCAGCTTGAATATTGCAACTCAGACTGAAGTAATTATTGAATAGCTAGCTTTATTGCGTTGTTGTTTGTTTTTGTTTGTTTGTTTGTTTGAAAATTAAGATAGCATTTATACAGTTTTGTGTTTCAGAGGGAAGTGGCCTAGACCTTGTATCAAGACTTTCATCTCCATGAGTATAATTTTTGAAGGTTATATATACTTTCTCTGCAGAATCTCTAAGTACCATTTAAATGTTACAGCTAGCTTATCCTCGTTTTGCACAGTTTGTTTGGGTTTTTCCCTGTTATTTCCTTGCTCTGAATGTTAAACCTCTTGCTTTCCATCACCATCGTTTTCTTCTTTAGGTTTAGAAATAAAGCAAAAGAGTAAGAAAAAAATTACTGTGCCAGACAATAGCTGTAGCAAGACCATTAGAGCATCTGCTTTATGTGAGTGGCTTACAATTTTCCTAAAGGAGTTAAAAACATTAAATATGACATTGATATGAAGAATAAGGTATGTAAAATAAATACAGAAAGGAAGCAATCCAAAAATCAAGTGGGTGAATAATAAGAGAGTCTAGCTGTTCAGGTATCATTTAACTGGATGTACCAACTCTAGTAATTGATTTCTAAACACCTTTCTTGACCACCTCTATCAGCCAAAGGAACAATGCATTTTTTACAAGTGATATGCTGAGTGCTTATTCTTACTTATGCATCACACTCTGGGAGCAATACAGGTCATGGAACAGTGCTTTGTTAGATGCTGAACAGGGGTATTAAGAAAATGCTCAGGTTTATTGTTGGGTTTTTTTGCTGAAACACCTATCAACACTGACTTAAAAGTGTTCTAGTCTTTAAAGGAGCACCAGACATTAGAGAAAAGTAATTCTAAAAATCATTATTTACCTAAAACAACCCAAACACTTCATTCGAGGTGAAGGAAAACTATGGAAGTATGAGAAGCTACTTACTAGTCAATGACTAACCAAGAGCTTTCAGTCTTGCAAGTCTCAACTGAGGATACTAGAAGCATGACAGTTCAGTAGCTTCCACTGAAACAGAACAAAAAGTTTTGAAT
Source organism: Picus viridis (assembly GCA_033816785.1). Taxonomy (NCBI): domain Eukaryota; kingdom Metazoa; phylum Chordata; class Aves; order Piciformes; family Picidae; genus Picus; species Picus viridis. The sequence goes on from CM066575.1 coordinate 28,395,587, forward strand.
ATATGAGTATTGCATAATACTTAGGAAAACAGACAACAGCATAGGCATTGGACTGTCCCTTGTAGCCAGACATGAAGAGGTTAAGATGTTTACCCTGGTAAATCTATAAAGTTGGTACTAATGTATGAACTTTCATTTTTAAGTATCTACTTAATATTGGAACTCTAACTGAAAAATGTGAATGCACAGCAGTGGGACTTTCAAGGCTTCTAACTAGTTTGGGAGTGATTTCTAATTTCATATCTCATGCTAGTTTAGGAAAACCAGCTTATTTTAAAACCTTTTGATTTTAGAAGAATGATGAATTACTGCTATAGAAAAACAAACAAGTATCGATTCTGAAAGTGAAATGTTATGGTCTAAGCAACAGACCCTGAACCAGAGATGACCTCTAGATGAACATCCCGACCAAACATTAACTACTATTAATACCAGCTCATTAGTGGGCTATATATCTATCCCTGGTATATAACCATTAGCAAAATGTGCACGCTCTTCAGTGAAAGCTGTAGCTTAGACAAAATATAATCATTAGAGGGGATGAAATGTGAGAATGCATTTATCTTTCCTTGTTTAGTAGAGTGTCAAGGCCATATAAGCAGATGTCTGGCCTTGTTTGTTAAATAACCAAGGCCCTGCAGGCAAATAGCCTTACTTGGTAGACCATAAAATACCATATTTAGGAGATTGTCCAGGCCATGCAGCCAGGTGTTGGGTCCTGTTTGGAAGGATGTGGTCAAAAACAAACATATAGATGCACTTCCTTAATTCCTCCCTCGGCCCTGGCCATGCTATGGGAGGAAACTAACAGGAGAACAAAGCCAGATATTCCTGCATTGAAAGTTGGGTAAACTTGTTTATTAAAAAATATAAAAGCTGGACCTTCTTACAGCAATTTTGGATATCTATGAGTGGACACATTGTGTAGGACCTCTCGGTTGCTAGGAAATGTTCTCCAAATCCTCAACTGTAACTGGGGCTCCCCAGCAATTGTGGATCTGGATGAGAATAGAATAGAATAGAATAGAATAGAATAGAATAGAATAGAATAGAATAGAATAGAATAGAATAGAATAGAATAGACCAGACCAGGTTGGAAGAGACCTTCAAGATCATTGTGTCCAACCCACCATCCAACACCATCTAATCAACTAAGCCATGGCACCCAAGCACCCCATCAAGTCTTTTCCTAAACACCTCCAGTGACAGTGACTCCACCACCTCCCTGGGCAGCCCATTCCAATGGCAAATCACTCTCTCTATGAAGAATTTATTCCTAACATCCAGTGTAAAGCTCCCCTGGCACAGCTTGAGACTGTGTCCCCTTGTTCTGGTGCTGTTGATAAAGTATTGGGGCAATTGGTGATGTATCTTAACCACTGTTGCTAAACTTATGTAGTAATGATTAGGTGCATTATCTCAATGTGTTTTACCTTTCCTGTAAATTTTTTTCTCTTGGTCTGTTACTGCTCTGTACGTAAGTAAAAGATGACTTGACTTCTTTTACTTGGTGTCTCTGTCTCTTGTACTAACTCTGTGAATTGACATCATAGACAGGATTAAAAAGACATATGTATTGAGTGAAGGTTGGGATTTGCATTTAAGCCAAGATAAAACCTCTTGAGGAACTTCTTGATGTTTAGCAGAGGTAGAACCTTTTAGAAAATTCTGACCAAGAGTCATGTCTATGTTTCTACTTGCAATCCCACCGTTCAACAATATGCAAATTGGTATCATGGAGAGCATTCAGAAGATAAATGTATTGTGTGAAGGCTTGGATTCATATTTAAGCAAAGATACAACCTTTTGATATTTATTCAGAGGAATCTCTTGATATTTAACAGAGGTAGAACCTCTTAAAATATTCCAGTAGAAAATCTTTACTTGAAATACCAACATTCAGCAACATATAAAGAAACTGTCCAGAATACAAAACAAAACAACAAACAAACAAAAAACCCCACCCACCAAAAAATGATCTAGTCTGATTCTGGATAAATTTAAAACTAAATGTGTTTTAGAAGATATTTTTCTCCATTCACATACATCAATTGCCAGCTATTCTCAAATATGCACTGTATTGATATAATCTCATGAAACACTTTGACTTTTCAGGGGCATTGTCACCTAACTAATGTCACAGTTAACATCCTAATAAATGTAAGTCAACCATAAAAAATTAAATAAAAATATATTAGAAACCTTTTTTGCATAATTCCTGTAAGCATGCTATCTGAAAATTCTTAATTACATGGGGAATCGTAAAGAGAATTTAGGTATAATATGAAAAAAACTGAAATAAATTTCCCTGTTTGAAATATTTTTACATGACCAGCTTTAGTGATTATAGAATTATGACACTGGAAGTATATCCCTTGTATGGATGATTAATGAGTTTGAAAAAAAAACCCCAAAATTAAACAGAGAATGACTCACTGTACTGTAAATTCTACCAGTAAAATATAGTTATATTTGAGCATTTTGTTAATAAAGGAGCTTTAGCAGCTTTAGCCCACAAGAAGATATCATCTCCCAAGTTAAGAAACCCTCTTACTTTTAACAGGGAAGTTATCAAATATACTCTGCACTCCTTGAACAAATGTGGGGTTTTTTTCAAGATATTAGCACAAATTGCAGAAATAGCTACATAATGACCTAATTTTTACTGTATCTGTTTGCCTGCTTGTAGTAAAACTGCTAAGTACCAGAGATATCTATAGCCACCCCAGAGGAACTACAAACAGTGACAGCTAGATTTTACCAAAAACAATAATAAAAAACAAACACTATCCATGTTCCACAGTGTAAGTCAATTATAGATAACATGAACTGCCCTGGAACTAGGCTGCTGCTACTTGATTATCATCTGGAGGTTAGGAAGAAGTTCTACACAGAGAAAGTGATTGCCCATTGGAATGGGCTGCCCAGGGAGGTGGTGGAGTCACCTTCATTGGAGGTGTTCAGGAGGAGAGTTGATAGGGTGCTTGGTTGCATGGTTTAGTTGATTAGGTGGGTTGGATAATAGGTTGGACGCAGTGATCTTGAAGGTCTCTTCCAACCTGGTCTGGTCTATTCTATTCTATTCTATTCTATTCTGTTCTATTCAGTGATCTGACTTGTTGCACGTAGGCCTGTAACTTTTCCATAGAACAGAAATAGAATCAGTTTTGTTTTATTTACCCTTTTAAAATATTTTAAATTTGCCATCCTATGCCTTCTGTTCTGCTTTCACATTTTCTTCTTCATAATTAAAAAATTTATTCATTTCCAGATCTTTTTGCTAACTTTTTCTGGGTCATTTCCGTTGATCTCCTTCAGTCACAAGGGCAAAAGGATAGATTTGCTTTCCATATCCCACTGGGATAATTGATCTCTGGCTAGTCTTAGAGAAATTGTCATTGATCGCTTTATGAATTCCACTTTCAGTAGGAATGACAACAGAGCTGTTCTTTATATTCATGATCTTAGTGTGTGCATTGGTTAGGCCACACCTTGAGTACCGTGCCCAGTTCTGGGCCCCTCAGTTTAGGAAGGACATTGAGACACTTACAATACAATACAATACAATACAATACAATACAATACAATACAATACACCAGGTTGGAAGAGACCTTCAAGATCATCACGTCCAACCCATCAAACAATCCAACCCACCCAACAACTAGACCATACAGCCAAGCACCCCATCAAGTCTTCTCCTGAACACCTCCAGTGAAGGTGACTCCACCACCTCCACGGGTAGCCGATTCCAATGGGCAATCACTCTCTCCGTGTAGAACTTCTTCCTAACATCCAGCCTAAACCTGCCCTGGCGCAGCCTGAGACTGTGTCCTCTTGTTCTGGTGCTGGATGCCTGGGAGAAGAGGCCAACCTCTGCCTGGCTACAACCTCCCTTCAGGTAGTTGTAGAGAGCAAGAAGGTCACCCCTCAGTCTCCTCTTCTCCAGGCTAAGCAACCCCAGCTCCCTCAGCCTTTCCTCATAGGGCTTGTGTTCCAAACCCCTCACCAGCTTTGTTGCCCTTCTCTGGACACGTTCCAGCAAGTCAACATCCTTCCTAAACTGAGGGGCCCAGAACTGGACACAGTACTCAAGGTGCGGCCTAACCAGTGCAGTGTACAGGGGCACAATGACCTCCCTGCTCCTGCTGGCCACACTGTTCCTGATGCAAGCCAGGATGCCATTGGCCTTCTTGGCTGCCTGGGCACACTGCAGGCTCATGTTCAGCCTACAATCAACCAGTACCCCCAGGTCCCTCTCTGCCTGGCCACTCTCCAGCCACTCTGACCCCAGCCTGTAGCACTGCCTGGGGTTGTTGTGGCCAATGTGCAGAACCCGGCACTTGGATGTGTTAAATCTCATGCCATTGGACTCTGCCCATCTGTCCAGCCTGTCGAGGTCCCTCTGCAAAGCCTCTCTGCCCTCCAGCAAATCAACTGCTGCCCCCAGCTTGGTGTCATCTGCAAATTTACTGATGATGGACTCAATGCCCTCATCCAGATCATCAATAAAGATGTTGAAGAGCATGGGGCCCAGCACTGATCCCTGGGGCACACCACTAGTGACAGGCCGCCAGCTGGATGTGGCGCCATTCACCATTACTCTCTGGGCTCGGCCCTCCAGCCAGTTCCTAACCCAACGCAGTGTGCTCCTGTCCAAGCCACGGGCTGCCAGCTTGGCCAGGAGTTTGCTGTGGGGAACGGTGTCAAAGGCCTTGCTGAGGTCCAGGTAGACCACATCCACAGGCCTCCCCACATCCACCAGGCGGGTCACCTGATCATAGAAGGAGATCAGGTTGGTCAGGCAGGACCTGCCCCTCCTAAATCCATGCTGGCTAGGCCTGAGCCCCTGACACTTGAACGTGTCCAGAGAAGGGCAACAAGGCTGGTGAGAGGCCTTGAGCACAAGCCCTACAAGGAGAGGCTGAGGGAGCTGGGATTGTTTAGCCTGGAGAAGAGGAGGCTCAGGGGTGACCTCATTGCTCTCTACAACTACCTCAAGGGTAGTTGTGGCCAGGAAGGGGGTTGGTCTCTTCTCTCTAGCAACCAGCACCAGAACAAGAGGACACAGTCTCAAGCTGCATCAGGGGAGGTTTAGGCTCGAGGTGAGGAGAAAGTTCTTCACTGAGAGAGTCATTCGTCATTGGAATGGGCTGCCCGGGGAGGTGGTGGAGTCGCCATCCCTGGAGGTGTTCAAGAGGGGACTGGACGTGGCACTTGGTGCCATGGTCTAGTCATGAGGTCTGTGGTGACAGGTTGGACTTGATGATCTTTGAGGTCTCTTCCAACCTTGGCGATACTGTGATACTGTGTTTCTTCCTAATACTAATAGTTTTGACTATGCAGAGATATGTAGAAGTCTTTACTTTTATTCTTATTGCCATCTAAACCTCAATTGCTCTTGTCATTGTTAATTCATTCTGTCACCTCTTCTGCTTCTAGTTTCAGAGATTGTTTCCTCTAGGCTACATGATTCACTTCAGTGGGACATAAAATAATACATTAAGCCATTGCAATTCTTTAATTATTTATTTCTGTGGATTTTTAAATTTTTTTTTAAAGATGAAAAAAATGTCTTGGATTGCCTAAGAAGTTTTGGTGTTTTTTTACTCTTATAAACCATGCAATGGAAATTCAAGATCCAACTTCTTCATGCAATGTATAATTAATTACCTGATATTAGACTCGTTGTGATTTGCAAGAATCCTAATTTTTCTGGGCTTGCAAGTGTTCTTCTCAATGGTACAAAAGATAAGTCCAACACAGAAAATAAGTTCTGATAAGTCTCATAACAGATAAAAGCTGTCACTACATGAAAAATGATTGAGTTTTGGTTGAAAGGACAAAAGAGCATTAGAAGTCAACTATCATCACCTTTCAGACAGATGGAGAATGTTGTGGCTTAAACTGGTTAAATATAGATATCCAATGGCATCTAAAAGGCACAGTCAGATATAAAACTGTATTCTACACTAGACCTTCCTGAAGTAGACTTCTGGACATGGTTAAACATAATGGAACATGGAACATGAAGTTAAGGCTGCTAGTTCAATGAAGTATACAACTGATGGTCTGAGAGAATGTACATAATCATAGATTTTTTAAACTACTCCCTCTTAATTTACTGTAAAGTAACACATATTTGAAGGCATTTTTGCTCCTAGAGTTAACCTTAACAGGAGTACCTAAATCGAAGAAGACAGTTTAATCACAAAGAACTTGCATTTCTGGAGTTTTAAACATAATTCATTAAATAACTGAGATTAATAATACAGGACACATAAGGTTAACACTCACAAGAACATCAACTCTCATCTTGCAGACTTATCAAGCAACACAATGTGATGTATTCTAAAATGGCTAGGTAGTGAAAGTCAGAAGTAAATTATACTATTTGTGGTAGTAAATTTCAGTCACACATTTCTGTCTGTATACTTTATATACCTTTAACAAGTTTCACCTCTAAACATGTGGCTCTGTAATGCAGTGCTGCCATTTCTATAAACAGGCCATAACCTCTGCACAGAAGTTGTGCAATCTCCATTGCTAGAAGTTTTCAAGACCCAAGTCTTGAAAGACAAAAAAAACCAGCCATCTGCTGCCAACCAAGTGCTTTGAGAAACAGGCTTGACTACATTACCTCCTGTAAGCTCACTGGGAGGCACCTGGAAGTCACATATGCATTGTAATGTGGCAAGGGCATGGGCCAGGTGGATTAATGAACCAGGAATAGTATATAAACCCTGAGTTATGCCAGTTTAGGGGAGGAACTTCACTTTGCACATCTCAGGCTGGAGGCAGCAGCCCAGATACGTCTCCCCTACCGCCACTGAAGAAGGACCCTGGGGTGGTAAGTATCTCTCAATTTCTCCTGCTCTCTCTTATTCTCCAATTTTCTCTCCCTTTTCTTTCTTTATCTGTTCTGTTTGTAAGTAATATGTAATCTCATTTTGATGTATGACCTCGTTCGTGTCTTAATTTCACTCATGGGAATGTTCAAAAGAACTGTGTCTCCTTCCTGACTTCCTGATTGAAACACCCCTCACCTCCCTCCTGCATTGCACAGGGGTCTCTGAAAATGTCACCTAGCATTTTATTTACCTGGAAGTTACTGACTCAAAAGGAAGTTATTTAATAAATGCTTTTGGTGAAGACACTAAAGACCTGGTCATGGAAAATAACTCCACAGCTGTCTTGAGAGTCTGAGGGGGCTAACCTGTCAGGTACATAGACTCAATCTCTAAGTCAAATATCCTGACATTTCAGGCAACAACTATGCACTTGTGGAGAAAGATACTAAATGAACTAAAGGCTAACTGCATAATTAATCTGCAAATGCATTTGTGGCACCAGGAACCGTAAGTTTAATGTAAGCATTATCAAAAAAGGGAAACATTTTGTAAATAAAATCAAAACAAATGTTCTTTATCCACAAAGATTCAGAAAAAAAAATGTGGCTCATCAATAGCAACAGCAGAGTAGAAATTAAAAGCCCTCTACATGTTCCAGAAGCAGATTGTATCTTGCAACTCTGAATGTAACTAGTGAAGCAGACAACAGGACAGCACAGGTAACAGGAACTAGAAGGAATTTTAATTTTCAAGGCCAAAATTATATTAAAATTATCAACTGTCCTATTTTCATTCCAGAATTCTGAAATAAGTAGCATACTAATATAGAAATGGAATGGAATGGAATGGAATGGAATGGAATGGAATGGAATGGAATGGAATGGAATGGAATGGAATGGAATGGATAGGATAGGATAGGATAGGATAGGATAGGATAAGATAGGATAGGATAGGGATAGGATAGGATAGGATAGGATAGGATAGGATAGCATAGGGATAGGATAGCATAGATCAGGTTGGAAGAGACCTTCAAGATTCATTGTGTCCAACCCATCATCCAACACCTTCTAATCAACTAAACCATGGCACCAAGCAACCCATCAAGTCTCCTCTTAAACACCTCCAGTGATGGCGACTCCACCACCTCCCTGGGCAGCACATTCCAATGTTATTTTATTCTGATAGATTTCCTTGGTAATGCAATTAATTTTTTTCATGTTAAAAATATAGTCATACTTACCTATCTAGATTTCAGGAATTCAGCTCATATGATATGGCATTAAAAAAATTATTGCTTAAATGGGAGTATACATGAATTAGTGAAAGAATTTTAAAATGCATGAGGAACTTCTGCTATTACACTATTAAATACTTTTCATTTAAAGTATTATGAGCCTTTTGTTAAAATTCCATACAATATTAATTACTGCAAATATGGTCCTGTTACCACAGATGACCTGGCCCTCTTTAGACAAAACAGTACTTTCAATACCGGTTTTGGCAGTGAATGTAGCTCAAAGACCGCAGTCTTGTTGTTAATACTAAGCACACATCCTAAAAGATGAAAATAGGCAAGTGTTTGCTTTTTAAATATCAATCCAGATATTATTCAAGTCACAATATGCAAATCTGATTAGGTAAATCAAAAGTAATATTGACTAGGTGTCAAGACTCAATAGACTGACATTTTAAATATTATTGATTAGCAGCTCAAAGTGCAGAAAGACACCTGAGTGATCCTAAACTAAAGCTACTTAAAATGCAAAGAGTAGAAACCTCACTATTATTTTTCAATTCACATCTTCTCGATCATTTTGGAGAGAGAGCTTGTTACCTGGTTTTTCACAAAATAAAGCAACCTGGCAGCTGTTAACCAGTGCTGAAAGGGTAAAGGAAAGCACCTCATGCTCAGAGTCCTTTTTTGCCTTTCAAGACCAGGGTTTGAAAGGAAACAAAAGCACCTCCTCCTTTTATCAGTCAGTGCTATCTTCATAAAAGTACACAATAAAACACTGTATGCTTTCAAAAAATAAACCCTTTAGGCAAAATCATAAATGTACAGCTAAGTACATTCTATTAAATGACCATTTAATAATATAGGACTTAGGACTTTATTTAAACTGTACCTAGAGTAATGTGAGATCTTGCTTTTTTTTTTTTTCATTCCTTACCATCCTGATTATGGCAAATATCTTTAGGAGTTTCAGGTCAAGTATGCTTCTCTCTGGATTTTTTAAGTTTAATCCTAATCTGCTAATATGTTAACTTTTAAAATATGTATTTCCCTCTTTATCTGTTTTTCATTTGAGTTAAAACTGACATAACTAAGCTATAATTGTTGCAGGGGTTTGGGTACTGTTTTCAAAATACTTTTTTTTCTGAAAATATGATAAATAGACAAGTATTGGCAATTACATTAAACACAATCAGGAAATCACAGAATTACAGAATCACAGAAATGATCAGGTTGGAAAAGACCCTCAGGATGACCAAGTCTAACTGATAACCCTACTCTACAAAGTTCACCCCTAAACCACATCTCCAAGCACCACATCTAAATGACCTTTAAACTCATCCAGGGTTAATGACTCAACCACCTCCCTGGACAGCACATTCCAAATCCTGACCACTCTTTCTGTTTGCCTTTTTTTTTTTTTTCCTAATGTCCAATCTAAACCTACCCATTCACAGTTTAAGGCTGTTCCCTCTTGTTCTCTCTCTAATCACCTGTGAGAAGAGACCAGCACCAGCCTCTCCACAACATCCTTTCAGGTAGTTGTAAAGAGCAATGAGGTCTCCCTTCAGCTTCCTCTTTTCCAAACTAAAGAGCCCCAGCTCCTTCAGCCCCTCTTCACAAGATTTATTCTCCAGGCCCTTCACCAGCTTTGTTGCCCTCCTCTGCACTTGCAGCAGCACCTCCACATCTCTCTTGTATTGAGGTGCCCAAAACTGAACACAATATGGAAGGTATGGCCTCACCAGCACCAAGTACAAGGGGACAATCTCCTCCCTACTCCTGCTGGACGTCCCTTATCCACTGACATAGTCACTTTATCATAGAAAGCCACTAGTTTGGTCAGGCAGGATTTACCCCTAGTAAAGCCATGCTTGCTGTCATGAATCACCTCCCTGTCCTCCATGTGCCTTAGCATGGCATCTAGGAGGATCTGTTCCATGATCTTCCAGGCACAGGGCTGACAGGCCAGTAGTTCCCAGGGTCCTCCTTCCTACACTTTTAAAACATGGGTGTAATGTTTCCTTTCTTCCAGTCACCAGGGTCTTCACCTGATTGCCAGGACTTTTCAAATATCATACAGAGTGACCTGGCAACCACATCATCTAATTTCCTCAAGACTCTGGGATGTATTTCATCAGGTCCATGGACTTGTATATCTTCAAGTTCCTCAGATGATCACACACCTTGTTGTTGCTTACAGTGGGAGGGACTTTGTCTCCCTGGTCTCCGTCTTGTGGGCCATCAACATGAGAGCAATGAGGAGAGGGATTGCCAGTGAAGACTGAGGAAAAAAGGTGTTGAGAATTTTAGCTTTCTCCTCATCTGTTGTTACTTGTTCACCACTGTTGTTCATCAGTGGAGCTACACTTTCTTTAAACTTCCTTTTCTGGTTAATGTACCTGTAGAAGCCTTTCTTGTTTTTCTTTACATCCCTTGCCAAGTTCAGTTCCAGCTGTGCCATGGTCTTCCTGACCTTGTCCCTGTACAACTGGGCAACGTCCCTATACTCCTCCCAGGATGCCTGTCCCTTCTTCCAATTCCTGTGTAGTCCCAACTTGCCCTTTAGTTTGACCAATGGGTCACAACTCAGCCATGGCAGTCTCTTGCCTTCTTTGCTGCAGCCCAGGATGCCTTTGCCTTTGACATCCCTGATGACTTCACTTGAATTTGTGACCAGCAGGTCAAATAACACATCCCTTTGTGTTGAGCTGTTTATTTCTTGTCATAAGAAGTTGTCATCTAGGCACTCCAGAAGCCTCCTGGATTGCTTACATCTGCTGTGCTACTTTTCCAACAGATGTCAGGGTGGTTAAAATCCCACAGAAGGATGAGAGTCTGTAGGTTACTATGGGGTTGTTGTGACCAAGGTGGAGGACTCAGCACTTGGCCTTGTTGAACTTCATACAATCACATCTGTCTCTCCTGTCCAGAACCCATTTTTAAGATTCCCTACTATCTAGCAGATCAGCATGACCATGCAGCCTAGTGTGATCTGCAAACTTACTGAGGGTGAACTCAATCCCCTCATCTAGATAATGGATAAAAATATTAAAGAGGACAGGCCCTGTACTGAATCCTAAGGGACACCAGAACCCCAGGGTGACTTTTAAAATAATTTGTTTACATACTAAATACACCAAGATCTTTAAACAGCTGAAGGTGAGACATAAGCATGCCCTGAAAGTAATTAATACAGGAGGGGATCCATTACTGTAATGGATATAGGATAATTAAGCTTCTGAATTAAACATCTCATAAATGATGACATCAGTGATGTTAATTCCTTCACAGTAGTATCTTCTTTGTCAGAGACATAGATTTGGACTGGCATAAACAGCATTAAGTCACAGTGTTCCTTAAGTAATTTTGACATTGGTGACCAAAAAGATTAGCTACTATTGGCCTCAGGATAGAGGAGATGAATATGGGCCTATCAGTTTTGATACTGCACAGGTCTGTTTCCTCTAAAGTAAAATGCTATTTCTGGGTCATTCTGTAACATATAAAACAGCTACAGTCATTGAATGTAGTAATGCCATTCCTGTAAGATGCTGCTTTATGTTAAAATGTGCTGTTTATTTTGGTGTTGTGCTTTGTTTTTTGGTTTTGTTTTAATTTATCTACTTATTTATTATTATTATGGTGGGGGTTTTTGGTGGGGTGGTGGGGTTTTTTTGGGGGGTGTGTGTTTGTTTGGTTGGTTGGTTTTTTGTTTCATTTTGGTTTGGTTTTGCTTGTAAAGGTATTTGGTCCTGTATTTCAGAAAAGTTACCTGGGAATGTTTGTTTAAAACATTTAATGGAGATCTTACTCTGAAAGCAGCTTTACTGAGCTGAGACTTTTCAGTCAGCTCAAGTCATCAGTATCAAACAATGAGAACTGGATGAGACTGATAATCATTATTACATTTAGCCAATGGCAGTAAAATTCAGCAATTTGCCTGTGTTAACTTACAATACAATACAATACAATACAATACAATACAATACACCAGGTTGGAAGAGACCTTCAAGATCATCGCGTCCAACCCATCAAACAATCCAACCCACCCAACAACTAGACCATACAGCCAAGCACCCCATCAAGTCTTCTCCTGAACACCTCCTGTGAAGGTGACTCCACCACCTCCACGGGTAGCCGATTCCAATGGGCAATCACTCTCTCCGTGTAGAACTTCTTCCTAACATCCAGCCTAAACCTGCCCTGGCGCAGCCTGAGACTGTGTCCTCTTGTTCTGGTGCTGGATGCCTGGGAGAAGAGGCCAACCTCTGCCTGGCTACAACCTCCCTTCAGGTAGTTGTAGAGAGCAATAAGGTCACCCCTCAGTCTCCTCTTCTCCAGGCTAAAATTTCATTTTATCATTACAGAATGATGATATTTAACACCAGTGTAAGATGCACTTCTATAAAAGAATTTGACATCAATTGTACATACAATCTTACACACATTAAGAGAAAAGAGAAAATAATAACTAACAGAATAGTTATATAAAGACTTGCAAACACTTTACCATTATAAGCATTTCATGGGGGAGCATCATGGATGTAATTTTAAGGAGTGAAACCCAAAGGGAAATTTACTCTGCATGTCTTACTGCACCTTGCATTATGTCTAATTATACTTACAAGTAAATGTAATTAGTATAGCCCTAATGAAGTGTCTGTGACAATGTAAATTGATAATATTGTAAAATTAACTATGATAAAGATGGATGGAGTGGTCATATCAAAAGGCTCAATTGCTGTGAATTTTCTGAGTGAGTTACTACATATTTGGATACAAAAACCTTCCTAGTAAAAAATGCATTCTGAGAATTTAGTGTGCTTGAGATTCCCAAGAACTTATAAACTCTACATGGTAGCAGACCTGTTGCTTCTACACATACCAATGATCTGAGAACCTGATGAATCCATAGGGGGCCACAGCACACACAGTACTGACAGAAACTTGTGTAGCTCAGAATTCAATTCTGCTTCACATTATTCAGCTGGGGTTCATCTCCCAGGTGTTGGTCCATGAGTTAATGTGTGTATAAATATTTTAAGCAACTACTCTCTGTCTACTTATGCTGTTAACAACATCTTGACTCCACTGATAACAACAGCTTTGTAAATAAAAGATCTTCATGGGATTGTTAGTGGTCATCTACCTTCCCCCAACTTCTACTCCCTACCCCTATTAAGGAAAATAAAATGTAGATATAGGGGAAAATACATGTGAACTTCAAATCAGACTTGTCTAATTTTCTCTCAAAATTGTAAAGTGTCAAGGTATACATGCAGATAAACATCTTTGTGATATTAAAAGAGCTATTCTTTATGCTCTCTACTCTCCCATCCTGGCTTTGGCTAGGACAGGCTTAAGTGCTGGGTCTAATCTTTTTTCACAACATGAGAGCCATAGCCAAGAGAGTCAGTTGAACCAGCCAGTGGATTATTCAATACCATATTGGAAGCACGCTTGTTATATAAGTGCAGTGTTGGCCAGGGCCAGAGCAAGAATAAATAAGTGGCTGCAATGGAGCAGGATCAGGCAGACAAGTCAGGCCAAGCCACTGTGACCAGTACAGTGCTTTGTATTAGTCATTTTGTATACTATTTCTTCTGTGTTATTGTTATTTCTGTTTCTTGTCTTTTTTGTGCTATTCTGTTACACTCCTCTTATCTCAACCCACAGGATTTTGCCTTTTCTACCTGTTTTCCTTCCCATCACCCCAGGTGTAGAGGGGCAGTTTGTAAGAGGCTGTGTGGGACTCAGCTGCTGGCTGGATATGAACCATGACAGGCCTTTTTTGGCATATAACATGGGGCTCCAAGTGCTGATGTAATAATAGATCTAAACAACCTGTGTTAAAATAGCTGTGTCATATGCATTTTCTATATTAGCTAAGTAGTGTATGTTCACTATGTTGGTCCATTTGGTCACATGGTTGTGAAATATAAATCCTTATGTGCACTGTATTTTCCCTGTGGTGATGTTTATAATGTCAGACCTATCATATTGCTGCATTGGATAATGTCAGATTATGGTAAAATTGTTTAACTGGTCATGAGGTTAAGCTGGCATTTGCATGCAGCACAATCTCAGTCTATAGGGAGGCAGGGGAGGACACTGTCAGCTTTTAAAAATTTTGAACCAGGGCCATCATGACAACAGGAGGAAGAAGCAGAGTAATCACCCAATCCCTATCCATGAGTGAGCTGCAGCATATGTGAAAGGATTTTGGCCACCATCGAGGCTGCTCCTGGTGGGATAGTAGGGCCAGTGTCGTTGAATTAGAAGGCCGGGAAGCCAAGTGGCTTGAATCACTGTCTGGGGAAGGAGGCATTGACAAGGTGACTGGAAAACAAGAACAAGCCCTCGGCCTTTGCAGGCAACTACTGTCAGGCACAAAGGTACTGCATCAAGAAGTTGTTAGATGTCACCCAGATAAATGGGCTGATGTGGAGAAAGGTATTCAGTTCTTGAAGGAATTAGCTGTGCTGGAGATGATTTATAATGATCTGAACAATGAGCTGTTAGTCTCAGACCGAGACGAAATTCTATGCACACCATGTGTGACAGAATTTCTTCAGAGTGCATCACCATCTTATGTCAACTCAGTAGCAGTAGTGTCCTGGAAAGGATGAATTGGGTGGTATATTCCAGCAATATGAAGGAACTGACCCAGCAGTTCCAGTAGTTCAAAGAGAACATGTCTTACTCCCTAACCTGTATGGTTTTATATCTCAGTTATTGGGATTAGGTGCTCACATATCATGGGGTACCCTGTGGTTTTACCTATGTTCCCATGGAGAGGGCACAAAGAACTGAGATTGAAAACCCACTTCAGTCCTAGCTGCAAAGTAAATGAGTTGCAAGGGAGAACAACCACAAAAGGGGATTCACCCCAGAAGAATAATGCCCCAGTTTCAAAAGGGAAATTCCCCAGCCAGGCTAGATTGCCTGATCTTATTTCTGATCCTCTTGAGGGGACTTTCATTTCCACAAGTGAGCAATTCTAATCAGGATTAGAGGGCCTTGCCACCAGCCAGGGGAAGGAAAGAGCAATGAGTTTTACTGGTCAGTATGGATCCAATGGCCTGGAAAGCCAGACCCACAAGAATATAAGCCTTTAGTAAACACTGGTGCACAGTACCACATCAGCCAGCCCCCCAACATTCTTGGGTGCATCTCATCAGGTCCCATGGACCTGTGAATATTCAATTTTTGTAACTGATCCCTAACCCAGTCTTCATTGTCTAGTGGAGAGTCTTCCCTCTTACAGGCTTTCTCCCCTTCATCCCGGGTCTGGAGTTCAGAGGGGAGTTCAGTCTTAGGACTAAGGCTGAAGCAAATAACATATTTAGCAACTCTGCCTTCTCTGCGCCCTCAGTTATCAGGGCTGCCTCCTCGTTCAGCAGTGTAGTTTAAGTTATTGAAAAGTATATCAACCACAAGTTAATAAAAGACAATGAGTTCAATTTCCATCCATTTCATTATGAGACTCCAACATTATGATACACAAAATCAACAACATAACCCGTGTGTGCACATCTACAGAGGCATTTTTTTCTCTTCCATCATTATTGTTTCTTCGCCTTCCATTACAGAAGCTACAGCAGATAATGAAATAACCATGACTTCTCACCCCTACACATAGAGGTTTTCTCTTCTGTACTGTGATATGGAACAGGCCACAAAAATTCACTTACGTAGCTGTTCACAATAAAGAACACATTTTCTGGAATCTCTATACACTAAAGGTATCAAACCTTAATTTTCTTTTATCACCTGCAAAAATAAAAAAAGGACTGCTGTCCAAAATATAAAATCTGTTGTCTCATATGATCTGGGTTTTAAATTGAACAAGATGTTTCACAACTGCAGCTCTTGATTTATTCAGGAAAATAATAATTAGAATATGTAATACTTGTTCAAGTACATGCCCTGTCTCTTCTGCTTAGAATAATGAAATGAGATAGAGATCTCTTCAGAAAATTTCCCTTTCCTGTTTAACCTGCTGATCCATAATGTATTGTAGAGGGCTTGAGCATACAGGGTAAAGTAAGGAGTTTGTTGTAAAGAAACAAAGCAGTAGAATTTCTGTAAGTATACCAAACGGTGACACTCAAGGGTAAAATAAGGTTACACACTGAAGTTGCCAATAAAACAAATACATTTGAGATAACACAATTCATTAGCTTTCTGTAGTCACAAATCCTGATGCTGTAGGAGACTAAAGATGTGTGTTTTAAAAGTGATGGCTTAAACAATATTTGAGGACATGCCAACAGAGTCATGTTTTGCAAGAGTCTGATAATGCATCTTCCTCTAGCTAATGAGAATTCTTTGGGAACACACATTGGGAACAGGACTTGGAAACATTTGGTCATGTTGTATCAAGCATAGACATGAGAATGTAATTCAACAGAGAAATAAAAACCTGTCCATTTTCAGCACATATTTACTAGGTGACTTATTCTGATCTTGTGAGATCCCACCTGAAGTACCCCAACACAAGAAGGAAATCCAACTGCTGGAGCAGGTCCAGAGGAAGGCCAAAAACACAATCAGATGGCTGGAGCACATCCCTTATGGGGACAGGCTGAGAGAGCTGCGACTGTTCATGCTAGAGAAAAGAAGGCTCCAGGGAGACCTTATACTGGCCATCTGGTACCTGAAAGTGTTCTACAAGAAAGCCTGGAAGGGACTTTCTACAAAGGCTTGTAGTGATAGGATGAGGGGGATGGCTTTATGCTGGAAGAGAGAAGGTCTAGACTGGATATTAGAAAGAAATTCTTGACAGGGAGGGTGATGAGACAGTGCTACAAGTTTCCCAGGGAAGTTGTGGAGACTCGATCCCTGGAGACGTTCAAGATCAGGCTTGATGGGGCTCTGAACAACATGATATAGTTGGGGATGTCTCTGCTTACTGCAAGAGGATTGGAACTGGATGATCTTCAGGGTCACTTCCAACTCAAACCATTCTATGATTCTATGTTAAGTGATTGCAGCTATTTTTACACTAAGCAAATATATTGAACTGAACTTATATCACCTCAGGAATTCTTTACCTCTACAGTACTTTAAACCATACAATTATAATGCAATTTGTAGTTTTGTGCATTTCTCAGTTACACTCTCAACAGGATATATCACAACAAAAGCAAGAAAAACAATCTCTGTAATTATGATTCTTACTCTCTAGCATGGCACTAGCTCATCTGCCTCATATTTCTGACCAGCTAGATGGAGCTATTCTTGTGTATTGCCTTTCAAATTTCTGCAAAAGCCTTACTGATCAGCCTTATTTGGCTCTCCACTGTCCGACAAACCTCAAAACATGCCCTAACCCAGACAATGGGCTAAGCACCTGTGAATTTGCAAACCTGGACATTTCCTGGGGTCCCAATGGTCCAGGTAAATGTTTAGCATGTGTGACTGACCTTGTAACACACCTGTGAACTATGTGTGTCCCTAGCCATGTTGGGACTTGCCCCATTCTTTAGGTTAGCCTATCAGTTTTCTCTGTTACCAATGGACATTCATTGTCCTTGGACAGTATTTAAATCATCCGAGATGGTAAGCAAGCTGCCTTGTTCTCACTGAGCAAGCAAGACCCAATGCTGCCGAAACTGCAGCTGAAAAGCTTGTCCTAGCAGGCAAACTACACATGGGCCTTGTACCTGGAACAAAGCAAGAGCCAAATCCCAATGGCAGGCAGGAGAGATCTCGCCCAGCAGAAAGGGGAAAAGCCCCAGGAGAACCAAATCCCAGAATAGCTGTGCTGCTGCAGCTCAAAGCAACAAACACTCCAAGAGCCCCACGCTGGAGAGACCACTCACCTGAGAGCAAGAACCACCAAGTTGCAGTAAGAATCAGTCTGAAAACTGAGAAAATAAACAAGACCTCTCCACAGCCTGAGCCCCCGAGAGGAGAGAAGCCAGCTGCCACGGACTGCGAGCTGATCAAAGCTCCGAGAGCCCTGCGCCAGAGTGCCTGTGTGGAGAGAAGCCACCTTAGCCCTCTCTGAGCCAAGAATCAGCCACAGCCCATGAGCTGGGGAAAACCCTCTTGAATTATAGTCACAGTGTCTGGAAAGATACTGGACAAAGTAACAAGCCATGACTAACTGGCTAATTTACTATAGAATTCTGCTGGTGGGAAACTGCAAATTGCAGCAGCTCGATTTCCAATTTGAATCGCTGTGTTGGAAATTCTTGAATTTTTGCTTAAATTGTTTAACTGTCAATATATTCCTTGTATATGGAATTTATTACCCACAATCAAATAACAGAACCTGTAAATACACTTTGTAAATAAATTACGGCAGTGTCTGAAGAGACCACTGCCTGAAATACTAAATATAAAATATATTTGCATTTTATTACGTCTACATGCAAAAATCTTTCTGGGCACATTTCCATGCAAGGGGAAAGGGAGCTGGAGCAGACTGAGAAGGGTGCATTCATAAAATCACAGAACTTTTGCAAAGATACTGGAAAGCGGATCCTGTAACAGCAATAGCAGATTAACAGCTCAGACACAGCAGTATGCTTGTGCTGCAGGCAGTAGGGGAGGGATAACTTAGCATACGGAGAAAGAATAACTGCACAGTGACCTGAAACAGCATTTTGGCAAATGTCAAGGTGAAGTTTCAGCAAGGTAGCACATGATTGGAGTCAACAAAGAGGAAAAGATGTGACACATGGAAGAGCACAAACAGGGCACCTTGTCAAGTAGCACTATGTTATGCTTAAATGACTACAGTAAGCAGCAGACCATGCTCTGTAACAAAGGCTCAGTTCTGGTGTCCCTACCATATGTGTAGAGAGAATCTTGCTTCATTTGTAGGCAAAGCACAGGCTGCTGTTTCACACACTTTGATGAAAAGCTTATAAACGTCATATCCCACAGAAGAAAAATCTATGAAGCAGGGAGAAAATTTTTTCTAAATCTCTTTATCACAAGTAAGAAAGTTACTTCCTTGCCTCCACTTATTTCATATCTGATTGACAAAAAGTAAAGTAATGAGAATAATCAAGTGTTCAGATATAAATGTCTCAGCTTGAATCAGTTTGAATAGTAAGAACGGTGTTTGGAGATCTGAGGTGGTTTGGAAAATATCTTAAATATTTACAACATGGAAAGCCATAAGTTAAATTCTCTTGCTATTAAAACTTTATCTTTCTCTACTCCCATTCTGCTGATATCTTCATATACTGCTGTGTGCTTTGTAGCCCTCCCCATCATATCAGGTAGTGCAGAAAGTAAATCACGTTCTCTGTATTTCACTCTGTCATCTTTGGCAAACCTTAGTGCTTTTGAAATTTTTGCATAGTATGTACCATAATTCATATCCAATTTACTTGAAGCTCACAAATCCCACTATCTGCAGCCTCTGCTTTTCAAAGTACTGCAAATATTTTTAAATATCAGTGCTAGCAGTTCTGTACATCAATATACTGCATTCAAATTAAAATGAAGAAGTAATTAAATCCCAAAGATGCCCCTACACACTTCCATTCTGGTCCTATAAACTATCTGTGGAATGTATTCCAGTAATTTCTGCTTTCATTTCATCTTTATACCAGCAATTAAATGAAAGCTAAAAAGTTATTTATCAGTCACTAATTAAAATACAAATGCATATTAAATATTTGTATTTGTTAATATATAGTACATTGCATATTTAAAAGCACAAATATTCTTAATTAAACTGCATCTAAACATGCACAACAATAACCAGATTTTGTAGTTCCTAAAAATTTAAAGGTTGCAGAGAATAAAGAGAATTGGCTCAAGTACTGAGCCCTGGGGAAAACCACTAGTGGCTGGCTGGATTTAATTCTATTCACCACCACTTTTTGGGCCTGGCCATCCAGCCAGTTTGTAACCCAGTGAACTGTCCATACCCAAGGCATAGGCAACCACTTTCTCCAGGAGGATGCTGTGGGAGATAGTGTCAAAGGCTTTTCTAAAGTCCTGGTAAGGGAAATCCACAGCCATTCCCTCATCCACTAAGCATGTCACCTTGTCATAGAAGGAGATCAGGTTCATCAAGCAGGACCTGGCATTCATGAACCCATGCTGACTGGACCTGATCATATGGGTGCCTTGTACATGCTGCATGTACTCAAGATGACCTGCTCCATGACCTTACTCAGCACCAAGGTCAGACTGACAAGTCTGTTGTTGCCCAGATCCCTCTTCAGGCCCTTCTTGTAGATGGGCATCACATTTGCCAATCTCCAGTCAACCTGGGACCTCTACAGTTAGCCAGGACTGCTGGTAAATGATGGGAAGTGGCTTGGTGAGCATTTCAGCCAGTTCTCTCAGTATGCTCAGATGTATGCCATCCAACCCCACAGACTTATGTAAGTGCTGCAGTAGGTCACTAACCATATCCTCTTGGACTATGGGGTCTTCAATCTGATCCTAATCCCCATCATCCAGCTCAGAGGGCTGGGTATTTGGCAAACAGCTAGTCTTACTACTAAAGACTGAGGCAAAGAAGATATTCAGTACCTCAGCCTTTTCCTTATCCTTTACCACTACGCTTCCCCCTGAATCCAACAAATGACAGAGCTTCCCCTTAGTCCTCCTTTAGCTGCTATATGTTTGTAGAAGGAGTCCCTCTTTAACAGCTGAAGCCAGATTAATTCCCAGTTGGGCTTTTCTCCCTGCATAGTCTCATGACATGTAGTCCTCCCAAATGGTCTGCCCCTTCCAACTTCCTTTGAGAAATTTTGCTGTACATTTATACATCATCATTCCTTGGAAAAAAACTTCAGTCAACTAAGCATATAAATATTCCCAACAATTTAAACCTTATGAGTTTTAGTTGAAACTGCATGAGCCTGACTTCCTCTTGTTTGCAGAGTGTTATAACACAGACATGGCCATTCCCTAAAGAACTGTACTTTCATTTATTGACTCTTTGCATTAGGTTTCCTTTAATATCAGCGGCAACTTAAATGAAGCATGACATTGCAGAGAAGACACCATGTAAAACAGCTACCTTGTAGTTACATGCCCTTGAGAACATACATGTCCTGATGACCGTTCAAGGACCCCTGGCCTCCCAGGTTTTATGCTTAAAATTTTGCCAAAATAAGGTGGTGAGGAATGCTGGTGAGAGGCAAGTGTTGTCAGCTGTTTTCCTAACATGCTAGAACACAAACTCAGCAACAGGAGAGTACTCCTCAGAGACTAGACTAGTTTCAGAGACTAGATGTAGACACACAATCTCTGAATGCATCGCTTCAAGTTTCTAATGATTTCTAAAAATCTATTACATTGTCTTCTTTAACAAACTTCTCTGAAAATTAAAAGGCTTTTTTTTTTTAATATGATTACTATAAGATTAATAAGCCATTCACAATATACATAGGAAGGAAGTGTAATCACCTAACAGCATACCTAAATCTGTCAGGACATTTTTTCATGTTTTTATTTTATCTTGATAATGCAGTAATTGTTTGGGTAAAGAAAATGCACTCCTAAAATATTACTGAGATCTCCAAATGGTATAAATATCACCTGTGCCCATAGAACACTAAGTAATTACTTTTCATGTGGCATTGGACTATGAGACAAGGAGCAACATACATATACAGTTCCTAAGTACAATTGTCTATTGTACTTGTGCCACAACCAGACCTCAGAGGAAGGGTTTGTGAGAGGCTCTTTAGTGATACTTAAGAGCAAGGTGAGGCAAACTGACACCAAAATGGTTAGAATGATTGGGAATTTATTGATTACAAATTTGTGCAAATCACTTTCATCATACAGTGTCTCTTAAGGTAAGAAAGGTGATTACTTAGTACATGCAGGAGGAAAGATCAAGGAAAGAAGAAAGCAGAGAGAGAAGGTACATGTGGAATATTATGTACATTATGTCCAGTTTGGGGTCCTCCAGTGCAAGAGTCAGAACAAAAAACTAGAAAGACTAAACATAGAAGATGATAGCTGAAATACATGAAATAAAAGGAGAGGCTGAGGAATCTCCATTTTGCTTCCAGAAATAAGAAAGCTATTTAGAAATATAACTGCACTCTTCTGCTACCTAAAGGTGAGCTATAAAAGAGACTAAACAACATTTCTCAGAGTCGTTTAGCATTTTTTTGTTTGTGTTGGGTTTGTTTCTACTAGACACTGAAACATCTGACCCAGGAAGACTGGAAGGGCAACAAAGTTGGTGAGGGGTTTGGAACACAAGCCCTATGAGGAGAGGCTGAGAAAGCTGGGATTGCTTAGCCTGGAGGAGAGTCAGGGGTGACCTTATTGCTCTCTACAACTACCTGAAGGGAGGTTGTAGACAGGCGGAGGTTGGTCTCTTCTCCCAGGCAGCCAGTACCAGGACAAGAGGACACAGTCTCAGGCCACACCGGGGGAGGTTTAGGCTGGATGTCAGGAAGAAGTTCTATACAGAGAGAGTGATTGATTGCCCATTGGAATGGGCTGCCCGGGGAGGTGGTGGAGTCACCATCACTGGAGGTGTTCAGGAGGAGACTTGATGGGGTGCTTGGTGCCATGGTTTAGTTGTTTAGGTGGGTTGGATTGGTTGATGGGTTGGACACGATGATCTTGAAGGTCTCTTCCAACCTGGTTTATTCTATTGTATTGTATTCTATTTTATTGAATCTCTGTAGCTGATGACAGACAGTTTGACTGAACAAAGCCCTGAACAACCTGAACAAATCTTGAAGTGGGCCTGCCTTTCAGTAGCCTAGCTAGCCTTCTAGGGCCCTTTCTCACAGTATTTGGTGAGTCAAAGATTCTGTCATTTTTAGAAAGGCTTCTAAATGATACACCTGGAATGTGAAACCAAATCCGTAACAAAGGTGGCAACTGCATATATGTCTGCTGTTATAAATGGCTTTGGCATAAGCTATGGCTATGTCTGTAGTATTTATTATGAATAAGGAAAGCATTGTTAGTGGAAGAGCTGAGCATTCATTAAAGTTGGTCTGATATTTGCAAAATTAATTTGTTTTGACATTTAGAGCACTTCTCTTGTAGTGTGAACTCATGTCTGACATTAAGCAAACTAAATTATGGTGGTTTTCCTTAAAAGCTTCTCATAAAGCACTTATTTTACAATGCAGACAACTGTTCCAGCAGAAGCAGGTGTGTTAAAAAAATAAAAAAGGAGAGAGAAAGTACACTGACTTATCTGGAAACAAAGTCCTTAAAAAGACAGCAATCAGCAATAAATGTTGGTCACTGAAAATAAATGATCACAACATAAAAGCTTTACTATAAAACCTGGAATCCAGTTAAAAGTTGAGTAATGCACCAATAAAACCTTGTCCACTTTTTTATATTAAGAGGAAAAAAATGTGCCTTGCATTTCAAAAAGAAATAGCAGTAACCAGGGTGTATTTGGTTTACCTGGCTGGTCTCAGAAGAGGAAGCAGGGTAGCCTCCCCTGCCACAGGGGTGCAGCATGGAAGTGTGCTGAGCCAGGGCCAAAATGCTTGAGGGCAGGAGGCCAGCAGTGGCCACCAACCAGAATCAGCTGATCGATTGTTTGATTCCATGCTGATGTTATACCCAAGGATGATGGGTTGTGGCAATCAAGTGCAGGACTTGGCAGTTAGCCTTGTTGAAGCCCATATGGTTGGCCTTCACCCATCAATACAGCCTGTCCAGGTCCCTCTGAAGAGCCTTCTTACCCTCTGGCAGATCAACACTCCCATCCAATTCAGCATTGTCTGCAAATTTACTGAGGGTGCTCTCAGCCTCCTCATCAAGATCATTGATGAAGATATTAAACAGGAATAGTCCCAGCACTGAGCCCTGGGGAACAGCACTTGTGACTGGCCACCATCTGGATTTAACTCTGTTCAGTACCACTCTCTGGGCCTGGCCATCCAGTCAGTGTTTGATCCAGCAGAGGGTACACCCATCCAGAACCAGGGCAGACATTTTTTCTCATGAGAGTGCTGTGGGGAACAGTATCAAAGGCTTTACTGAAGTCCAGGCAAACAACATTCACAGCCCTTCCCTCATCCAACAAGCAGGCACCTTGTCATAGAAGGAGATAAGTTCACTAAGCAAGACTTACCCTTCATGAACCCCTGCTGACTAGGACATATTTCCTGGTTGCCCTGCTGTTGGAAGCACAAATATTGGAAAAAGGAAAATTCATAACTGCTGATAAGCATCCAAGTCTAAGACAGATACCACAACCAGGTGAAGGCCTAGCTGTCTGTACTTGTGATTAGATCAAAAAGAATGTTGATTTGGGCTAGGGGTAGTCCTGATATTCCTTTTGCCTTGTTTATCTCAACAGTTAAATTTTCCTGGCAGGAGATGGTTTTTTAGGTAGAAGAAATCAAGTCTGAAAGGCCCATGAAGAAATATTTGTACAACTGAAAAGCTCACTTGGTGATATAGCTACAGTCCCACACTCCAAACTTTACACAAGGAAATACAATAGGAAAACAAGGCATAGCTATTAACACTTTTTGGAACCCAGCTGGTGGACAAGAATTTAACAAGAGAGCCCTGGGGACACACTGTCAAGTTTTGTTCACCTGGCCTCCAGAAGAGCTGCCTTTTCGGTAAGGTGCTTTCCTGGTTATGCTACCAAGTGCATTTTTTCCTGGGTAGTTATGCAAGTTAAAGGCTTATCACTGCAAATCATAAAGAATCTGCATATGTTGCAAGTGTAAATAAACTGTGTTATTTGTACATCTGATGGCTTAAATGCAACCAGACCTAC
This sequence comes from Picus viridis, assembly GCA_033816785.1. NCBI lineage: Eukaryota > Metazoa > Chordata > Aves > Piciformes > Picidae > Picus > Picus viridis. The sequence continues at coordinate 28,420,387 of CM066575.1, forward strand.
AACAAAACTAAGCTGTTAGTACATCAGGTGTCAGACCTGGTATGCCTATTAAAAAATGACTCCATCTGCACCTAGCCCCTCTAATCTGAGGGCTCAGCTGCAACACAAGAGAATGAATCCCTTATTAAATTTACCCCTCACTTCATGCAACATTTTATGTGCTGCATAATGGCAATGTAATGGTTTCGTGCAAGGGCAAACCTGCCTGCTCCTCCAACACAACAGTGAGAGGAAGAGTAACACACACAACTGTCTTGATCTGGAAGTTGGGAAGGAGACCTGGTTCTTTCTGAACATTCCTGTGAGTGAAATTAAGACAAAACTGAGGTCATACATCAAGACAAAACTATTTATTAAAGAGAGAGAATGGAGCAAACAAAACAGAGAGAGAATGGAGAAAGAGAGAGCAGGAGAGATAGTTACCACCCCACAGTCCTTCTTTGGTGGTGGGGGTGGTTAGAGATAGTTATCACCACATGGCTTCAACAAAGAAAAGAGAGAGAAAGAAAGAGAGGAAAGAAAGAAAAAGATTTCAAGAAAGATAAAGTAGATTTATACATTTTTTACAATAGACAGGTTTTGATTGGCTAATGGTATGAATCTGTTTTACACTGTTAGCAGATACAAATTGCATATTGGACACTACATGTTGAATCAGTTGTATAAAGCAGGGAATCAGGCAAGGCAAAAAGAGTAACAATGCCAAACCACATAACAAATGGAACAAAATTCGCTTCCCCCATGGTCCTCCTGGAAGCCAGGAGAATGAGTCCATATCCCAACACTCTCAGGTCTGTCCATTCAGTCCTTTGGTTAGAATCATAGAATCATAGAATCAGTCAGGGTTAGAAGGGACCAAAAGGATCATCTAGTTCCAACCCCTGCCATGGGCAGGGACACCCTACACTAGATCACGCTGGCCAGAGCCTCGTCCAGCCTGGTCTTAAACACCTCCAGGGACGGGGCCTCAACCACCTCCCTGGATAATCCATTCCATGGCTTCACCACTCTCATGGTGAAGAACTTCTTCCTCACATCCAGCCTGAATCTCCCCATTTCCAGCTTCATTCTGAACTTCAGAACTGAAGTGAGTTCATTGAAACTTAGGTAAAGCTTCCTTGTGGATCTGATGGTTCTAATTTCTGCTGATGTCAAGGGGAGGACAGTCCTTGAAAGGTGTCTTCTGTGATTTCATGGATTTGATGATGCTGTAAGGAATTTTTTTCCAAGGAGTGTAAGCCTGTAAAACTTGAGAGGTCTTTTATATTATAGAATTATAGAATCATAGAATGGTCCAGGCTGGAAGGGACCTTCAAAGGTCATCTAGTCCAACCTTCCCCCTGTAGTAAGTAGGAGCATCCTCAACTAGATCAGATTGCCCAGAGTCCTGTTGAGCCCCACTTTGAATATCTCCAGTGATAGGCCCCAACCACCTCCCCAGGCAACGTCTTCCAGGGTTCCACAACCCTCATAGTAAAGAACTTGTTCCTAACATCCAATCTAAATCTGTTCTTTTCCAGTTTGAAGCCATTACCCCTTGTCCTATCACCACAGGCCTTTGTAAACAGTCTCTCTCCATCCTTCTTGTAGGCCCCCTTCAGGTACTGGAAGGCGACTACTGGGTGTCCGTGGAGCCTCCTCTTCTCCAGGCTGAACAACCCCAGCTCTCTCAGCCTGTCCTCATAGCAGAGGTGCTCCAGCCCCCTGGCCCTCCTCTGGACCCTTTCCATCAGGTCTATGCCCTTTCTATATTGAGAGCTCCAGGCCTGCACACAGTACTCCAGGTGAGGTCTCACTAGTGCAAGTAATGTGGCAGAATCACCTCTCTGGATCTGCTGGCAACACATCTTTTGATGTAGCCCAGGATGTGACTGGCCTTCTGGGCTGCAAGTGCACACTGCCTAATCATGTCCAGCTTCTCATCCATCAGAACCCCCAACTCTTTCTCCATGGGGCTAATTTCTAGCACCTCATCCCTCAGTGTGTAATGATAGTAAGGTTTGTTCCAGCCCTGGTGCAGAACCTTGCACTTGTTCTTGTTGAACCTCATGAGGTTCACCTGGGCCCATCTCTCCAGCTTGTAGTCCTTCTGGATGACAACCTGTCCCTCTGGTGCATCAACAACACCACAAAGCTTGTTGTCATCTGCAAACTTGCTGATGGTGCACTCGATCCCACTGTCTGTGTCGATACAAATATTAAACAGCACAGGTCCCATTACATACCCCTAAGGGACACCACTTGTCACTGCTCTCCATCTGGACTTCAAGTTATTAAGCACTACCCCTGGATATCACCATTCATCCAATTCCTTATCCACTGAACAGTCCACCCATCAAATCTATCTCTCTCCAACATGGTAAGTGGGATGTTGTGGGCCTTGCAGAAGTCAGGTAGATCACATCCATATGTCATCCCTTATCTACTGACATAGTCACTTTATCATAGAAAGCCACTAGTTTGGTCAGGCAGGACCTGCCCCTAGTAAAGTCCTGCTGGCTGTCATGAATCACCTCCCTGTCCTCCATGTGCCTTAGCATGGCATCTAGGAGGATCTGTTCCATGATATTCCCAGGCACAGAGGTGAGTGTGACAGGTAAGTAGTCCCCAGGGTCCTTCTTTCTACTCTTTTTAAAAATGGGTGTGATGTTTCCTTTCCTTCAGTCCCCAGGGACCTCACCTACCTGCCAGGGTTTCTCAAATATCATGGAAAGTGACCTGGCAACTACATCAGCCAATTCCCTCAGGACTCTGGGATGTATTTCATTAGGCCCCATGGACTTGTATATCTTCAAGTTCCTCAGCTGATCATGCACCATGTCTTCACTTACAGTGGAAGGAAACATGTCTCCTTGGTCTCCATTTTGTGGGCCATCAACATGAGAGTAATGATGACAGGGGTTGTCAGTGAAGACTGAGGCAAAAAAGCTGAGAATCTCAGCCCTCTCCTCGTCTGTTGATACGAGTTCCCCACTGTTGCTCGTTGGGGAGGATGCTTTCTCTAACCCTCCTTTTCTGGTTAATGTACCTGTGGAAGCCTGTTTATTAAAGAAAGAGAGAATGGAGCAAACAAAACAGAGAAAGAAAGAAAAGGGAGAGAGAAGAAGAGAGAGAATGGAGCAAGAGAGAGCAGGAGAGATAGTTACCACCCCATGGTCCTTCTTTGGTGATGAGAGTGTTGGCGAGAGATATTCCTGGGCTGCTGCTTCCAGCCTGAGATGTCCCAGGTAATGTTCCCCCCAGTAAGGTGGCATAGCCCAGGGCTTTTACTATGTTCCTGGTTCATTCTTCATAGCTCCTCCTGGCCCACACCCTTGTCACATTCCAGGGGTCTTTCCTGTGTGCTTGCAGGGGTCATTGTCAAGTGGCCTCCACCCCTCTTTGCCATCCACTGTCCACCACATTCCCTGGGCAGACGCTGTCTAGGTGAGCAGAGATGACACATTAGGTGGGTCGTTCAGGATGATCTTATCTTTGCTGAGACAATCCTCAGGTTCTAGTGTAATCATTACAATCACCAGGTGATTTACATGTTCAAGAGAGGATTCACTCAACAACTCAGGGATGAGATAAAGAGATAAGATGTTTAATATAACATACCATAATCACAATGTGTAATTGCTTTAGCTTTAGCTAATAATCTAATTTAATAATACAATGTGTGATTACTTTATCTTAGCCTATTTGCAGAAGTGCATTGAAATACAGGAAAAAAACAGCAGAAAACATAAGACCAAAAGCAGCAGCTACCCAACTCCTACCCATTCCTCCCCTATGCCTGCAGAAAGGAGCCAACAGCTAAGAACCCAGAAGCAGCAACCGAACAGGAACCCCTCCATGCTGAAATCTGAACTTCAAGCCCCGCAATACTTTGCTCCAGTTAGCACCTCCCTTTTTGAAGCTGGCATGACTGCAGCATGGTATGAATAACAGCAGCAGGTTCAAGTAAGTCCATGACAGGCACTCACTATGAGCTGCTCCATGACCTTTCCTGCCAGCAAGGTTGGACTCATGGGTCTGTAGTTCCCCGACTCCTCCATCTGACCTGTTTTGTAGATGAGTGTCACATGCTAATCTCCAATCTTCTGGGACCTTCCCAGTTAGCCATAAAACTGATAAATTGTGAAGAGTGGCTTGATAAGGCTATCCCCCAGCTCCCTCAGAACTCTTGAGTGTAACCAATCTGGCTCCATAGACTTGTGTATGTCTAGGTGGTTCAGAAGGTCATTAACTGTTTCCCTCTGATTATGGAGATCGCCTTCTGTTCCCTACCCATATTCTGACTCAAGGGGCTGACTACCAAGCAACTAGACTGAGGCAAAGAAGGCATTAAATACTTTACAGCCTTTATTGCATTCTTAGTTACTATGTTTTCCCATGCATCCAATAAATGATGAAGATTCTCTCTAGTCCTCCTTTTGTTGGTAATTTATGGAAGCATTTTTTATTATCTTTTATGGAAATAGAATTTGACATATGCTTTATGATTAATTATATATGCATTGAATATCCCAACAAAAAACTAGCTATCATGCTTTCCTATTTCACCATTTTTTAACTCCCCTGGTGTTTCACTGAATGTCAGGATTCCAAGTAAAACCAGTTTAATATATTAAAAACTAACATGTTTTAATACATATCTAACTGCCTATATTGTAGTAATAATCAAAAAGAACAGATAAGAAGAAGAGAGGTGCACCAGTTCATACTGTCAAGCAACACAGTGATTAAAAATAGGATGCATTGCCAACTACCACCTCAAAAACTTCATCTGGTAAGCTATTTGGAAGCTGGGCCCTGGAGATCCTTGGCAACTCAAAAAGTCCTACACGATGTGTCCACCTGTAGGTGAGGCCTCAGAAGTCGGCCCCAGAGTCTCCCAATTTCTGTAGTAACAAATACATGTCTTTTTAGCACAAGTCAATGTGAACATACAGACTGTTATGCCTCCATTACCAGTCCCATCCAGGACACTGGCCAGGTGTGATCAAGAACTAAACCATGTTCAGTCAGAACAATAAAATACCATCCAGATGCTTATGTTACTATTTGTGGAGGCTGAAGATTATAGAAACAATAATCAATCATAAGCTGTAATCAGCTACTCTCACCACATATGGTAATGTTGGATGATGACATAAAAGCTCTACTGCACTTGATAGTAGCCGCCTGGGAAGGTCCCAGACTTTGTGGCCTCCTTAATTAACCATGGCAGTTTTCTGCTCACTCTGTGCCTCTGCATAGTCTTAAACATTAAGCAATGGTCTCCCTTGTACTTTCCTGTCAGCTCAGCAGTGACAACAGAGACAGATGGAGCCTTTCATCTCCTTTGCTGTGTATATTCTCTTCCATATCATGACACCTTGGCTTATTTGCCAGTTTCCCAAGATTTCCAGATGGTTTCCCAAGACTCTGCTAGACAGATCCAAAAGTGCTTAATTTCCAAGAGAGTTGAAATCAATTCAGTGTGGCCAACGTGTATGGTACATGTGTATGTTTAATGTCTTCACATAATCCTTTCCTAAACTTTTGACTCAACAATATAATTACCACAGAATTTCATGACAAATTATGCAAAGCTGGAAACACACTGTGGCCCATTTCTTTCTTTCCCAAGCTAAACAGAGCAAGTGAGTGACTGTGTGCATGGTATTTTCACATTATAATCTTTCCAATATCCTGTAAGTTTTCTGTTGAACGGTGCAGTCATTTTATCTCTCAAAATGCTATTTGGCATAAACACAGTACTGAAGATGAAACCCTGTCAACAGCTGACATTTATTTTTGCATCTATTTTCTGAAATTCCACTCTAGTATTTGTTTGCTTCTTCACAAAACTGTCCACTTCGACATACAGTTCTTTTGCATAATGATTACATTACATAGAATTTACAAGTTGAAGATATGGATAATTAACTGAAATTAAACTGAAAGCAAACTACACTCGACTTGTCAACCCTATAGACAACTACCACCTTTTTCTCTTTCCTGGATCATTCTTCCCCCACTTCTCTTCCAGACTTCACCAAATTAATGATTTTCCAACAGCTATGGCTTCTTTCCTCTTAGGATATTCTCTGTTTGCTTGCTATTATAAGGGAATGTGTAATGTTAAGCCTGTGAAATCTCAAATATGTAATTTATTCTGAGGAACATCTCTAGAACTCACCATTATGTCTAGTATTCCAGCTTTACTTCTCTTGCTAAATGCAACAGAAGCATCATAACAGCATATCTTCCTCTTGCAGACTTACATCGCTTCATTTGCAAGAATGTACATATGTTTTCAAATAGACCTACAAAAGACCTGTCTTATTAAAGACTAAAATTGCATCCACAATTAAATTGCATTTCTTCCATTCAATTTACTTTAGACCTGCATGAAATAAGTTATGGTTTAAGCACGGCTAAGTTGAAGATAAACCGAGCTCAATCTGATTCTTATACAATTGAGCATTCTTTAACACCTTGTAGACTATCACGACTTTTTGTTGTTGTTATTGGGATGGAATGAAATAGCTCAAGGTCTGAAATACATGAATTTGTATTTTAATGCATTTCTGCAGATTGATGAGTCAAGCCAAGGGCATCATAATAAGTTTACTCAGGTAGAGTGAGCCACTATTTATGAAATTTCCATTTAAGAAGGAAAGGACTTTGATCAAAGTTATCTTATATGTTTCTCCTAGTTCGTATTTTGCAATACCAGTATCATGACTGTAACTGAAGTTCAGGGACAGCTGAAATCTTAAAACCATATTATTTAATACTAGATATAAGATACTTGATGATACTAGATAATAGATAAGTATTAATTGTGCCAAGAGGAGCTTAATAATAAAATGTGGCTTTGTTCATGAGTATCAAGAAAATACAGCAGGCCAAATCCAGCCAATCCCACTACAGTGAGCTGAAATATAAACTGACAGACCAAGCTGCGAGGAGGTGACCACACCTGCAGATGGGCCAAATGGCCTCAAACTGCAGAACCAGTAGCTATTTATTGAGAGGTTTGTCCATGCTTTACTTCACTTTCCCACAGCCTACCAACTCTTGAACCCACTGTTTTGGCTTATTTTAACAGAAGTTTTTTTCCCCAACTGCTTTTCCAATACTTTTCAACAATACAGCATATTGTTATCTCCACACCCCTATCCTTTCTCACATGATTCTGGGTTTTGTGGTTACTTTAAACCTTCTTTTTACATTGTTCACCAATGAAGATGTAAGAAATGAGTAGTTTCAGCATCACTTCCAACAGTGTTAAATTACTGTCCTTGAGAAGGCAGTTATTATGCTACTTAATGTGCCTTTATTGATCGGAAAGAGAAGTACTGTTTGTATTTTCTAATAATGATAAGAAATCTATAAACTTTAAAAATGTTCCAAATTATGTTGCATTTGCTTCCTTGTCACTTTCATTTCCAGTGACTAATATACACCAAAAGTCAAGGAGTAATTTAAAAGTCCACAAGTAATAACTAGGGAGTAAACTGGATTATTAATCTGACTTTTATACTGAGTAAACTACTCAGTACATGACTGCCATTGTTGTAAAAAACTTCAAGTTGCTTTATCATAGAATCAATAAGAATTTGCAGTCTATCAAGTTGGGCATATTTGGATATTCTGATACATAAAATGCATACCAGTAATCTTGCAATTACCTCTAATACTGGTTTTTAGTAAAGAAGTATTTTTTTCACACTGGGTTATATCACTCAATTTCTATGTCAATTCATAGCAGATGCATTTGCACTTTGTTCTTAAAATTATGTTAAAATTAGTGATTATAAACCTTAAAGATCCCTGCCTACCACTTTCCAAATGAAGGACATCTTTGCTAGACTCTTTCCTTCTTTTTTCAGATTTTATATCTTATGACAAATTTCAAGTCAGCTGACAACAGAAACTAATGCATAAAAGGTGTTCCTGTTGAAAGGCAGAAATTTGGCAAAATAAATACACTGAACCCATAATTCAGGGAAATTTTGATTAGCTATGAGAAAGTGAAGTCTGTCATTATCCCATATCATATAATTGTTTAATAATAATAACAATATACTGACATTTCTCTATTTTCACATATATATTTACTTAAAGGCATACTTGGCTGTAATACATCAATTTCCAAACTTACAGAGCTGCTACATTTTCAGTTAAACAAGCTCTCTAACCCAATGCCACAATAAATACTGTCTTAGATGGGTTACAAGTGAGTAATATTTGCCTTAGAAGAATGAACAGAGCAGATACATGCACACACACTCTGTGCATATCTCCTTCCAATTTACCTAGAAAAGCCAAGGTGTGCTGAAGTATCCCCAAGTGAAGAATCTGATAAGAAAATGTTCCTTCCAGATCATTACCAATGCTACTAGTTACGTTTTCCTTGGAAGATGCTTGTATGACTGAGCTCTCCACATCCACTGATAGGATTCATAGTCAATTGCTGCTTATCAAAACATTCACCTGTTCATAAATGCCAACTTTGTATCTAGAACATGATATAGTAAATAGAATCAATTTAATATCATATGCAATATCCATTTTAAAAAAATATATATGACTACACAGTGAAAAAAAGCCAAGTCTCACATTCTCGCTGTATGAGCAGGTCATCTAATAAATTCATGGATAATGCAAGAATTTTCAGTGCTAGAATAGCTGAATGTAAATGACACAATTCAGAAAGATAAGCTCTCTCTTAACACAGTTTCAATAATATCAGTTGTTCTTGATGCTTCTCCTGAAGGCAGAAGCAGTAACCCCTAAAGTACCCATGGGAGCACTTCACTACAAAAATAGCAGGATAAGAGGAGATGTGACAAACCAGTAGCTAGTTGTACTTCATGATGACCTGCCTTGCTCTGCGGTAGAAAATCCAGAATCAGGGAGTCTGAACATTCCAATAATAATAATAATAATAATAATAATAATAATAATAATAATAATAATAAAAAAACTCATTCCTTTAACAAAAATATTCAATTCAATTGTGATTATCTTTTACTAGAAACAAAGGCAATGTGTTTCACTTCCAGCAAAACCTGGAACAAAAGTGTGAGCCCTGATTCTTATGTACTTCTGACAACCACATGAAAAACTAAAATCATCATTCAAAAGCTATCAAGAAAAGGTATCAGTTCTCATTACTACTCTTTATAGGAACACTTTTATCTCTTTAAACCTCAAAATACAGGTACTTCACATTATCTGCCTGGATACTTATTGTAGTCCACCTTGCAAAATTTCAGAGAAATATCACAATGAGGTAAAGAATAGCCAAAAAAAAACCCCACCCCATCTTAATTGTTTATGCATATAGTTTTTAAAATGCATTAACAGCTGAAGAATGGAATTCTAGACAAAGTAATGGCTTTCATAAAGAATCAAGAGGCTGTAGACTAACCCCATTGTAGCAACTGAAGATTTGAGTGAAGATTTGAAGACAGCCAGCAAGAAAAAACCCTGAGTCCAGGAGCCCTTTCAGACTCTTCAGGGAGTGCTACAGAGCTGTTGTCTTAAGATACTTTCAAGAAGGTTGTCTTAAGCTCTGCTTACTTTCCAATGTACCAGGAAGTACACCAGCCAACCTTGTTCCTGAAAAACATGTACACAAAACTACTGAGACATTGTGGTGTAGAATCATAGTTGGTCTTTTAAACTCAGTGACACAGCTTCAGTAATCTTCCAGAAAACACAAATGGAAGCAAACATGGTAGTTTCTTCCATTAAGCCAATGTGCATTAATTACAAGTATATCTGGATAAAGATTGTGATGTAACTGTTATGAATCTGTTCCTAAGCCAACACACATGTATTTCAGGTTTCACATTACTAACATTATGATGGGCCAGGATTTTGAAAACTTGGCTGATTATAAAGTAAAAATTCCTCACCACAGAAGGCAAGGATGCTCTAAACAAAAGGAAACTCTCATGTTCTGGCAGTAACTCGCTCAAATCTGCCACACTTTTCATCGTGTAATGAAGTCTTGAACTGTTTCTGAAGCTCATTATAAAGAGCCTCGTACAGAGAGAAAGTTCTGCATATGTTGGCTTAAATGCATGGATTTCAGCCCTCCTTCTCTGGAGACTTTCAAAACCTGCCTGGGTGCATTCCTGCGTAGCCTACCATGGATGTTCCTGCTTTGGCAGGGCAGTTGGACTTGATGTCTGGAGGTCCCTTCAAACCCCTAACATTCTGTGATTCTTCCTGAAGTGTCGAAAATTACTTTTGAAACACTCATTGCTAAAAAAAAAAAAAAAAAACAAAAAACAAAACAAACCCCAAACCAGTAACAAGAAAAATCAACTCCAAATAAGCAAACAAAACATAAAACACAAATCAGAAAGCCACTGCAGCCTCAGCAGAACAGATAGTTTTCTTTGCTTTCCCTATATGCATCATGCATCCTTTCAGAATAATGGATGCATTGGGAGCTGCTAGCATCAGGACACGTTGCTAACCATTGCCAGTTATATCCATTTCCACTAGGAGATTGGGAGTTGAAAGTAGCTTGCACTGCAAAAAATAATATGGAATTTTAAATTGGGCACAAGTTGCACTGCAGTAGACAGAAGCTGCTGTCCTAACAATCTTAATAAATGCTAGCATGTATTGGAGTGCCCACTACCCATTCTCTTCCACAACACAAACAGCCCAGCATTCCCTGGTTTCCATGGAAACCACAAGATCACTCTCATCACATACTCCCATTTTAAATTCTACTGCAGCACTGAACTATTTCCACTGCACAGCAGTACACATTCTGATAGTACTTCAGTACCATCACGAGGTCACAAAAATAAGGAAATTTACAGCAAAAAATTCTGAGCCATTTTCAAATGTCTGCCTTACAGATATCAGTACCAGAGACAAAGTCCTATGACAACTGCCCCCCAACATTCTAGGTGAAAGAAATACACGCCGTTACTTTTCTGTGAGGAAAGAAAAGCTATTCTCAACTGTTGAATATATACAATTGTATGAATTTCATTGTTCCAGACTGCCTATTCAGTGCTGCTCTTGCACATTTGGGAAAAAAGCTACTGCACAGAATACATTGTGGTAAGTTATTAAACTGAGTATTACACAAAAAGACCGTATGCTTGTTATATGAGAGCCACAAAGCCCAGATATTGATGCTGTAGCTTGTTTCTCTCATATTCTGCACTCATGAACTGCTGCTGTGCTCATGACTGCTCTAATGGAAAGGAGTAGCTGAAAGGTTGTCAAAACTCCCCAGGCACTGTCTACTTAAACGACCTTACTGAAAAAAAAATCCAGTAGTCTAATCTTTTACACTGATTTTAAAAAAATAATAATCAAAGAACTGAATTGGTTAATTTGATTCCTTTCTTAATGCATGAAGAGAGATTTCTCAGAATAGTAGCCACATTAAAAAAAAAAAAATTTAAAAAAAAAAAAATGCTACCTTTGGATTTCTAATAAAGCATTGAAGCAAATAGGTGCCACTCTCTGGTGGTAGAGCCAAATACAGAATACAGAATTAACCAGGCTGGAAAAGACCTTTGAGATCATCAAGTCCAACCTATCACCCAGCACCATCTAATCAACTAAACCATGGCACCAAGTGCCTCATCCAGGCTCTTCTTAAACACTTCCAGTGATGGTGACTCCACCACCTCCCTGGGCAGCACATCCCAATGGCCATTCTCTCTTTCTGGGAAGAATTTCATCCTCACATCCAGCCTAAACCTCCCCTGGCACAGCTGGAGACTCTCCTCTTGTTCTGGTGTTGGTTGCCTGGGAGAAGAGACCAAATGGGTGTAACACAAACCCAGAACAAGTCCTGGCATGTCCAGGTGTGATCACACTCTCCCCTCCCTTCTGCAGGGGTCCGAGGAACATGGGAAAAAGACAAAGAACCCAGGCATCTGAAAATCTGGTAAACAAGGGATATGCACTGCCCATGCTTCATCTAGACTAGGCTTATGTCTTTACCTTATATGGTCACATCTTGGCAAAATCCCATTCTTTTGGTTGTCAATTGGCCAAATTGATCCTCAGGCAAATGATAAAAGCAAAGCTAAATTGTAAACAAGTGGCTTGTGTCACCTTGCCTTGCCTAAGATCCAGGAAAAGAAGCTACGAGTCTTGCAACTCAGAATCCTTGCCATACCTCAGTTCACCCAGAAAGATGCAAGTCCCTTCACATAAGATGCAGTGAAGCCATAGTCATAAAGGCCCAGGAGCAGACAGATGCACCTTGCTGGGCAGAAGGGACAACTCCCAGGTGAGCCAAGACCCCAGGAACTGTCCCCTTGCAGCGATAAGTCACTTCCAGCTTAAGCATCTGCTTCTCAAACCCAGACCTTGCAGCAAAGTGCCAAGAGAAGCAGCCTAATGTTGAAAGCCTGAAACCCTGGGACCGGCTGTGAACCCTGGGAAGCGTCGAGAGCCACCTGCCGCCGTGCGGCCGCCAGCCTGGCCATTGGGACAGTGAGACAACGCTGCCGGCAACCAGGGACCGAAAGTGCCGCAAAAGCCATTACTGGCTAATGCACAGCTGTAGCAGCTCCCTCACGTGGTGGAAGTCCTGTTGCTCTGTGTAACTTGGACTATAGTGCAGCCGCGGAGAGACTTCCTGAGAAATAATAATGTGAGTAACTGCATTATCTCTATAAAGCCTCTTTGTAGAAGATTCTGTGTGTCTCACTGCTGCCGTTTTGGCACGGGTCCTGTCGCGTCTCCCCCTGGTGGACAAACGGCAAAACAAGCCGCAGGTCGTCTTTCCCAGTGTTTTTCCCGATTTGCTTAATACTGTTTAAATTGCTAACATTGCCTACATATTTACATATCCATTGTAAATATGCTACAGTAATACATTGAACCTATTAGTAAGCTTTTTGGTCATTTTATCGTATTAAAAATAATAATTAATCTTTTATTAATATCAGGTTTGCATTATTAATAAATCATAATTCATATTCATAACACACTCCTACAACAGTCTCATCTTCAGAATTGTGTTCCCTCTAAACAGTCTTAAACCCTCTGCTTGGAATTATTTTAGGTTTTCTAAAGCAAAGATGTTTTAAAATTTAGTTGGCACCTGTTGTACAGATGCTCATGGACTTGCTCAGATGGTAAAAATTCTGGATTCAAATCCATCCTTCAAACAAATGATAACCAGGCATAAATTGTCTCTCCATATCTGAAGGAAGTGTTTTAACATGAATGTGGATGTTTCTTATGGTAAGGAATCCTTTCCATCACATCAAAGCCACAGCAGTATGACAGTTGGTTTGGTTTTGTTAGATAAGAGTTTGTGGGGGTTTTTGGCTGGTTGGTTGGGGGTTTTGTTTGTAGGATTTTTTTTTGCCTTCCCCAACAACCCCCACCCCCTCCCTCCCAGCAGGGCATTTTTTTGTTTGTGGGTTGTTTGTTTGTTTGTTTGTTTGGTGTGTGTGTGTGTTGTTTGTTTGTTTTTAATTTCCACTCTTGCTGCAAGTGCACATCACCAAAACAGGTTTATGTGTCTTCCTGGTGGCAGTTGCATGCAGCTAGAAGACAGTAAATTATGCATGGGAAGCAAAGTAGATTGCATTCAAAATATTAACTGAACCAATACTTTCAACTTCTTTGTCACATGTTCTCAAGTTATTACATTAATGCATAGGTCCTTCATTCATTTTATCCCCATCTACTAGAAAAGTAACCCGCCTTTTTCCTACATTCCTTAGGGGATTTCTTATGTGGCTAATTGTTGATCTCTTCTTAGAGGCAAGCTTTAGAGGCTAACATGCTCAAACAATGCAGTAAAAAAACCCAGTAGCTGGAAAAATCCAAAATGAAATAATGAGACACCTACTGAAGTACTAAGCATCCGGCTAAGCAAGATTCTATCCAATTTTTTTCCCATTGTGGAGTTTTCCATCAACCTAAATCCAAACTTTCTTGCCCAAAGGCTTTACCAGTTCTTTTAGTAAATTAGATAAAATGAAGTCTTATTCAAGTATGAGATCCGCAGTACAGGTAGGAAGCCTTTCCACCACTGAATCAGTCAGGTGCTCCCTATTTACACTGGGATGATAAAAAATAGGCTAAGCTCTATGTAGATCTCACAATGCAATATCTCATCAAATACATTCTTCATAATTGATGAGACAATGACTCCATAAGAATTTTTAACTATTCTTAAGGGGAAAAAAGAGCCTTTTCATTCTTAGTTCATTTGATAGCATTAGCTGAAAATTTTATCATTACTGAAAGACAATCATCTTTACACCACCAGTAATTCAAACCAAGTTAAAAAAAAAAAAAAAAAAATCTTGCTTATCCAACTTCAAAAAAAAAAAAAATTAATGTAAATCCACAAGCAAAAATAAAAATCCTCCCACCTCCTGGGGAAGTGGCTGATACAACATAGCACTCCTTCACAAGACCAAGCACTAGTTTTGCTGCTAATCCCTGCAACATACAAGGGCTGCTCCAGCACAATCACACATAATTTGAAATGTCATTGATACTCTGCTTTCATCAGAGAATTACTCACTAGATGCCAAGGCTCCAAAAATCTATCTGTAATAATCCAAAAGCACAAAGATTCTCTAGTTACACATATCAAGGAGAACGGAAGAGTCTCCCAGGCTTCAGTCTTTGCTATCCTCTTCCCAATACACTCCCATACTCAAAAGCATTTATCAGGGACGTGTTAAGAAAGAGCTGATATTAAGTGTAGTAAAGCCTCACTGGTTTCTCCAGTGTAGAAAACTGAACATAGTATTGAAAAACAGTCCTTTATTAGTGTCAGACCTGTCACTTCTCAAGCTTTCAGGATGGTTTGCAGAAATCCCAGCTCAGGATTAAGGTGAAAGGATACCAGGGATCCATCAATTTACAAAACAAAACTTTAATGGACAATTTCAACTGTTGGCAACCAGATGGGCATAACCCAGAGGTGGATCTGATTGCTCACACAAAGACAAATCTAATTGCTCACAACAAGGACAACTCCAATTGCTCACAGCAGCTGTACTCTGGCAGCTCACAGTCAGCGAGATGCCACATCAATTTGCCTTGTGACATGCAATCACCTGTGATAGAAGGAAAGTAGAATGAGAGAGAAAATAAAAGGAGAGAAGAAAGTTTTCACTAGTCCTGGGTCCAGCACTGGTCCAGTCAGTCCAGATGTCCTGTCACTAGAGAGGTATCAGGAGGTTGTAGCCAGGCAAAGGTTGGTCTCTTCTTCCAGGCAGCCAGCACCAGAACAAGAGGACACAGTCTCAAGCTGCACCAGGGGAGGTTTAGACTGGACGTTAGGAGGAAGTTCTATACAGAGAGAGTGATTCCCCATTGGAGTGGTCTGCCCAGGGAGGTGGTGGAGTCACTGTCATTGGAGGTGTTCAGGAGGAGACATGATGAGGTGCTTGGTGACATGATCTAGTTATTTGGGTGGGTTGGATTGGTTGATGGGTTGGATGCAATGATCTTGAAGGTCTCTTCCAACCTGGTTTATTGTATTGTATTGTATTGTATTGACAGGGCTTGGGACTGTCCTTTTATATGCAGTCTTGTCACTCCTCCAGGTGGGCATATGCTAGTTCATAGTCATGTGCAGTGTTTCTAGAACTTTCCTGGAAATTAGTGGGTGATCTTGGCCATGCACAGTGTGGGGTTTTAGAATATTCCCAGAAATTAGCTGGGAGTGCCTGGCGGTGGTTCCCTTGCCAGTATGACCACTGTCTAACCTTCCCTTATAGCACATGAAGACAGTCTTCTCTTCCTCACAGGCTCCTCAAATGTTTGATGTGTTGTGGAGGCAATTCTCCTCTTCCCCTCCCCACATGGATGCTTGGGTAAGGAGGTACACCTTTATAATAAAATGTTGTCCTACCATTGCAGAGCCTCCTTTTCTTACTACATCTTCCTATTTTTGTTTAAAATCATTCCCAGGTTTGAATTTTCCTTAGTAAATGTTTGAGACATGAACTTTAGGTCCATCACAGATTGAATACTGAATATATTTTAAAAAAATAATTTCTAGTAAGAAGTAACTCATATTAAGATGGATCAGGGATTAGGCCTTTACTGCTCTCTAGCATCCCTTCAATTATGATATCCTTAGTCTACTAAGGATAGTAGACTAACAAATGTGCTAGAAGCTGAAACTATGTCCCAGTAATAGCTGTGTTCTGATACCATAGACTTTCCCAGTCATGCTCTAGAGCACAAGTAACAGTGACTTCATTGTCACTGCTCATAGGTTAATTTCTGCAAAAGGAATGCTATAAGATGATGCTTTTCTGGGACTGTAAAGGTGTTTGGTTGAGTATGCTTTAACTATTGCCATAATTAAATGTATTACCTAAAAGCACTGCACAGGAATGTGGTGTCCACTGTTTTAGTTATGCATACCTATACCTCCTCTGCAATTATTCAGAAAGTGGTTTGAATAACAATGTGATCAGGCCAACAATATAACTCTAACTTTGCAGACCTACAACTATGGAAAATAACAATATTAGCTATTTTAATATTTGGAAGTGCAATAAACATTAACTACATAAAAATAAGAAACAGATCTTCATGCATATGCAATTAATTACATCTAAACAGTGCAGTCAAAACTTGTACCAAACAATCTTCAAATGTATCATGAGCTGTCTGAAAATAGACAACAGCTCTGGTGGTCCGCTTATTGATCTGACTTGCTAGTTTGCTCAAAGTAGCTTCCCTACCTCAAAGATATGTCAGGTATTCCAGATACTGACAGCAAGATGAGCTTGATACTTTTTGAGGATGCATTATGATTATAGTCCTTAACAGTGAAAAAAGTGATGGGTTTTTGTGATCTACAGCAGTCCAAGAGTCTCCATGCCTGCAAAAGACAAGTCTCTCATAGTGCCTCATAAAGCATCCTCTAAATTAATTGTTTTCATGTTTCTTCCTTTTCCTTTAAGATTTTAAGGAAGAAAACCAACACAGCATGTGACTTACATACTTTGCATGACGTGTTCTTAATAGATACTGTCATTCTCCTGCAGATAGCTTGTTGAAGTCATAGAATCTTCCTGTATTGGCTTCCTTTCCCAAATAGACCTCTTCACAATTTAGGGCATACTTAAGTAAATTCCATTCAGTTCAAGTGGGAAGAGGCCTCAAAAGCTTTACAACGTTTGTAACCAAGGTGGAGGTTGTCAATAGCCCAAGACAAGTCTCTCATAGTGCCTCATAAAGAGCTTTTAAGGAAGAAAACTCATGGAAAAAAAAAATTTAGCTGTATTTGTAAGCACTCTGTTTATTTCTTCCCTCATCAAGCAACCATATAAGAATGACATTCACAGCCTTTGATCACAGGATAACAGGAACTACATACTGTGCAAAGAAAATGCATCAAAAATCACCAGGGTGCTGTCTTCTTTAGCTCTTTGATCATTTTGATAGATTTCAAAATTAGAAAACAAGTGTCTAGAAAAAGTCATTACTAAGTCCAAACACATTTAACTTACTTCATTAGTCAAATAATGGCTGTTTAATGAAATCCAGTAGAAACATAACATCAATGAACAAGAAAGAACAATTCTAACAGTTATAAAAATTTGGAAAGGCAATAGCAAATTTGTGTTTTCTTGCTTGTTGGTTTCTGATCTTTTTGTGATATTTGTTTTGGTCAGATTTTGTTTATTTTTGACTTAATACATGTACCATCTGAGTATTTCAGCATAATTATTTTCCTGTTCGTGGTTCAATTTAATGAATAAAACATATTGCTTCACAGGAAAGAATGAGATTTAACAGTATGCTAAAAGAGTAAGTAAGATTATTTTTTCCCCCATATAAACATTGTTGTTTCTTACAAGTTTTCTTTTATCTACTTCAAGCAGAAAGCCATAAAGCAAGACCACATAGATTCTTCTCTTCAAAGCCAATGCCTCAAGACTCCTAACGTGCATACATATATTACAGCAGGTCTAAATATATTAGGCACTTTTATATCATTTATATCAAAACCTTACTCATTACCAGGTAATCCAGAAGCATGACAGTTCAAACAGATCTTGCATGTATAGTGGAAAAGACAATTGGGTAATTTACAAGTTTCCAAGTTTCCATAAGATACATGGAGAAAAACTGCTTGACAATAAAGTCGTCATTAGAATGTGTAACTTTGCTCCACAATTTAAGATCAGATAAAAAAGCACCTTCATTATCTTTGGCTTGAAAATTGAATCTTATAAGTCAGATATTTTTGTGCTTGCCTTTACCAAATGAATTGTTGGAAGGAAATTTGATACAGTAAAGTTGGAGGCTCCAAACAGAGAGATTAGAATCCACCTCCTTTCTCATTTCCCCTAAAGTGCAATTTTCACTTCTCTAGATGCTGCCACCACTTTTAAACCCAGAGGCCAAAGATGAGATAAAAAGTAATTATTTTTTTTCATAAATAATTGGAATAGCAAATTGTCAGCTCTGCAACATTTCTTTTCCTCTTTAAAAAAAGAACACAAATACAAACACTTGTGGCTTGTCTCCACTTAGTCATCAAGCCATTGACTATTAATGAGCATAATCATGAAACTAATTCCTTGTTTACTTAGTGGTCCACCCATCATATCCATGCCTTTAGAATTTAGAGACCAAGATGTTGTGAAGGACAGTGTCAATTGCTTTGCACAACTCCACGTAGATGGCATTGGCTGATTTTCTCCAGTCCATCACCCCTTACACTTCCATAGAAGGCCACCAAATCTGTCAGGCATGATTTCCCCTTGGTGAAGCCATGTTTGCTGCCACCAATTGTCTCCTTGGTTTTCATGTGCCTTAGAGTTTCAAGGAGGAGCTGCTCCATGATCTCGATGGGTACAGAGGTGAGTCTGACCAGGCTGCAATTCCCTGGGTTGTTTTTTTTTTTTTCCCATCTTGAAGATGAATGTTGTATCAGCAATCATGAGATGACTGAGTTTTCTGTCCTTGGGGAAACAAGGAGAGGGTTACTAAAACTGCCACTTTGGACTTTTGGAGTGCAAACTTTGGCCTATTCAGGAGACTGACTGAAAAACTCCCTTGGGTGGCCACCCTGAAGTATACAGGAGTCCAGGAAGGCTGGACACGCTTCAAAAGGGAAGCCTTAAAAAAACAGGTGCAGGCTGTTCCTGTGTGTTAATAAACTAGTCAGTGGGGAAGGGTTTGGCCTGGCTGGATAGGACCTTTGGCTGGACCTCAAGAACATAAAGAGAGTCTATGGCCTTTGGAAGAGGAGACCAGTCTGTCATGAGGACTATAAATATGTAGTGAAATTATGTAGGGAGAAAATTAGGAGACCCACAGCACAGCTAGATCTCTACCTAGCTACAGCCATTAAGGATGATTAAAAAAAGTTTCTATAAATGCATTAACAACAAAAGGAAGAGTGGGGAAAATCTTCACCCTTTACTAGATGCAGAGGGAAACACGGTGACTAAGGATGAGGAAAGGACTGAGGTTCTCAATGCCTACTTTGCCTCAGTCTTTAGCAATAGAACTAGTTGTTCCCTGGACAGCCAGTCTCATGAACTAGGAAACAGGGAGGGGAACCAGAATGAGGTTGTCATAATAAAAGAGGAAGCGGGCAGTGACATGCTGTGCTACCCAGATGCACACAAGTCTATGAGGCTGGATGGGCTATACCCAAAGGCGCTGAAGGAGTTGGCAGATACACTTGCCAAGCTACTTTCCATTATTTACCTGAAGTTCTGCCTAATTGGGGAGGTCCCAACAGACTGGAGCGTAGCAAATGTAACACCCATCTACAAGAAAGGAAGAAGGGAGGATCCAGGAAACTATAGAACTGTCAGTCTGACCTCAGTACCAGGGAAGGCCACGGAGCAGGTCATCTCAAGTGTCATTACATGACATGTAGAGAACAACCAGAGGATCAGGCCCAGTCAGCATAGGTTTATGAAAGGCGGGTCCTGCCTGATGAACCTGATCTCTTTCTATGACAAGATGACCCAACTATTGGATGAGAGAAAGGCTGTGGACATTGTCTACCTAGACTTTCAAAAAGCCTTTGACACTGTTTCCCACTGTAATGGTTATTAATATTTAGTGTATGGAATAATTAATAAAAATATTAATAACATTATTAATTAAAAATCCTGCAGAAAATATTAACACAACCTATCTACTGATTCAAACTATTTGTTTGTGGAAAGGTATCTCACAAGAAGGAACATGAAACAATTTAAACAGTATTAGCAAAAACCAGAAACAACAAACAGTAATTTAAACTGTAAAGAAAAAAACCACAACTTCAGCAACATCCTGGCTTTGCCCACAAAGGGTGGGGGGGCAGGGCTTGAAGTCACCCCACAGAGCAGCTAGGGCAACAGACCTTTTAACAGATACTTATAAACATCAGATTTGCTGGGTTACTCACTGCAAATTACTTCAGTCCAGTATGTTTGGTTGCTGCATTTATAATCCCAAGAATATGCAGTGCATTGGAATTCACAACAACTGGTGATGGCCTTTACATGCAGAAAGTGCTGTGCTGGGGGAAGAACTTGTCCCTGCAGCTCTGGGCTCTTCAGCTTTTGTAGCTTTGCCTGTTGCAGAGAGGTTCTTCAGCTGCAATCTTTGCAATGGCTCTTGTTTCTTCTTCCAATAAAGCAAAGCAGTCTTGGGGTCTTGGCTCCCCCAGGGTTTGTCCCTTGGCCCGGCAAGACACGTCTGTCTGCTCTGGGCTTTTACAACGCATTACTGCAAAGAGCACTTGCATCTTTCTGGGAAAACTGAGGCACGGCATGGATTCTGGGTTGCAAGGTAAAACAGGGCTTGGCTTCTCAGACTTGCAAAATAAGGCTTGTGGCTTCTCTCCCAGATCTTAGGCAAGGCAAAAAAAAAAAATCACTCTTTGGGCTAGTATTTATAGATTTCGCTCAACAATGATGGCCAGTTGCCGCTGTTTAGGTGATGGACAAAAGCAACAAACACCTTCAAACACCTGAATAGATTGGATCAATGGCCAATGTTAATGGGATCAGCTTCAAGAAGTCCAAATGCCAGGTCCTGCACTTGGGTCACAACAAGCCCAGGCAACACTACAGGCTTGGGGAAGTGTGTCTGGAAAGCTGTCTGGCACAAAGGGACCTGAGGGTTCTACTTGACAAGCAGCTGAATATGAGCAAGCAGTGTGCTCAGGTGGCCAAGAAAGCCAATGGCATCCTGTCTTGTATCAAAAATGCTGTATCCAGCAGGAGTAGGGAGATGACTGTCCCCTTGTACTCAGCTCTGGTGAGGCCACACATTGAGTATTGTGTTCAGTGTTGGGCACTTCAATACAAGAGAGATGTTGAGGTGCTGGAGTGAGTGCAGAGGAGGGCAGCAAAGCTGGTGAAGGGCCAGATCTTACAAGTGAAGGAGATGGGGCTGCTTAGTTTGAAAAAGAAGCAGCTCAGGAGAGACCTCATTGCGCTCTACCTGAAAGGACATTGTGGAGAGGTTGGTGCTGGTCTCTTCTCATAGGTAATTAGCCAAAAGGGCCAACAGTATCCTAGTCTATGGAGGTTCTTCTCCTCCTTTACTCTGACCTGGTATGACCACACCTGGAATGTGGAGTCCAGTTTTGGGCTCCCCAATTTGAGAGAGACAGGGATATGCTGGAGAGAGTCCAACAGAGAGCCACAAGGATGATTAGATGACTTGATCTTCTCCCCTGTGGAGAGAGACTGAGAGACCTGGGGCTGTTTAGTCTTGAGAAGACTGAGAAGTGGTCTAATCAATGTGCATAAATATCTGATGGGTAGGTATCAAGTGGATGGGGCCAGTCTCTTTTCAATGGTGCACAGTAATAAGACAAGGAACAAGGGATATAAGCTTGAACACAGAAGGTTTCACCTCAACGTGAGGAGAAACTTCTTTACAGTGAGGGTGACAGAGCACTGCAACAGGCTGCCCAGAGAAGTTCTGGAGTCTCCTTCTCTGGAGACTATCAAAACCCACCTGGATGCATTCCTGTGCAGACTACACTAGGTGATCCTGCTTTTAGCAGGGGGATTGGACTCAATCTCTGGAGGTCCCTTCCAATTTCTAACATTCTGTAATTCTGTGATAGAGGACTGACCTCAAGCTGCAGCAGGGTAGGTTTAGACTGCAAATTGCGGGGGGAGGGGGAAATCATGGAAAGAGTGGCTGCCTGGTGAAATGGTTGAGCCACCAATCCTGGATGTGTTTAAAGCTCATTTAGATATGGTGCTTCGGGATATGGTTTAGGGGTGAAGTTTGTAGAGTAGGGTCATTAGCTAGACTTGATGATCTTGAGGGTCTCTTTCAAGCTGAATATTTCTGTGATTCTGTGTAATTCCCTTTTTCCAGTCAGTGGAAACTTCACCAGATTGTCATGACTTTCAAACATGAGGGATAACAGCTTGGCAACGTCATCCACCAGTTCCCTCAGTACCCAAATATGTACCTTGTCAGGTCCCAGGAACTTGTGGCCCTTCAGATTCTTTAGGTAATCTTAAACTATTCACTCTTATCACTCTAAAATCTTTGAGTGGTGTAAATGATAGCAGCATTTAACTTCATTTTACAAAGTAATAGCAGACAGTGTACTGTAAAATAAACATGCAGAATTCTAAGATATCACATTTATGTTGTATGAAAGGCTTCACCTTACTTGCTAAGATTATGTAGGGTGTTGTGAATAAAAGCTTTCTCAGCCATCACTGGAAACTCCATCTCATCTGCATTTTCTTTTACTCATAAATGAGCTCGTTCACACTGTTAATGCTGGAAGAAGACTCTGTACAGCGGTATAGTTTAATTGCAGTATAAATCATGCAGCTTGTTCAAACTTAAAGTCATTCATTATTATGATAGTTCTATTTTCTGTACTTGGTTTGCATGCTTAATATAAAACTGAATTAATGCTCATCTGGTAACCACTACATAGCCGTTTTTGTTATCTGCTGCCAAGAAACCATAGAAGGAAAATCGTTGGCAAAAATCGGGACTATATACACTTCATACTGCAGACCTTACTGAGTCAAGTCTTTCCTTCCAATATTTTTTATAATCAAGCACAAGCTTCCTGATGAGGTCTTTCACATTTATACCACAAGTAAAAGCTTCTGTAACTAACCCTTTTGCAGGAGCACTAAGGATCATTTGTAGGGTAATTGTCCAGTAGGAGCAAGCATTTTAAACTCTTGCTTGGAGCCTTCTTTCCTCACAATCTTATTTTTTATTTAAATCTTATATGCATTGTTTCATTGACCTTTTCAAGTCAATTCTAACCTCTTCTCCAGATTATTATATAAGAAGTTCTATCAAGTGATAAAAAACCACTTGACTAGAGACTTCCAGTTCAAGACTATTAAAAAAGGCCAAGCACACACACAAAGAAAAACCTCCAATAACTGCTATACCAATAGAAAGACTATAGACTATTTGCATGTGATTATAAAATGCAGCAAACAACTAAAGTAATGATTTCATAAATTAAGACATTATTATAACTAACTTACCAACTTCTAGTAATACCGAAAGATTACCATATTGGATGAATAACAAGATGTTTCCAGAAAAAAGTTCTACAATGACTCCATTTTATTTCCTATAACTAACTTTGATTGTAGAGGCAAGAAAGTCTAGCAATAAAAACTTTAACTTTCTACATATTTTGGCCAATGTTCTTCAGCTCAGTAGAAATATGACTTAGAGAAGAGCTAAATTAAAACAGTACAAACTCTGAATTTTCTAAGGAACCAGCAGACTACAATACCAAGTTTTCCACAATTCATATAAAAAACATTTAAAGAAAAATAAAATATTTGACCATACTTTCTTCAAAAACCTAGGAAATCCTAGTATCAAAATTATCAGTGACTAGAAGAAACTTTTTCTCAATTTATGTTCACACAGTTCTAAACAGTCCATTTGTCACTTTAGTCCCTGTTTGGGCCTAAACTATAGCAATTACTCTGTCACTTCATGACCCCTCCCCAGTAGAGAAGGAGAATCAGGAAAATGAGGCAAGGCTCACATGTTAAAATGAACTCAAATTTAAGGAATAGCCGAATTAATATCAATGTTAATACAAGATATATACTTATACTCAGCCCAGCAAAACTGCAGCTGTGACAATATCCGGGAAGGTAGTCCTTGAGAACAAGGAAAGGAAGAAAAGCAGAATGAGGAAGAGCTCAAACAAAAGTTTTTCTTACCAAACTTCCTCCATTGTACTGAGTGCGATTTTCATGGTATGAGATATACCCATGAACCAGCTCAAGTCAGCTGTTCTATCTGACTCAGAACTGCTAGGAACTTCAGACTATGGATGGCCTGAGATTCTGTCCTACCAAAACTAGGAAAGCATTATACAATACAATACAATAAACCAGGTTGGAAGAGACCTTCAAGATCATCGCGTCCAACCCATCAAACAACTAGATCATGTCACCAAGCACCCCATCAAGTCTCCTCCTGAACACCTCCAATGACGGTGACCCCACCACCTGGCAGCCCATTCCAATGGGGAATCACTCTCTCTGTATAGAACTTCCTCCTAACGTCCAGTCTAAACCTGCCCTGGCGCAGCTTGAGACTGTGTCCTCTTGTTCTGGTGCTGGCTGCCTGGGAGAAGAGACCAACCTCTGCCTGGCTACAACCTCCCTTCAGGTAGTTGTAGAGAGCAAGAAGGTCACCCCTCAGTCTCCTCTTCTCCGGGCTAAGCAACCCCAGCTCCCTCAGCCTCTCCTCATAGGGCTTGTGTTCCAAACCCCTCACCAACCTTGTTGCCCTTATAAATGACATCCCCCTATTCCAAAGAACTCATTTATTGTTCTGTGGATAAAAATTGTTGAACTTGCAAGTGATTGTTGCACATATCAATCTACATTTCAGAGTTTGTGCATATGAGCTGCATTTATTCTCACTCAATTGGCAGCATCATTCACAATGAACCGGCAACATTTCAGTAGTGTCTACTATCTGATCAACCTGCGTATATACTACAGATAGTAAGATTCCTCTAAATTTGCCATTGACCCAGTTCATAGGCTGCAATTTATTTAGAATATCCCTTAGAAAGTAATTTACTTGATTTTACTATTTCCAGGGTCACAGCATTTACTATAAACTGTCTTAATTGTCATGAATTCAGATGGTTCAGATGAACTCTGGGGACACTGAATGCTATATTATGACCTATCAAGTGCAGTAAACAGAACCAAGCAGAGTTCAGCACAGTTCAGCACAGTTTATAATACATTCTCATCTTCACACTAATGTGAAACACACATTTATTATGACACATGACACTTAGCACTGTAAAACTGTATCATATTTATGTTAACAAATTATTTTTTAAATGGTCAATCTTGTATAGCAAATGAGGTGATTTTCCCTGTATGTGGTGCTACTTAACCAAATTCACTTGGACAGATATATTTACAGGCTTCTGTATTAGGAAACTAAGGGGTCTAATTTTTATTGAAAGTCTATGGAAGATTATGAGTTCTGAAATCAGGCTGCTTCTTCAAACAATTGAGCTTGAATGCTAACTTTTGGAGTGTCATTTTGAAACACTCTGGTTGATGTGTAGCACTTTGCTGGGCTTACTCAGATTGGCAGCTCTTCAAGCAGTGAGAAGGTTTAGAAATTTAAAAGCAGACTTTATGCTTTTAAAAGCTTACTCCTGGATCAGTTTCCAACAACACCAAAATTAGCAACAAGCTTATTTCCTTCTGGATAACAAAGCCTGAATTGGCCATGCAGGGCTGAAAAGACTGAATAGTGTTCCACACAGGAAAGCAGAAATAAGGGGAGACGAAAATGCTCCAAGTGAGAATCTTAGCAAGAGGCATATGGGACTGTTTCATCCTAGGTGTAGAATTGTGTGCATCCTTTACTGAACCTCAGCATCTGTGCATCTCATAGAATGTCAGAGTGGCTGGAGAGTGGCCAGGCAGAGAGGGACCTGGGGGTACTGGTTGATTGTAGGCTGAACATGAGCCTGCAGTGTGCCCAGGCAGCCAAGAAGGCCAATGGCATCCTGGCCTGCATCAGGAACAGTGTGGCCAGCAGGAGCAGGGAGGTCATTCTGCCCCTGTACACTGCTTTGGTTAGGCTGCACCTCAAGTACTGTGTTGAGTTCTGTGCCCCTCAGTTTAGGAAGGATGTTGTCTTGCTGCAGCGTGTCCAGAGAAGGGCAACGAAGTTGGTGAGGGGTTGGGAACACAAGCCCTATGAGGAGAGGCTGAGGGAGCTGGGGTTGCTTAGCCTGGAGAAGAGGAGACTGAGGGGTGACCTTCTTGCTCTCTACAACTACCTGAGGGGAGGTTGTAGCCAGGCAGAGGTTGGTCTCTTCTCCCAGGCAGCCAGCACCAGAACAACAGGACACAGTCTCAGGCTGCGCCAGGGCAGATTTAGGCTAGATGTTAGGAAGAAGTTCTACACGGAGAGAGTGATTGCCCATTGGAATGGGCTGCCCGTGGAGGTGGTGGAGTCACCATCATTGGAGGTGCTCAGGAGGAGACTTGATGGGGTGCTTGATGCATGGTTTAGTTGTTTAGGTGGGTTGGATTGGTAGATGGGTTGGACGCGAAGATCTGGAAGGTCTCTTTCAACCTGGTGTATTGTATTGTATTGTATTGTCATGACAGTTATCCATATTTTATTTTGCACCTTTTTAGAAATACATTTGCTTGACAGAAGGGAGTAGAAGCAAGACCACAGTATATCAGGTTGTAACTTTCGGTTAAGTATACAGGATGTATACTTACTCCTGTACAGACAAATAATATTCCAATTAATTAATTAGTGTTTATTTTTCCAATGGGAGGATTTTTCAATATTTTGTTCCATTCATAACACTTTCTTTAAACACAAATGGAAAAAAAGCTTAATCATTTTTCTTATTCCACCATCCACCAAAACACACATGGAGTCCTATATTATAAGATGTGTGTCACAAAATTTCAAGCATTCTGTAACAGTAACTGTACCTACATCAGATATGTTAAGATGCTTATTGGTCACAAATTTGGCATACTATCTATCTTATAAGGAAATGTGGGAGAAGGAATGCCTACTAATTATTTTGCAATCGTTCTCCAGCTATGTACTCCGTGTAAGCTCTTCTACTATTGAAAAGCGACCAAAATAAAACACAAATCCTCTGAAACTAGCTGAGAGCTAACTAGCTAGCTAAGTCACCCCAGTTAGGAAGAATGATTAATTCACTCACCTCCCTTTCCCATCCCCTCAATTAACATAAAATTAATTGGAAATTACATATCATGTGTTCACAAAATAAAGATCCTATGATGGTGTCATCCTTAACATTAGACAGTAACATGTTAACAAGCTGTCCTGGTTTAACACAGTATATTCTAACAAGCAAGCTGCACTCGCAAGGGTTGGGAGTGAAAATGAGAGATAAGAAACCAAATGCCCTGCGGATGGAGATAATGAGAGTTTAATGAAATGATACAGTATACAATACTGTGCAAATGAGCAAACACCAAGCCGGCAAGAACATTCAGTAAACAGGATAGCAAGTGGAAATGGGAAGCATCCAAGCTGACAGTCAGCAAATCAGAAGAGAGCAACATCCCCAAACTGAAAACTAGAAGCAGCATCTGGAAACAGACTTCTCATGTTACAGTCTGAACTATAAGCCCTTCACCAGTTTTATTGCCCTCCTCTGAACTCACTCCAGCACCTTGACATCTCTATTGAGGTGCCCAGAACTGAGCACAATACTCAAGTTGTAGCCTCACCAGAGCTGAGGAGGATTACAAGGATGATTAAGGGACTGGAGCACAAGCTCCATGAGGAAAAGCTGAGAGACATGGGGCTTTTTAGTCTGGAGAACAGAAGACTGAGAGGGGGTTTAATAAATGTTTATAAATATCTGAGGGCTGGGTGTCAAGACGGAGGGGACAGGCTCTTCTCAGTTACACCCTGTGGTAGGACAAGAAGCGATGGATATAAACTACAGCACAGGAAGTTTTACCTCAACATGAGGAGGAACTTCACTGTGGGGGTCACAGAGCACTGGAGCAGGCTTTCCAGAGAGGTTGTGGAGTCTACTTCTCTGGAGACTTTCAAGACCCATCTCAATGCATGTATGTGCAACCTGTGATAGATTCTATGGTCCTGCTCTGGCACAGGGGTTTGACTTGATCTCTGGAGGTCCCTTCCAACCCCTAACATCCTGTGATCCTGTGAGTACAAGGGGACAATCGCCTCCCTACTCCTGCTGGACACAGCATTTCTAAAACAAGCCAAGATGCCATTGACTCTTTCTTGGCCACCTGGGGACACTGCTTGCTCATATTCAGCTGCATATCAACTAGAACCCTTAGGTCTCTTTCTGCTAGATAGCTTTCCAGCCACACTTCCCCAAGCCTGTAGCATTGCAGTGCAGGACCTAGCATTTGGTCTTGTTGAAGCTCATCTCATTAACACTGGCCCATTGATCCAATCTATCCAAGTCCCTCTGTAGAGCCTCCCTACCCTCATGCAGATCAACACTCTCACCCAAATTGGTTTCATCTGTGAACTTACTGATGACACTCTGTGTCTTCATCAAGGCCATCAATAAAGATGTTAAAGAGAAGTGGTCCCAACATTGAGTCCCTTGTGACCAGCTGCCAGCTGGATTTCACTCCATTGATCACCACTCTTTGGGCCCATACATCAAGCCAGTACTTTATCCAGCAGAGTGTGTACTTATCCAAACCATGACCAGGCAGTGTGTCCACTAGAATTCGGGGGGAGAGTCAAAGGCTTTTTGAAAGTCTAGGCAGACAATATCCACAGCATTTCCCTCATCCAATAGTTGGGTCATCTTTTCATACAGGTACCTGCCACGACAAAAAAATGTGCAAGCTACCCAGCAAAACTGAAACCTAAAGAAACAGAGCACACAGCAAGGAACTTTACAAGCTACATAACATACTGTGAGTCTCACAAATCCCAGCAACTCCCACTGCTGTCATGCAACAATCACTGCTCAGAATGGTGTAGGATATATGATCCAGGTTAAACTGATACAGTCACCTGGGGCCAAAAGCCCTCTATTAATTTTCTGCTTTTCCAGAATTTCAGTATCTCAAAACTTGTTGCTATGAAAAGCATCTTGGGAATGTCTAACCCTAGTCTCATAAAACTTGGAATTGTTCTTTTACATTGCAAACACTATTTGCTGTACAATAGAAGTAAAGTTGTGGAATGAGTCAAGAGATCATAAACCCAGAGATTGCTTTACTCATCTATCATTTATGAATCAATTCCTTGAGAGCTGTCAACACAACCAGAAAAGAAACCTTTTCTCTTGTAACAGTTTCTGTAGCTCAGTTGAAACAATCCTAAAACATTCAAATACTGAGCTATGCACTTAAAACATTAAAATGGATGTACAGTTACTTTTAATCTTTTGTTTCATTATGCATAGCTCTTTTTCTTGTTCTTAATTAGTCCTGATGGTGCACAATAAAAGAAAAAATTAAGCATGAAACCCACAACATAAAACCCAGCATTGTCTTTTCCAGTGGTATAACTATATCTGAAATGGAGAAAGGCTTCAAGAAAATTCTGTTGAATCTACAGAGGGCATCTGGCATAACTGGAGATTTTCTTAACCATAAAGGTTAATATAGCATCATCCTATGTACCTTCTACATAACTGCTAACACATGTTCCTGACTACCATTCAATGACACCTTAAATCTCCCACAAACTTCAGGTAAAATTTGCATCTCACCTAATAATAGAAAACCTTTTTTTCGTTAGTCTCTTCTCTCTAGCAACCAGCACCAGAACAAAAGGACACAGTCTCAAGCTGCACCAGGGGAAGTTTAGGCTCGAGGTGAGGGGAAAGTTCTTCACCGAGAGAATCATTTGCCATTGGAATAGGCTGCCCAGGGAGGTGGTGGAGTCACCATCCCTGGAGGTGTTCAAGAGGGGATTGGACGTGGCACTTGGTGCCATGGTCTAGTCATGAGATCTGTGGTGACAGGTTGGACTCGATGATCTTTCAGGTCTCTTCCAACCTTGGTGATACTGTGATACTGTGATACTGTGATATACACCAGCTAGTTCAGTTATCCATGCCTTACAAACACAAGAATAACAATTTTATAGTGCTCTCTCAGAGCTTGTGTAGATTTGAAAAAAACTACTGAGTC
Organism: Picus viridis; assembly: GCA_033816785.1. Taxonomy (NCBI): domain Eukaryota; kingdom Metazoa; phylum Chordata; class Aves; order Piciformes; family Picidae; genus Picus; species Picus viridis. The sequence continues at coordinate 28,450,536 of CM066575.1, forward strand.
AAGAGAAATCAGCTCAAAATATACATTTTTTTCCTGGCAAATACATGATGTCTACTGATGCTAAATAGCACAGAAGTAATTAAAAATAATATAATTTTCACAAGTTTTTCCACAATCAAGAGACCATATTTAGCAAATATTATTATTATTTAGGAGAAAAACTGAATAAACCTTTTGCAGACTAAATCTAATAATTCCTGTAAATTGCAAACAAGTAAAAGACTACTTTTAGAAAGGCACACAGTAACTCTGCATGCATTGTTAATTGTCCTTCACCTTCAACAACATTGTCTGAGATAGAAATACTCCAAGTATGCTGCATTGCCTATTTTCTGTGAAAATACAACTCATGGGTGACCTGAGAAGTAGCAGTAGTGCTCTTCCAGCCTATGGAGTTATACAAAAGTTCTTAAACTCTACAGAAGTGACTTAGGGCTTTACTAAGGTTAATGGGTGGAACGCTTCTTTTCATCTCCTTTTTCCACAAAGTGTTGGGGGCTTCAATGTGCAGCGTAACCACTTATGATTGTTCTCATCACCCAGGAAAGCATGCACAAACCCATCAACATTTGATAAATACTCAGAGCTACCTAGCAATCTGGAATCCTCACCCAAACTCCTGGTTTTGGAAGATATAACTCACTTTTTAATAATATATCTTCTTCCATTCTTCAGGAAAAAAACATCACAAAGTTAAATCACAGAACGCTATAAAAATAGCTGTGAAAATTATATCTGATTCAGTGTTGTTTTTAAAACAATCCTGAATGACACAAGACTGAGGCAAACCCATTAGGCTATAAACTGCAAATAATTTTAACAATTAAAAGATCTATGAAGACATGAGATTATTTTCTTTTTTTAATTAAAAAATTTAGTGAGTTAAGAGGAGGACAGAGGAGATCATGATGATTATTACCTTCACAGTATCACAGTATCACTAAGGTTGGAAGAGACCTCGAAGATCGAGTCCAACCTGTCACCACAGACCTCATGACTAGACCATGGCACCACGTGCCACATTCAATCCCCTCTTGAACACCTCCAGGGACAGTGACTCCACCACCTCCCTGGGCAGCCCATTCCAATGGCGAATGACTCTCTTGGTGAAGAACTTTCTCCTCACCTCCAGCCTAAACTTCCCCTGGCGCAGCTTAAGACTGTGTCCTCTTGTTCTGGTGCTGGTTGCTAGAGAGAAGAGACCAACCCCTTCCTGGCCACAACTACCCTTGAGGTAGTTGTAGAGAGCAATGAGGTCACCCCTGAGCCTCCTCTTCTCCAGGCTAAACAATCCCAGCTCCCTCAGCCTCTCCTTGTAGGGCTTGTGCTCAAGGCCTCTCCCCAGCCTTGTTGCCCTTTCTGGACACATTCAAGTGTCTCGATGTCCTTCCTGAACTGAGGGGCCCAGAACTGGACACAGTACTCCAGATGTGGCCTAACCAAAGCAGAGTACAGAGGCACAATGACCTCCCTGCTCCTGCTGGCCACACTATTCCTAATGCAGGCCAGGATGCGGTTGGCCTTCTTGGCCACCTGGGCACACTGCAAGCTCATGTTCAGGCAGCTGTCGATCAGCACCCCCAGGTCCCTCTCTGTTTGGGAGCTCTCCAGCCACTCCGACCCCAGCCTGTAGCTCTACATGGGGTTGTTGTGGCCAAAGTGCAGCACCCGGCACTTGGACTTGTTGAATGCCATCCCGTTGGATTCTGCCCATCTGTCCAGTTGGTCGAGGTCCCTCTGCAACCTTGGCTGATTCTCCTGCATAACATAAAACTCCAAACAAATGACCAACCAAATAAAAAAATCAGTGAGCTTCATCTACTCTGTTCCACCTGAAAATACCTTAATATTTACTTAAACTGTAATATAAACTTGGAAATGTATTCAGCTTATATAAAGCTGTCACATGTTGAATAATCCATCATTTCTTTTAGGAAGTAGCTTAATGTTAATATTAATCAGTGTTACAGTTTCTGTATCAGTACCTGTTTCTGTATTAGTATTCCTTACACAGCCCAAACACGATCTGTGCCTAAGGAGTATTGTGGATGTACATGTCAATAATGCTGCTACCAGTAATATAATAGTTTGATTTTTCCTCAAAATCAATGTTAATTTGTCAAATTTACAATCCTCTTTGATAAAGTGAAATTTTGTAATGTAAACTGGCAAATGTTAGAAGCTTAACATAAAGTTTTTAATTAAAAATTGAATCTTGCTCAACATCCCCTAATCCATATAGGAAAATTTGTAAATTATATCATATTCTGGTATTGATTATATTAGTATTTCAATATGTGGTCTGCACCAACTTGATCCACTATGTCAGAATATCTCCATTAGCTGTAGAAAATTGTAAGTTATCATATAATGGTTTTGCAATAGAAGGGACTATTCCATAAACACAACCAGAAAGTTTCCTTTTATGAGCACATAAAAAGCCCTAGGAAACCAGATTGACAGAAGGATTTTTTTCTACAATCTACTGCTTTTCCTTATATCTGTTCATCTTCCTTACTGACTTGCAAAGAAGGCCTTTGTTCAGCTTCCCTGAAGACTTTTTCAATGAAAGAAATTCAGGATTATCTCCTGTTGGCTGTCACATTTGTCCCTGACAGGGTAATAGCACCTGAGGTGCACTATTACCAAAATACAGACCAATTTATCTGGGAAAGGAGACAAAGAATTGCATTACAAATCAAAAATATGAGAAAGATTTGGGACCATAAGGCAGTCCTATAAAACAAGAAGTAATATGAATAACTAACAGCTCCTACATTGGCCATGTCCTATTGGTAATTTTGAAAGAACAGATGACAGAGCTCTGGGTATTTCATCAGCATTTGGTAAGAATTCACAAGGTAGTTTTGAAAATTATAATTCGAGTGCTCGGCTAGGGAATGGAAATGCTCTTAAGGACAACATCCTTTGTCAGCTGGTTCCCAGAAACCTTCTAGACTATGCACAATTTGAATTCAGTGACTGTGTATAATAGCACCTGTTAAGTGAATAAATACCAAACCAATATGGGTATTTCAACAGCCTGCAAAAACACCACAATGCAGTGCTGTTAAAAGCCATCCTTGCACCCGTCATATAAAAGCCTAACGGTCACACTTTATCTTTCAGTTATGAACCCTCTTATACAAGAAGCTGAACTATAAAAGATTCTTCAGATAACAGAGTTTCATTTGATCCAAGGTAACAGATGACAAAAAGCCTTAAACTTCAACTATTTTGTCCTTAGAAAAAAAACAAGAAGCTTATCTTCTTTGTTTTCATCTAAATCATGCTCATTTCTGCTAATTCTGAGTCCATCCAAAAGAGCAGCCCTAGAAAATGATCCGTCTGAATGTGTAGTTAGAGGAGAAAATAAAAAAATGCTCTCCCACAGGCCTAAAAAACCACAATCCTTAACAGCAGCAGAGTGAAGGATCCAAATGTACTATTTCTTTTTCGTCTTCCAATCTCCAGAATAATTTCAAAATCTACTGAAAGACCTCCAGAAATCAGCTGCCTTTTGTCTTACAGTTGCATCAAAAATGTCCAGATAGATCCATTTTTTTATAGAGTCTTTCTAAAACTCATTGAACCTTTGTGACTCAGAAGAAAAATTTGAGAGGTTAAATGTTTTATACATATTTCTGGGTGACCCAATCAAGACAGAGAGCAAGGGAAATAGTAATGCAAGGGAAATAGTAATGCAATTTAGGTATAGAATCATAGAATTGTTTAGGTTGGAAAAGATCTTTAAGGTCATCAAGTCCAGCCATTATCTAGCTCTGCCAAGTGTGATGCTAAACCATGCCCCTTAGCACCATATCTCTGTCATTTAAACACCTCCAGGGGTGGTGATTCAACTGCTTCCCTGGACACCCTGTTCCAGTGTTTGATAACCCTTTCAGTGAAGGAGTTTCTTCTAATATCCAATCTAAATCTCCTCTGGTGTAATTTCATGCCATTCCCTTTCATTTGATCATTTGATAGTTGGAGAGGAGACCAACATCTACCTTTCTACAACCTCCTTTCATCGTGTTGTAGAGAGCAAGGAAGTCTCCCCTCAGCCTTCTTTTCTCCAGCGTAAACAACACTAGTTCCTTCAGACACTCCTCAAAAGACTTGCTCTCTAGATCAAGGCCTCACTGGCTTTGTTGTCTATCTCTGGACACCCTCCATCACCTCGATGTCTTTCCTGTAGTGAGGGCCCCAAAACTGAGCACAAGGTGTGACTTCATCAATGCAGGGTACAAATGGACACTCACCTTTCTGGTCCATGCTGACCAGACCTGATCACCCTTCACATGTGTAATGGCACTATGGTAGGGTGAGAAAGTTCCCACACACACACAAAAGAATTCCACGGCTAACTCAGCCAGAGAAGCAGAATGAAAGCTATATTTACAAGCAGAAATTGAATGCAATGAATATGTACAAAAATATACGATATTTACAATATATACAGAAATATACAGCAATGTATGTAATATAGGAGACCCCTTTCCCCACCCCTGCAGCCAGGGGGGTTCGGCCTGTCCCCCCCTACTCCCTACCTACCTCCCCCTTCCCAAAAGGGTTAGAGAGAGAGAGAAAGGAAGGTAATTAAGGAGAAAATTCTGTTAAGCTCAAAGCGAATGCAAGAGTTAGTTTTCTTATCTGGTTAGCAAGGTTGTTCCTGCCCAGCAAGCTGTTGCTTCAGAGAAAGAAAAAGCAGTCCAGCTCCACAGGACAGAGAAGAACAGACTGACTCCCAACAGACTGAACACAAAACTAAAAGTTGCATTATACCTATCCACCAAAGAAATTGGTTTAGCATATCTTTGTTTTCATTCAAATATCAAAAACATTCAGCCAGAGTGTTCAGAAAGTGTCCACAGCCTAAACCGGTCACATGGCACTCAATGTGATCTGCTCCATGACCTTCCCTGGTACCAAGGTGTCCTGAAGTGACTAACCCCAAAACATGCCCTAGCCCAGACAATGAATTAAGAAGCTTTAAATGTGCAAACCTGGACACTCTCTGGGGTCCAGATGGTCCAGATAAATGTGCAATACAAGAGCTTAATGCTGCTGGAGTTGCAGCTGAAGAGCTTATCCTAACAGGCAAATTACACCTGGGCCTTGCACCTGGACCAAGGCAGAAGGGAGAAAAGCCCCAAGAGAACTGAATCCCAGAAAAGCCACAGAAAGGCTACAGTCTGGTGATGGAGCACACAATAGAGAGAGGCCCCCTTAGCCCTCTCCGAGCCAAGGAAAAGCTCCAGACTGTGAACTGGGCAACAGAAGAGAGAGACCATTTAGCCCTCCCTGAGTCAAGAGCTGCTTGAATTACATTTATAATGTCTGGGAAGGTACTGGACAGAGGAGCAAGCCAAGAGTGCCTAGCTCATTTGCTACAGTATCCCCCTTGTGGGAAACCACAGATTTTGGCACCTTTATTTCCATTTTAAATTGCTGTATTGGAAATTCCCAGATTTGTGCTTGAATCATTCAACTGTCTTCACACGTGGAATGTATTGCTCACAACCCAATAACAGAACCTGTAAATATACTTTGTAAATATGTTATGTGGGTGTCTGCAGGTGCTACTGCCAAAAATATTAAACAGTAAAATATATAAAAATATGCATTTTATTACACAAGGTCAGACTGGCAGGTCTGCAGTTCTCTGGATCCTCCTGGTGCTTCTTGTAGATGGGCTTCACATTTGTCAATCTCCAGTCAGCTGGAACTTTCCCAGTTGTCCAGGACTGCTGGTAAATGATGGAAAATGGCTTGATGAGAACTTCCTCCAGCTCTCTCTCAGTACCTTTGGGTGTATGGCATCTAGCCTTGTGTATGTCTAAGTCATGCAATATTCATCTCCTCTTGGATTAGGGTGACTTCATTCTGCTCCCCATTCCTATCTTCCAGCTCAGAGGGCTGAGTATCCAGCAAACAGCTTCCAATAATGTACTGATTATCCTAGCTTTTTACTCATCATTGACCACTCTGTCCTTTCCTGCATCCAATAAAGACAGAGATTCTCCTTAGTCCTCTTTTTGTTGTCAATATATTTATAGATCCATTTCTTTTTGTCTTGAATGGCTGAAGCCAGATTAATTTCTAGCTGTGTCCCTTACAACCCCTACCAGTCTATGAATGTGTATTTCAGTATGTGCTGTCACTATTTGTCTTTTAAATGTTTTGACAAAACATACATGAATTGCCTTTATAAACTACTCTAGTTCTAAAATCTACCCATGTGAATGATTCCTCACATATATTAAAGAAAAGCATAAAACAGGAAACTAAATATTAAGTATTTCATATGTGAGTACTTCTGAAAATTGGTTTTGTCAGTCTTTAAACATTCAGCAGTGACAAATATTTTATTCTTGCTTAGTAGAGCATCCCAGAGTGTTGCAGGTTTCATTAGCTAAAGTTTGAGTGACTCCTGTTTGCCATAATTCTTCTTCACATTTATATAACAATTTACATTCAGAAGTATTTCAAAGTGCTGTGCATAGTGTGTGTATATAAGGGATAAATTAATCAACCAGTAAATTAGAGTTGCCTCTGGAGTGAAGTTGTGCAGAAACTTTGTGGGAAGCATCTCCCTTTTTTTTTTTTTTTTTTTGTTTTAAATGAAATTTCATTGATTTCAAGAAAACAGAGCATATAATTGAATTAAACTATGTATTATAGAGATTAAAAGAGTTTTACAGCCAGGGTGCTTGAGTCCAACCAAGAAGTGGTTTCTGTTACTTGGTTGTGCTGCAGACCTGTCATTTTTAGGCAATCTGCTTAGTCTGATTTAGACCTTAAATAAAGTCAAGATAACTAATAATTACACCAGCTCAGCTTTTGTGACTGTACATGTACACAGTTAATTACTTGAAATGCAAGTGAGTCACAGTTAATTTTAGCCACTATTTAGCAGTGAGAAAACCGTCTTCCACTGATAGTAAGCTAATTTGTACAATGCTGTCTTTATGTGCTAATAATGTAGTTACTGAATATCATCTTCCATGAGTCATAGACTTGCAGAATTATAGAATCATAGAATGTCTTAGGTTAGAATGGGCTTTAGAGATCATCTACTCCAACCTCCCTGTTGTGGGCAGGGATGGCTCACAACTAGACTCTGCTGCTCAAGGCCTCATCCACCCTGCCCTTGAACACCCCCAGGGAGGAGACACACACAACCTCTCTGGGCAACCTATTCCAGAGTCCCACCACCCTTGTACTAAAGAATTTGTTCCTAAGATCCAGTCTAAACCTACTCTCCCTCAGTTTGAAACCAATCTCCCTTGTCCTATTGCTAGACATCCTTATGAAAAGTCCCTCCCCAGCCTTCCTGTAGGATCCCTTCAGGTATTGGAAGGTAGCTGTAAGGTCCCCACAGAGTCTCTTCTCTAGGCTGAACAACCCCAGCTCCCTTAGCCTATCCTTACAGCAGAGGTGTTGCAGAACTTGGATCATCTCTGTGGCCCTCCTCTGGACTTTCTGTCCTTCTTGGGATGGGGACAGCAGAAATGGATTCAGTCTTCAAGGTGGGGTTTCACAAGAGCAGTGTAAAAGGGAAGAATCACCTCACTTGACCTGTTGGCCGCACTCCTCCTGATGCAGTACTGGAAACAATTTGCCTTCTGGGATGCATGAGCACACTGGTGGCTCAAGTTGAGCTTCTCATCTATCAATGCACCCAAGTCTGAACCCCCAGTTATGTTTCTCAGAAATAATATTTGATTTATTCCAGTTTTTTACAATTTTGATTATATTGCATGAACTAAGGCTGTTTCCTTGTCTATACAGCAGCAAACACAATGTCTTCAGATCCTGGTTGGAATTTTTAGGTGCGGCTTAAAAGAACAAAATTGTTCCTTACATGTGTAAGTGTGTGAATAAATTGAGAGACTATTCAGATCTGTAACAAAATCAAGACAGGGTATAATTTTTCAGCTTTAAAAAAAAACCCAACAAACCAAAACTAAAAATTCCAGCCTGGTGAAATTATCCTCCTGTGTCATGAATGTCATGTCATCACAAAGGGCAATATTTTATTAATTTTATTATTATTTTCATTATTTCTTAAATGAAGCTGTCTGTATTGCAATCTTTTCAAGCTAAACAATGTCAGGTAGCAAGTTGGATGTAAAGGCATCTACCAACTTGGGATTTTTTTGTTTCAAGATGCCATTGCTTGGCTGAGATGCAGTAATTTTCTTCCCAGTTGCTGGCTGTATTTTGGATTACTGTGAGAATAATGTTGAAAACACAAAGATGTTTTTAGTTGTTGCTAAGTAATGTTTAAAATAAGTCAAGGATTTTTTGGCTTCTCCTACCAGCAAGAAAGATGGAGGGACACAAGATGGCATGAGGAGACACAGCCAAGACATCTATCCCAAACTGGCCTAAGGAGTATTCCATATCATATGACATCATGCCCACTATACAGAATATAAGGAGACGGTCAGATGGGGCTGATCACCACTTGGAGACTGCATGGACATTGGTCAGTGGGTGGTGAGCAATTGCACTGAGCTTCACTTGTCCTTCTTGGGTATTATTTCACTCACCTTTTTTTACCTTCCTTTTATATACTATTATTGTTATTTATTGTTGTTATTGTATTACATTTTTATTTCAGCCCATGAATTTTGCTTGGGTTTGATTCTTCTCCCTAACCCACAGGAGGGGAAGGGAAAAGTGAGCATGCAGCTGTATGGCACTTAGTTGATGGGTGGGGTTTAACTACGACACAGGCAGGAGGTTGGCAGAAACAGGAAAAATCTTCAAAACTGGAACAGGTAGACAACTATTTTGCATATCTTTTAACAAATGTTTCTTCTGTCCTCACCTCAGAATAGTGCTGCAGTGCTTGCAACCACCCTGTTGTGTTTTACATCTAATCTATTATTTTTCTTAGTCTATTTGGCTATTCAGTAGTTATTTCTCTCTCACAAGGTTATGGCTAGGCGTCTTTAAGAAGCACAGAGCTGACAGTCCTGCAAGGGACTGGATAGTTGCAGGAAATTGTAATCTATGTTACTTTATCCCATAAGCCCTGTATCTGCTATATAAACTGAGTGCAGAGATTATTCAGCCCTTTTTCTGGACCTCTGTCTGCCTCTCTCTCTTTCTGAGCAGATCCTTTATCTCTTGCAATGTGGGGGAGGTTTGCTGCCTGGCTTGGTCTTGGAAAAGCTAATTTTGTAGTGGAGCCATTCAGCCTAGCTTGAGGGAGTGGGGGGAGGGAGGGAGGTTGGGCGGCCTGGGAGGGCATTGAAGCCTGGGTTGTTGGAAGGCTTTTGGCTTAATGAACTGGTTGTAAGATGACATGTGAATTAGTGTGTTTCGCATTCATGTAAATAGTGTAAATAGTTGTGCATAGTATGTCCATTTAATTTTGCTATTCTGTGTGGAGCATTTTTACTTTACTCCTTTTGGGAGGGGTAAAATATATTTTCTGTCTGCTTTAAACTAAACTAAGACAGAAAGAATTGGTAGCAGAGGACGGTTTCAATCCATCAACCTCTGGGTTATGGGCCCTTGGAGAACTGTCATTTCTCTTGTTCTTAAAGGTGTCTAACCTTAACCCACAACACTAGGAATAGTACAAAATTCACAGTTTCAGCTACAGTGGTGCAATGGATTTATAGGAACTACAGATGCAATATGCAGAACAAAGTATGCTGGAATTTGGTCCACAGTTACGTTGGTGCTCACATGAGTAAATGTTTGCTCACTTTGTCCAATGAACAGTCATCCAAAAATCCTCATGACAGTCTCTGCCCTTCTGAAAGAAAACTGTGTAAGTGAAGAGTAGGTCTGTTTTATACTTAAGGTTTTTATCACTACAATGTAATAGTACTCAATGGGATAACTCTTTTTTCAATGCTAGCTGTGTTATTGGTCACATTTACTGGAATAAGTAAACTTAAGCTCTTTGGACGTTAGTGGTGCTTCATATTCAGTCTGATTAGACTATTAACCTCACTCAGTAACCCCAGAGATTACTTCAAAGTACTACGTTCTTGCTGAATGTGTTCCCTGCTTCTTGTTTACGGGGTGCAAGATGACTTCAAACCACAACCATCTAACTGGGTGTTGAAGAACATGCCTCTTTATTGTCTGCATTTAGAAAACAAAACAAAATGAAACAAATCAAAACAAAAAAACAAAGTAAACACCCCTCCAAGAAAAAAAAAAAGCTTTTTAGTTGCTTTGTATTTTAAAATTATGTACACCCAAAATAAATTCATTCAAGCAAAAATTTTTTTGGTAACAAGTCTAGGAAGCACCTAGATGTGTTTAATCCAGATTGCTCCATGATGTGATAGGAGAAAAGAGTCCCCTAATGGCTTCAAGTTATCTAGGAAAATAAAAATACATTTTACTTTCCCTCAGTTTGATCTGGAAGACAATGCAACAGACTAGTCTTCTTGATAAAGAAGTGATATGAATGCATCTGTTTAAATGTTTGCAAAAAGTCCATCATAAACTTGAAAGAAAGTGTAAAATCTGTAATCACTTAAAATCTTTCTGATTTGATTTGATTTTTTCTCAGATAGTTTTCCCAAGTCGGACAAAATAAGATGCTTATACTGTAAACCTTTAATCTGGAAATGAAGAATGCTTTCGTGAGTAAATCCATAAGTAATTTCTTGGGTTAATGATTTTATTTTGTGTTTTGTTTTGCTTTGCTTTTAATATTCAAATCAAATATTTCTTTTGCAAACAAACAAAAAATAACTTTTTAGCATCATTTGATGTTTCATGGTTACAATCTAACCTGAATACTAACAGACACTAATCTGGAGGTAATCACAGATTTTGAAATCACAGATTAGTACGATTTTGTTTCCAATCACAAAATTATGAGGTATATTTAAAGAGCACAGGTGTAGTAAGTAAAGCTTTTCAGAGATAAAAGAGCAAGATGAATAAAAGCTGTAAGAAAGCTTTTGAGCATATGCACTGGCAAGTCAAACTGCACATGAAATGTTTTGAGACAGGCCTTAAGTTTTGTAAGGAGACAAAGTGCAATAGGAATCCAATTAATTTAGCTCCTTATAAAATTCCGTCTACGTCTAGTAGATCTAACTATCAAGATCCAGGACTTCAACATACTGCTAAAATTTTCAGCCAGTTAATTTAAACGTAAAGGGACACTCTGATTGCATAGGCAATATATGCTGTCCTCATCTCTAACAGTATTTCATGGCATTAAATAACACTGATGTGGCAAAATATGCCCCCAAGAGATTTTCTTGATATTTGGAAAGAATTTCTGAATAAAACATTGAAATTGTAGACATGGATCCATTGTGTATATGAAAAACAATACAGATATTATTCAGAGAGAAAATATAAAGAAATAAATCAGCACTCATGCAACTGTCAAGTAAGCCTCACTTTTTGGCTCATGAGTTTACTTCTTGTTTTTCCAGTGTTTATTCACATAATGCATTACAGAAGATGAAGCTTTCTCTTAAGGCGTGCATATTTCCTTCATGTTGTCACTTAGGCACCTCTTCAAACAAGAAAACAAAAACAAACCCCCACAAAATCTATACAAGCCTAAGGGCCCCATCGTTATAACGTCTTCTACAAATTGTGGACAAACAATTCAGTTGCTGCAGGATTTTCACTTAGCATTTCGAATTTTCAGACATCATTTAGTATTTGAGTATAACACTTCATAGAAATTTATAAAAGATTGTCTTGTCAGAGGAGGAGAAACAAGTGTTTAAAGTATTTGTGTTATCTTGTAGCTGGATAAAATGGATTACAGTTAGGTGCATAGTCTAACAGAAGTAGCCTACCATACGCAGCTTCTTAACTGGCCAGAGCATTAGAAAGCAGTATTTGGCTCTGTACAAATCTGCTGATTCCTCTACTTCACTTAGGAGGAATAATCACAATAGCTGCTACATGATTTATTCTTTTCAGTTTGGAGCAAGGAACAGAGTACACATACTGATGAGGAATGTGATGTAGGTTATCACAGCTGGAAGGAATGTGTTTCTAAGTAACAGTTCTGCATTTTCAGCATCATGCCCCCATGGCCTGTAAACCCTGAGTCAATCAACTTCCTGGCTTGCTATGTAACCAAAAGCTGGGTTATTTCAGTTTTAGCCTATCACATTCAAAATCACAGCAACCTATCACAATCTATAACCAGTTACAGCAAAACCATTTCCAGCACAACTGAAGGAAATATGTAGAAAGTTTAGGTAGAGCTGGGCAGGTAGAAGACAGTAGCAGCAATGTTACATCAAAAAAGGCAATCAATCCATAGCACGTCTGTTTCAAACATACAGCACAGCATGACAGAGCACCTTAGGTTTCATATTGCAGGTAGTAAGCTTCAATCTTCACTTTGCAGGCAGAATGTTAGCAATAACTACTGTATCTATAAAAAGATGGCAGTCTGATGCCATATTATTTAAGGCAAATCATGTCTGTACAACAAAGGTAAGCTTTCAGTAAAAAGATGGATCCTGCTCCAATTACTGACAAGCACTCAGAAAACCTCCAGGTAAATGTTCTCTTTAACTGACTTCACAACATGTACAATAATGAACTGATAATTTCAGAGAGCTTGTGTGCTGTTATTACTACAGACTGCTCAGCATGTGTGGGACAACCTACATTAAAACATCACACAAGTAGTTAGAAATCACCTATTCTGGCTGCTTCATTTCCATTTACTTGAAAGATTATCATAATAAATACAATGCTCAAATAATTTCCTGTTCCTAATTGCCTTTGAGTATACATAATATTTGATGCATATCATCTGTGAATGAAACAAATGTAAGTGCAATAAATGCATTCTGTAAACAGCTGCCAAGCCCTGTGTTTAACATGCAAGATACAAAAGCAACAATTTCTTTCTTAGCTGCTCAGAAAAACAAAGGATCATTTCCTTACCTGGAATATCAAATTCTGTATATCATCACGACTATTTGGGCTAAGGGTCAGGATGAATTTTTGTCTTCTGTAATAAACCCTTCTTCAGAGATGCAGAATGCCAGAGATGCAATTATAAGTAAAATGAACTATTCCAACATCCAGTGTGTTAGACCTGCCATCCTCTTGCAAATGAAAAAAGGTAGCTCAGCAAGTTGTCCACTGAAGGAGCTCAATTTCACTGTTACCAGGCACCAAGAATCACACACAGATGCTATAATGCGACTCTCCCTCTACTGTGTGCTTTCTCTCATTTGTTCTTCCTCTCTCTCACACTGATGCTCACTAAGCTGTGAGTCTGAGCTCATTCTGCTGCTGTATAATCAATCTAGCCTGTCTGAATCTAACAGGCCTCTATTTAACCAGCCAATCAGTAGCACAGGCTCTGCTTCTCCTCCCCAGGCTCTTTTCCAGGAGTGGTACAAAAAATAAAGAGTTTGGCCAGCAGTTTGTTCAAGTGTTTTTCATCATTTTATCTCCCTTGGAAAAAAACAAAAATGTTCAGGCAAACGCAGGTTCAAAGATATCTTACTTTCTGTAGGGTTTTTTCATGAGTTATATAAAAATACATGCTGTACTGCACTAGCATTCTGAATGCTTTTAAATTTTCACCTATGATATGTGTTTTGGTATAAACATTAAACAAAAAAAGGCAGAAAGAAAATGCACACAGGCCTCCCCCACCCCTGAACCTAGAAATGAACGTGCACATCAAGCCTCTGGCTTGATGTTCTGAAAAATCCAACAGCAATTTTAGTAACTCAGACAAGATTAATATTGAGTGTGGAAGTTAAACATAAAGAGGCAGCACAGACTGTGCTTATAGTCCCTGTTTTCTTGAACTACCTTCTTTCCTACAGTGTTTATGTTTCAGCTTATATGATTTATTTGGGTTTTTATCTTAAGAATTTATCATATGGAAAAAATGTAGATTCAGATATGGGGAGAATTTGAAATAAGATATCTGTTCAGTAACAGATTCACATGATACAGCTTCTTCTGCTTAATCAGAGATCAGAACTAACTGAAACATAGACTTAGTAACAAATAGCTCTTGCACTGTAAAATCATACCCTTCTTTGTACTGCACTGTGCTCCCCACATGCAAGTAATAGGCTGTCTTTTAGTAGCTAGAACCAAAATTTCAGGCTGGATATTGTGCAAAGTGAGTATTTGTATACCAACTGACTGACATTCCTTTTCTGTTCTTTTCTGAGGTTTTTCATTCATAGTTTTGTTTAAGGGGCACTAAGTCATAAGAGCATTGATTTGTAACCTGGCCATTCTGATTGCAGCTCAGAATTATGAGTGGATAAGGGATGACCTATGGATGTAGTCTATCTGGACTTTGACATGGTTCCCCACAACATTCTACTTGCCAGGCTGGAGAGATACGTATTTGATGGGTGGACTGTTGAGTGGATAACGAATTGGCTGGATGGTTGCATCCAGAGGGTAGTGCTCAATGGCCTGAAGTCCAGACAGAGAGTAGTGACAAGTGGTGTCCCTCAGGGGTCTGTGCTTTGATCCAGCCAGCACTTTCATTTTGAAGCTGACGTGATAGCAGTATGACATTGAATACATATCAGTAGATTCAATTCAACCCACAACATTACCCACCCCTTATTCTATACCATCTACATCAGACCCAGCAGCAATTAATATCAAACAGCATACATCATACATTGTTACTGTTCATTCCTACTCACGCAACAGGCTTCTGGATCAGTCCATAATCAGTCCAAATAGTGGGGCTGTGTTTCCATGCCGGGGCAGTTGATTCCAGTGACTCCTTCTAGCCCTCCAAGTTAACATGAAGGGAAACATATTCAAGAAAATATGAGATGGACAAATTTGCTCTAGCAGAATTAAACTCTCTTGTTATCTCAACTTGACACTCGGGTCCATGCTCACATTGGATGCTAAATATAGACTGTGCTGGGTTAGCACAGCCTGGTATCATTCCTCCCTGTCCTCCTGACAGAGGAAAAAGGGCCCAGGAGACAGAGTCATTAGCTGAGGTAAGGACAATTTACTAGTGTATTGCAGGGATATCAGATTATGCAAAAGAAAATAGGAAAGAAAGAAAATCACAGAGCAACATTAGAAATAATAACCAGAGGAATAATAACATACTTGGGAGAATTTTGGAATTATTTCTGTGGTTATCTCAGAAATTACTTACTTAATATCACCTATATTCTCAGGAAAAAATGTCCTTCTGAAGATAGAGTTCATCTTAAAACTGGATCAGAATACAGCCTTAGAATTGAGCCCTGTTAAATGTTTGCCCAGTGCTTCACACATAAAGCAGTAATATGCTCATTTTTTCAGAGAGGAAAACTGAAGCAGAGGTGAAACAATAACAATGCACAAACTCACACTGTAGCATTCTTACAGGAAAAAGGTATATGCATTTTAATGTGTTTCAGTGCTAAATGTCCCAAAACTATTGAGAGGGATCTATGAGGGGGAAAAAAATAAAAGGTCTTAATATTCTCTGTGTGAGGGTTATGAGGAAAGAAGGAAATTTGGAAAAGCACAGCAGGGAAAGATACTCTGAAAATTGAATAAATTTTGCAGACTAATCTGTTCTATACT
Organism: Picus viridis; assembly: GCA_033816785.1. NCBI lineage: Eukaryota > Metazoa > Chordata > Aves > Piciformes > Picidae > Picus > Picus viridis. Next base: position 28,466,094 of record CM066575.1, read on the forward strand.
TATGAACCACATGGTTAGGATAGCATGATTTACTATGTTTTATAAGTTCCTCTATACAGTAGTCATTGGATGAACATGGTTTACATATTTTTGTCAGGTAATTTTGGTACTACTTACTACAAGTGGGTCTGTAATTAAAAGACTTTGGGGGTGTAAAAGATTCTCTCTTGACAGACACAGAGGAGAGTGTGATACTGGCATTCCTTCCTGGATTTAAATTGTTAATGGCCCAGACGCTGTAGAACATGTATATATCCTTAAAGGCAACAGTAGATTCAGGGTCCAGAATTTGAGAATTAAGTGTGTTTGTTAAAATGAAGAATGAACTTGTGTTCTGTTGTTATTGTTTAAGAAAATAATGGACATGTGGGGTTCCTAAGGGCTTTTCTGAGACAATGATGAATGCAAAATAGTTTTGGCGTACTCCAGCCTGAAAAGGAAGAGGTTCTTGATCTTTGAACAGTGAATTCTCCTGTATTAAGGAAAATGAAGACATTCTCCTTCACTCTTCCAAGTTAACATTAAAAACAAACAAACAAACAAACAAACCACCAAAAACCCAAAGGCAGAAAACGAAGCACACATTATCTGAACATAGTAGAATCTATACATCTGACTGTATAACAATGTTTGGGATTCTTATGTTATACACTCACTCTGTACTTCTGGTGATTTTGGACTAAATTCAGACAAAGCTGCCTGAAAAATTATGTGAGACGCATAGGTCCAGAGTGCTAAGTCTGCTAACAGAATTAGGGTTTAAATTTATCTTTTCTGGACTAATATACCTTTATATTCTGGGCTATCATATCATCATTAAAAAGAAGTTTCCTCTTCCAGCTTTTGTTGGCCACTAGACTAAATATTAAGCATCAGAAGCAGCTCAGTTGCATTTTCGTGTACCACCTCCTAGGCATCTTCTCTCTAATTGACAAGAAGTCTTTGGGTGGATTGTGGAAATCATGGAGTCCACAGTTCTATCAATAATTCAAGGTATACAAGAACATAACGATCTTGAAAAAGCACATGTACTCATTTACCAAACCAAAAGTATACTAAAAAGAGTCATCCCACAGAGTGTCCATTTCATTTCCTTTCATCTGCTACAAATTTCACTGTCATTGTGATTCTCTCTGAATATTTAAGGCTTTGTAGCTTTCTGGTAGGAGCTTTTGAATTTTTTTCATTTGCTCCTGGCTCTTTAGCCTATATCTATCAGGGGAAAAATGCAGAAGACCACCTTAAGAAGATAAATCCAGCTTATTTCTCTTTTCTTACCTGGTAAATCTGTTTGTGTTTATACTATTTTATGATTGATATATTTAAGGGTGGAGGTTCTGTCTTCACTCAACTCAGGAGTGTGATAAAAAATAAAGGAAAAAAAAGTCTTTGGTGTACAGATGAAAACAGACCATAATAGTAAACAAGAATGTGTGAGTAACACACAGTCGCATTTTTACCCACTTACCATATTTTGAACATATGATTCAGTACTGTTAACTCTCATGTAATTCTCAGCAAGCAAAAAATCCCTGAGCTATAGAAATGGTTTTGGCACAGCATGTGCAGTAAAGCCCATTAAATAAAAATCTGATTTTTGTATATGATTAACACAATGCAACATTTTCTGGAAATAATATTAAATGTGAAGTCGTGTGAAGTGTTAAGAACAAATTGCTTTAATGTGCCAGTGAAACTTATCCTCTCCGAATTGAAGGTCAAACATTTTTACTTTTAAGGCATTTTTTTTGTTCACACAGGAAACCTTTTTCACTTAACACTCTCCCACAGAATGTGTTAGGACCTTAGTAAAGTAGAGGAATGTCCAAAGGAGAGGCTGGCCAGTTGGGAGGAGTGTAAGATGGTTGTCAGAGGATGTAGGAATGCTACTAGGAAGGCTAAGGCCTCCTTGGAATTTAACCTTGCAAAGGAAGTCAAGGACAACAGAAAGGACTTCTTCAAATACATTGCAGGAAGAACTAACACTAGAGGCAATGTAGGCCCACTCTTAAATGGGATGGGTACCTTGGTGACAGGGGATAGAGAGAAGGTGGAGTTACTGATTGTCTTCTTTGTCTCCGTCTATACTCAGAAGCCCAGACATGTAAAGGGTGGGTGCCAAGAAGATGGAGTCAGGCTCTTCTTGGTGATGCCCAATGACAGAACAAGGGGCAGTAGGTAAAAGCTGAGGCATAGGAAGTTCCATGTGAACATGAGGAAGAATTTTTTCACTGTGGAACAATGGAACACTGGAACAGGCTGCCCAGGGAGATTATGGAGTGTGCCTCTCTGGAGATATTCAATACCTGTCTGGCTGTGTTCCTTTGTGATCTGGTATAGGTGGTCCTGCTCTGGCAGGTGGGTCAGTCTAGATGATCTTTCGAGGTCCCTTCTGGCCCCTAACATTCTGTGATTCTGTGAAAGTATCAAAAGTTTTTATTCTTTGAATACATGCTTTTAGTCATGCGTGTACATGGCCTATTTCCAGTGGAATAAAGGGATTTTCAAAGCCTTTTGAATATGCTGTGTAGTTTGTAGATACAGCATATCCATTTCTTGCTTCGCCTAACTTAGATCAAACTTCTCACATTATGTCTGTTTGGTAGGATAGTAATAGGATCATAATTGGTTGAGAAATATGTTGATGTTGATTGGCAGAATGATTTAGTTGAAGAGAGAAGCAGTTATTTGTTTTCCCAGATGCTGAAACAGTTTTTCATATTCTTCACTCAAATGTTGCAAAAACCGAATATGAAATAGAAACAGAAGGCAGGTGGAGGTTCAGCAGTGTATAAGCTGTCTGAACCCTAAGGTACAACCACCGTGCTGCAAATGTGCATGCAGACAGAAAGCCATGGAGTGCAGCAATAAAAGTAATTATATGAAAGACCTAACCTGTTGAGTGCTCCAGAGTGACCGAAAGTTCAATGCGGCAGTATAAGGAGAGGTCTGAAGAGCATCATCTGTCTCATCATTGTCATCAGGAATTGGGACTCCATGGCCCAAAGATTTGGACTGGTATTCAAGCTAACATCGTAGCATGAGTTTTGTAGCAGCCTACTCCATAGTAAGTTACTGATTAAGTTGCTGAGCTTGTACAATGGAATGCGGTCTCCATGGATTTCCAGGTGCAGGCCCCATGGGAAGAGACCTGCCTGGTACCAATGGTCCATAGCTGCCAAGTATGACAGACAATTCCACTGTTCACAATTATTGTTTCAGAGCAAAGGAAAATAACTGATGCCAAGAGAGACTGATGCCCTGGTGTTGCTAAGGGAACCATGAACTTTAGTGAACGTTGCTCATTATAATGCACCTCCTGGCTTAATGCTATCCGCCTCCAAAGCATGCCTTGGGCATGCCTCCTTGGTCATGCTTCATTGGACCCAAGCCACACCTTGGTCAATCCTCCTTGGACTTGTGTGAAAGCCTTACTCATGGGGGCCGCAAGGAGTGGAGAGAGGTGGGGGTTCGGACATCAGCAGGTGTGAAATTGGTCAAAAAAGATGTCTTCCTAGCAGCAAGACTTTGAAGGAGAGCTTTCCCCACCAAGATCTAGAAAAGATCAGAAAGACCAGCAGGGCTGGCCCCAGGACCAGAGATACATATTTGGACCCTTGCATTGGTGGTAGCTCTAAACCTCTTTTGTCTCTTCACATCATTTATTTCACCTTTTCCCTTTCTCCACCTATTGCTCACCATCTTATGGTCAAAAAATGAAGTTTTACTGTTGATGGAAGTGAAGCCCCTGGTGTGGTCTCCTGTACTTTTGCACTATGAGATCACACTAACAAGCCAACACAAGTCCACTGTTTGGACCATGACAGACAAATATAGGCTTTGGCTTGGAGCTGTTCAAAAGAGAAATGTCTAGCAGCATTACATGCCTTTGCAAACTGTTTGGGAGGCAGGAGTTGAAAGTACAAATAGCTATTCAGCTAAATTCTCACCTAACATAAACAGGTAGAGGCAAGCTGCATATTAGTAGTTCTGACTGACACCAAATGTGATCAGAGGCCATTAAGAAGGCTAAAATCACTGTCTTCAATTGCAGTTGTTATTTTTATATTTTAGTACTAAGATACTAATGATGTTTAGTATTTTTCTTAGTTGCTTTTGTCTGGAGTCCTAAACGCTGGAACTAAAGTAAAGAATGTCCTGACAAAACCATTGAGTGGTTGGGTGTGCCCTCTTGATCTGTTGTGTGATGCAAATTTCTGACAGTAGAAAGACATATGCTTTCAAGAAGATGTCATTTTAAAAGTCACACTTTGTTTGCTTGTTCTCAAATAATTATTAATCTCTTTATTTATATATATAGAAATGTATATAAACCCTTGGCATTCATGCAGATTTAGGTTTTTGCTTAACAGGTTGATCTAGAAGAGTATGAAAGTAGGGAAAATTTGTGTATATCAGTAATACTTCAATACTGGTAGTGAATTGATAGTAAAATTGTATCTATCTAATTTATAAAGTACTTACCTTTCCAACTGTCTAGATTTCTAATTAGTACACCACACAAATCAGACCAACATATTAAATATAGGAAGAATTTAAAGCAGAGCGGTAGATATATTTCAAACCAAATAATTCAAGACAGAGTGAATTTGTACCTTAGAACCTAATTTATGCATACTAATATATTTTGTAGCTTTTTTAAAACTGTTACCTGTGTTGAAACATCCTGAACACAGAAAACATAATTGAACCATGAAGCTTTACATTTAAAACAACATAAAATTAAAACAAAAAGGGCATGCATAAATAATATCAAGTGATACTAATTTTTCTCGCAGGCTTGGATGGCACAAGTTGAGATGGATACCCTTTCTTTTTAATTTGCCCTCTCTCCCAGTCTGTTGAAAAGAAAAAGACACAAATAGATATTGCAAGCATCTGACATCAGTTTCCTGTTCTGTATCTTTTGACACTGAAGAAGCTCAATATTTAAATGGCCATTCATTTTAAGAAGCTTCATATTTGCTTCATTTCTTCTCTTGCTGCAAATGTATATTTTCTATTAGAACTAAGAGGAGAGGCACATATACATCAGAAAAGAGTGCATGTGTGTGTCACAAGCCAAATATGAAGTAGGACTATCTGGAAAACATTTACTAGATCGAGTTCCCCTCATTCATTATTCTTGCAGGTGATACAGTAACTACTGATTTTCTACCAGACAGGAAATCATTCACATCTCACTTTCTAATTAATTTCCAGGCTTGGGTAATTTCTTTCATTTTCATCCACCTCCTGCTTATCTGCTCCATACTCAGAAAACTAATTTCCCTTTCAAATCAAGTTCTGCTGAAGTCAGCACAGATCTAAACAAACAGAATTCTTTTAAAGAATGTGTTCCCTGTGGAATCAAATCAGATTTTCCTGAAGTATCAAGTGAGTTAAATCTCTATCTATGTATTTTCTAATGCACGTTTCATCTAAGATGCTTCAATATGTTGACAATATGCTAAGGTCATTGCTAGGCACGAATGAAATTGTTTTTTTCTGTACCTACTGACACATTTTTCCCTTTTAGAGTGCCAAAGGTACTCAAGAGAATGTAAATTAATATGATTTTTCTTCAGTTTAGATATATTTTCTTTGCAAGAAACTTTCTAATGGAACACTCACTTCTTTATGCTAAACCAAATGTCAGTATTCAATCTCCCTTTGTAATGAAGGCAAGAACCATGCCTCCATGCATTTTTTTGTTGATTTAGCAGAAATTTTTGACATTAAATCACTAAATGGTATCCTCAGTCTGATATAAAAAAGTACCCCACAAGCCTGTGAACATGTCTTTATTAAAGGTACTGATCAACAAAGTGTTGTTTATGGCAAACCTGGATTGTGATACACTTAAATTACGTTTAGTGGATGGTTCAGATTTCAGGATTGAATCTGCTTGGTTGGTTGGTGGGTTTTTTGTGGTTTTGGTTGTTTTTTTTTCCTCCATCATTAATAATCACATGTGAAACTCTATTCATCCAAGGTTTAATTCCAGATGTACCTGGATGTTTTTCCCTTTCTGCTTTGTGATGCTAATTTAAAAGGCCCAGAACCTTGAGGAAATGCATATTCTTCAAATCTTTATGTTTTACTATAAAGGTAAAGGGACCTGCAGTTTTCCCCATTTTTCTGCTAATAGATTTATTAAAGGAAAAGTGCAAAGAACATTTGTTGAGATCAATCCTTCAAGATACAATGTTGGAATACCATACCTTATAGTCTTACTCCCTAAAATTAAATTATCTATTTTTGGTAAATTTAGGCTTGTGCTTCACCATTTTTGATATACTGACATTTATCATAACCTTCCCAAATATTAGGTATGCATATATATTTATCTTGTCTGCATTTGTTTTCAGCTGCCAATAGCTCCTCAAATTTACTTTTATCATGTTGTCCATTTTGTAGTCTTTAAGATGTTTGTTGCATTTTTTTGCTCCAAGAAGTAATTTCACTGCCCATAACTGTGCATACCTCCAGCTGGTTTTTGCTTAACAGGTGGTTCAGTTTCTGTTAATGGCATGCAAACACTCGCCTATTGTGTTCTAATCTGGATAAACTGCTGCCATTTTCAAAATGTCTCCATGCTACTTTTTTTCCACAGTCTTTGTTTCTTACTTTTCACATTGTGTTTCTCCTCTGGAGTGCATTGCACCATTTCATAAGGTAAATATATGCTTACTTGCATATCTGAAATGATCTGAATTATGCTTGGTTTTCCAGATAAAAACTTGGTTCATGCTTTTTATAACTAGGTAGTCTTTGGGTTTTTTGTTACTCTGTAGTAAGGCAATATATCCCTGATTCCTTGTGGTCCTCATGTCTTCCTCCTCAGGCTGCTTTTGAAAAATACTACTCTTAACACTTTTAGAGACTAATACATATATTTAGGATGGATCTAGCACATTTTAAAAGCATAGAAAGACATTTCAACTACTTATGCATATGTACGTAATTTCTTTTCCACAGTTTCAAAATGTATGTCAGCTTTAGCATGGGAACTCTTATCTGGCTTCAAATCATCCCCACAACTTTTCTTGACCATTCTGACAATTTTTATTTCCTTTTAAATCATCATGGATATCTAATAAATCCAAGTCAAACTGTGCATTCTTCGAAAAGTATCTCAGCAAGAGCTATGGGTGAAAAACATTATTGACTTTTTCCTCACATTCGAGTAAAAATAAAGCAATATATATATATGTATACACACAGTATCAAAAGTGGTAGAAAGGGTATACACAGAAGATGACTCTTCATATTTGTAATCAGACATAGCCCTGAACTGCACTGCTCAGATCAAAATTGGAATTTTATCAGACTGCAACTTATGTCTCAGTGCAAGTACAGAGAATGGTATTGAAGGCTGACTCTGCACTATACATAAACTGCTGTTTTTATCTTGTGTTTTGCTCAGAGAGATTACCTTGGATTCTTTAGCAGTCAAATTACTTGAACAATAAAAGCCAGGAAGTTTGTACACTTTTTGGCAGATTTCCCTTTCAGGAAGAGTTTAACAGAATAATAGAAAAAATACCAGATTTGTAGCAACCATGGGAACAGTAAAACCCAAGCCCCGAAGTCACAAGTGGAAAAGGGAATCACCCAAGCTGAGAATCTTCAGAAAACATAGTTGGTGACAAACCAGAATGTAATCATTACAAAAATGTTAAGATGTCAAACCGTAAGCATTCAAAATTACATGAGAGACAGGAAAGTCCTGAATCCTACTTAAACAAAGAATTAAATATTAAACCAGAATGAACCAGAAACTTACAAATGTGTGAGCCTTTGTGATGTATGAGTAGCTGGTATTATTCATTCTACTGTACTTTACAAATCAGTATTAAAAATAAAGAAGTAGGTGTCTGTATCGATCCATCACTAGTATTCAGAAACAGTCCTAAGTTTCATTTTAGGCTTGTGACCAATTTAGATTTTTTTTAAAAGATTATTTATAAAAACCTACTATTGTTTCATTTGTCCTGTTTCTTAACAAAGCTTTACAGCAGTCTGTTATAGCATATTCTTTTACTATGTTCTTGGAGCATGTTTGGCCATGATACAAATGGATCCAAAGTACAGTAGCGAGTCCCTGAACCGCTGTTTTGATCAGTTCTTACAGTAAAGTTGAGCATGGTTTTATGTAACTGCTCCAGCATGTGCAACTTGTTGGTCCTGCAATTTTCATAGAATCATAGAATCATAGAATCAGTCAGGGTTGGAAGGGACCACAAGGATCATCCAGTTCCAACCCCTGCCATGGGCAGGGACACCCTACACTAGATCACGCTGGCCAGAGCCTCGTCCAGCCTGGTCTTAAACACCTCCAGGGACGGGGCCTCAACCACCTCCCTGGATAATCCATTCCATGGCTTCACCACTCTCATGGTGAAGAACTTCTTCCTCACATCCAGCCTGAATCTCCCCATTTCCAGCTTCATTCCGTTCCCCCTAGTCCTATCACTACGTGAGATGCTGAGAAGTCCCTCCCCAGCCTTCCTGTAGGCCCCCTTCAGATAATGGAAGGCCACAATGAGGTCACCTCGGAGCCTTCTCTTCTCCAGACTGAACAGCCCCAACTCCTTCAGTCTGTCCTCATAGGAGAGGTGCCCCAGCCCTCTGATCATCCTCGTGGCCCTTCTCTGGACACGCTCCAGCACGTCCACATCCCTCCTGTAATAGGGGTTCCAGAACTGGACGCAGTACTCCAGGTGGGGTCTCACCAGAGCTGAGTAGAGGGGAAGAAGCACCTCCCTTGACCTGCTGGTCACACTTCTCCTGATGCAGCCCAGGATCTGATTGGCTTTCCAGGCTGCAAGTGTACATTGAGAGCTCATGTTGAGCTTCTCGTCCACCAGCACCCCCAAGTCTCTCTCCTCAGGGCTGCTCTCCAGCCAGTCCCTGCCCAGCCTGTATTTGTGCCTGGGATTGCCTCGACCCAGATGCAGGACCCTGCACTTGGTCTTGTTGAAGCTCATGAGGTTGGCTTGTGCCCACCTCTCCAGCCTGTCCAGGTCCCTCTGGATGGCATCCCTTCCCTCCAGGGTGTCCACTGCACCACACAGCTTGGTGTCATCAGCAAACTTGCTGAGGGTGCACTCGATGCCACTGTCCATGTCACCCACAAAGATGTTGAACAAGACAGGTCCCAGGACTGATCCCTGAGGGACTCCGCTTGTCACTGGCCTCCACTGGGACATGGACCCGTTGACAGCCACTCTGGGTGCGGCCATCAAGCCAGTTCTGTATCCATCTAGTGGTCCATCCATCAAACCCATGTGTCGCCAGCTTGGAGACCAGGAGGTGGTGCGGGACAGTGTCGAAGGCTTTTTTTATTCTGGTTCTTCCATGCCTGTTTTATAGCAGTCATCCCTTTTTTCCAAACCAGTTTGTACTGCTTTTCTATACCCTTGTCTGGACAACAACTATGCCTTGAGTCTCAGTTTGCCTCACCATGATTACCCATTATTCTTAGCAGTTTTTAAAAGAGCTTTTTGCTGATCATGCTGTTAGCAATATTGCAGTGTTAGAACACTGACAGGATTTATGCAGTTTTAGTGTTTATATCTAAGCCAAGCTAGTATTAATTACAATATTACCAACAGATCTATGTTTTGTCTACTGTTTACAAACATTATTTATATTCTCTGTTCCTAACACACTATCTCTTTTCCTAATGTGCTGGTGAGTAGAGATTTCTCTGAAATGCCTCCCTTAAATAATTTATTTTTTTTCAATGATTCCAGTAGACAGGAAAAATATAACTTTCCTCTGCAAATCAGGAAGTTTTTGTCTGTGCTGTATGATTTGGTGCTCTAATTTCAGTTACTTTGAAAGGTATTTATGACTCCAGTACTCAGTGTTTCAGTGTGTGTGTGATTTCAGTAAGCCTCTGAGGGCTAACTACAAATTACTGAAATATCTTAAACAATTATCAGTTAATCTTAGTAACTGTTCTATAAATTTCAACAGGTGGTGAATTAAAGTGTCAGAAGTTTATCTGTGATAACTCAAGATCTCATCTTACAATTCTCAGGATACAAAGAATTAGAGTAACCCCCAGCTCAGTTGCAGTAAATGAGACCTCAACTGTCTTCACAGAACAGGATTTCCCAAAGAAACCAAGTTTGACAGATTCACAGACCTGGAACTCATAGTGCCACAGTTCCCTGGTGCTTTTCTGCAGCACTTTTCCAGACCTGGTTGTTAATACATAGTTGTTAAACCAGTGGTAACACCAGTTATACTGATAGATTAGGCTTTGAGTCCACATTCATTAAATGACTGCTAAGTGCTAATTAAATTCTAAGTTTCTTTTCCACAGCACTAGGGATTAGTTGATGTCATTTCACCTCCCTCTTGTGTCTGGATAATTTTTAGAGCAAATATGTTTATACCACTGGTGTTTGAAGACTGTCTTACTGAATACTAATTGCTTATTCTGGTACATAACTAAAATATCTCTTAAAAGCTTCAACAGCAAACAAGCTTTATACACATATGGTTTCCTCTCACCTCACAAATAATTTACTGTAGCTCTAAGACCCTGAGATTCCCTCAGTGAAAAAATTGTGCTAGGAATCACATAGCTTTTGAAATATTGGCAGTTTCAAAGGCATTTGCAGCAAATTGCTTCCAGAAATAACATTTAATTTAACTAGCTTAAATGAAAGTTACAAATATTTAATACTGTTTTTTCTGCATCTATGTAGTTTCACTCAAGAAGTAAAAATTAAATTTCATTAGTTTTTCCCTAGTTTTGCTTTTTAATATATTTTGTGATAAAAGTTCAGCAATATAAACAGAATAATGATAAAGTATACTTTAAAGGACAAGAAAATAACTTGCCCTGCTTCAAAACTTTCCCAAGTATAAACAGAGAAATAAATTTGAGATACTATTTGTAGTGTCAACTAAAGGTCCCAAATGAAATTAAATTCTTCTCATAACAGATACACACAAAAGAAATGGCTGCCCAGAAAGAGAGTCTTCTGTTTGGAGATAGCTCTTAAAGAATTCACAATGACTCAAATTTGGACCCTGGCACCTACCTTAAGACACTCACTCCTGTAATTGTTAACATACAGATAATTCTGCCTTCATAGCTGGAAGAAATGGCTATCCACCTGTGGTCCAATTTGTTTTATTTTCAGAAAATCATGAATTTCCAAATTTTGCAGCTGTTATCTATCTGGAGCATTATGTCTGCAAAGAAGTATTTCCACTCATCTGTATTTGGGCTTTTTATGTAAATATATTGGTATGCACAAGTGTCACCTTAAAAATCAAGCCTTACAGCACTATGGTCTTAAGCATGAAAGGAATTTGCATAGGAAGAATAATTGTATTAAGTGGGTGAGACTTTGTGATAGCCTGTGTATAAATAACTGTGAAAACTCTGCTTTGGGGCCTATGAACTTTTGGGAGCAATCCCCCCACATGCCTTATTCAGCATTAAATAAATGGAAATGCTGCTTCTTGTCTAAGAAGTTTTGGTGACCCAGATGGGACACTGCTTCTGAACCTTAATGGCTCCATGGGATCAAAGGACCTTCAAGAAGCCACAGCACTGAGTGCTCTTGGGGAGAAAATTTAATTCCTGGAGGACTCGGAGCTGAAGCAAGACCCCTGAGAGAGGGGAAGTTTAGGCTCAAGGTGAGGAGAAAATTCTTCACAGAAAGAGTAGTGGGCAGTGGAATGGTGGTGGAGTCACCCTCCCTGGAGGTGTTCCCAAAAAAGATTGGATGTGGCACTTGGAGCCATGGTTTAGTTGTCAGGTGGTGCTAGGTAATATGTTGGACTTGATGATCTCTGAGGTCTTTTCCAACCTGGTTGATTCTATGATTCTGTGAAATGAAAGATTAAGACTATAAAACATAAAGTAATGTAGTACTTGAAGCATATACTAAGGATGGGAAACATCCAGGTTTGATCAAGAAACTTGAAACAAGAAACACTAGTCTCCTGCATGTGGACAATTTAGCAATCAGAACAAAGACGGTGCAGGAAAGAAAGATCTAATTTGTTCTCTATTTCAAGAGGAAACAACTTGCAAGGAAAAGAACTTGGGACATACTTTAAAATTTGTTTAATGGGCGTAATTATCTGATACACTCCAGATACTGAAAAATGAAAATATATATCTCATATTAATAGAAATTTATGTGTTTGGGAAAAAAACAACCAGACAACCAACCATCAAACAAAAAACCCCAAAACCAAACACCCAAACAAAACAAACAACCCCCCCAAAAAAAACCCACAGCAAATGGAAGAACATTATACTAATGTTTACTTATAGAAGTAATAAAACACGTTGTCATGAGTCATCTATATATTATTCAGGTAAAATGAAAAACTAAAAATTGTAAGCAATTTGTTCATGCCTCCGGGGAAACAAAATAAGTGAATGTAAATAGGCATTTTAAATGAGTTTGTGCCCTGCCTGACCTTTGCAAAAACCCTCCTCTTAGTACTTACTAAGCTGATTATGAAATAAATTAGATTTGTCCAAATACAGTTGCACAGTTCTCAGCAACATGCTATTATGAATGCAAGATTCCTTGTTAGTAGTGCCTGATGGTTGTAATGTTTAGTCTAATTCAACTCCTCTGTCTTGAGCAAATAAGCGTCTTATCAAGAGAGCATTCTTGCCTTGAACTGCTTAGAGCATAACACTGACATCCCAGAAACACTCATGCAGGAGAATAACTTTGAGCTTCTGAGTAGTTTTATGGTTCATCTGATTTTGCGCTTGGTGTCAATGTAATCAAATACATTTACAGTTATGAGATAAGGGTCCACATAGATATGACTGGTAAAAAGCATGGGAGAAAATAGTATTCTTCTCCATATCTAAAAAGGGAGCCAAGAGGCATTAAGTTAAGCTTTCAGGGGAGTCATATTTCCATTTATTTCTTGGAAATCATAATTGGTATCCACATTAAATTACTTCATGGAACAGTCTGCATCAGGTTTTTGTACTCAGGTTTTCTTTTCAAGCCTGATGCCAGATGCTGGCTTATTTGACCCTTCTGTCCCCATCTCAACAAATACACACTCAAGATACAGGAAACAGAGACCTTTTTTGACTCTGTTTCCTGTGTGTTTGATCTACCTACTGTGCTGTCATGGTGACATCTGAGGAACTGCAGTGAAATAAGTTGTGACACATTTAATCACAGGATCACAGGATGCTAGGGGTTGGAAAGGACCTCCGGAGCTCATCAAATCCAGCCCCCTGCCAGAGCAGGACCACAGAATCTAGTACAGGTTGCATAGGGTTGCATCAGATGGGTCTTGAAAGTCTCCAGAGAAAGAGAATACACAACCTCTCTGGGGAGCCTGTTCCAGTGCTCTGTGACCCCCACAGTGAAGAAGTTCCTCCTCATGTTGAGGTAGAACCTTCTGTGCTGTAGTTTATATCCATTGCTCCTTGTCCTACCTCGGGGTGCAACAGAGAAGAGCCTGTCCCCTCCGTCTTGACACCCAGCCCTCAGGTATTTATAAACATTTATTAAATCCCCTCTCAGTCTTCTCTTCTCCAGACTAAACAGCCCCAGGTCTCTCAGCCTCTCCTCATAGGGCATGAGCTCCAGTCCCTCAATCATCCTGGTAGCCCTCCATTGGACTCTCTTGAGTAGATTCCTGTCCCTCCTGAACTGGGGAGCCCCAAACTGGATGCAATATTGCAGCTGTAGCCTCACCATGGCAGACTAGAGGGGGAGAAGAACCTCCCTCAATATGCTGGACACATTACTTCTAGTGTGCCCCAGGATCCCATTGGCCTTCTTGGCCACAAGGGCATATTGCTCTCCCATGCATAACTTGTTATCTACTAGGACTCCCAGGTCCTCCACAGGGCTGCTCTCTAGCAGATTACCTCCTAACCTGTAATTGTGCAGTTTATTATTCCTTCCAAGAGGCAGGACTCTGCACTTACCCTTGTTGAATCTCATTAGGTTCCCCCTTGCCCAGCTTTCCAGTCTGTCCAGGTCTCACTGAATGCCCACACAGCCTTCAAGTGTATCAGCCAAGCCTCCCAGCTTAGTATCATCAGCAAACTTGCTAAGCAGACACTCTGTCCCTTCATCAGTGTCATTGATGAAGATGTTGGACAGGACCAGAACCAGCACTGATCCCTGGGGGACTTCACTAATTACAGCTCTCCAGCTGGACTTGGCACCATTGATCACCACTTTTTGGACTCTGTTTTGTAACCAGTTCCTAATCCATCTCACTGTCTGCTTTTCTATCCCACACTTCCTGAGCTTACTCAGCATTTGTGACCAGATAATATGCTGTTAAGAAAGTATGAACATCATCTCTACCTTTGTCATTTTTCTTCATTTCCCAGCTTTATTCATCATATTTTGAAAGAATGTAAAGGACTTTTCAAATATCAAAAAAAGACTGGTGAAATCATAGAGCACACAATGAAAGGGATAGGAGGATACCTCATGTGTGCCAGCTCTTGTAGTCAAAGCTGAGAGGTTTTCTCAAGGTCAGGAGAAATTTTTACATAATTTTCCTTTTGCAATATACCACTACTTGTATTTCCCTCTGTCAGAGAGTTTAGGGGCTCAGTATATGAGAAATGCCAACTGGATTTTATTATCAGGATAAAATAACAGAATGGACTGCAAAACTGCACATCAGTATACAACATGATGAAATTCCATGTTTGAATGTATTGGTACCATGACTTTTGCTAACTGTCTGACACTTAACAGATGTGGCTAAGGAACTGTTTTAACAGTAAAACATATTTGGAGAAAATGTGCATTTTGAATGAGCTAGCAAGATGTCACTCTGAAATACTGTACCTTGACCTGTTGTGGCCCATATATCACAGTTCCAGCATCAAGGAAGATGTAATAGAGAAGCTATCTTATGCAGGTAATATAAGAGTGTTAGGGTGGAGATGAACAAAGAAGCTTTATAGACTGTCTGTGGGGATGATCCTTTAAATGTAAATTAGTACAACTGTCTGGAGGTTTCCTGTGATCCCAGTGAGCCATAATAATATCTGGGAGAGAATAAGACACTCTGAAAGCTTTTTGTCCCCTACTTTTCACAGTACAATAAATGATATTTCCTAATCTGGTCTAGTTCACAGGCAATCACACTGGAAATATGTTACACCAGGTGCAATGCAGTATTTTGGTCCCCATATTAGTGTTGGTTTTCTTCTTGTTACTCTTCATCTCTTGAGAGTAGCTTGTTGTTTGCAGTCTTTGAGACAAGTATGCCTTCGGTCTGGGCGTGTCTGTTGTTTGCTGCTGCTAGATTTGTTGAACATGGTTTCTATGGTCAGCTGTATTTGCTGGAAGACTATTGTGCAGTAGTGATGCAGTGCTACATTGCAGCTTACAGACAAATAACAGTGACAAATGATGACAGATAATAAGCTGTCTCTAAATTCTGAAAGAATAATCAGTGAAAGATAGATATATGTGGCCGGAAATTGTGGTTTGTTCTCAGCTTCCATACACATTTCTCCATGTTCTCTCATTTACATCTCCTCTTTGAACTGTTTTCTAGAAATAAAACAACCAAAACCAACCAAACAAAAACCCCCAACAAAACCAAAAAACCCCACAAAACAAACAAACAAAACCCAACACCACCAAATCCCAATGGGCACATGTCCTGGTGATGTATTATACTGATAGGATTTGTATTTGTAAACTGATTACAGTCAATACACTTGCAGAAAGGCTTCTCTAATATCTAGCAAACTAAATATCTTTTAAGGACAGTGTGCTTCTTTCCCAGACTTGTAACAAGGGAGAAACTAAAAACTAAAGTAAGGGTTTCAAAATGTAAATCAACATTGTCTAAACTGACCTTCAGACGTCATACTTATGTGTTCCTTAGAGCTACAGTACAATCTTGCACTACAAACTGACATGAAAATGCTGAAATTCTTTTTGACTGACTTGGATTAAATGTCTCAGGAAGTCAAGATGTATATTTGCTACATTTTATGTAAGTGGTAATCTAATATTGTTATTAAGGAATAGTTTCTTCCAAAGCTTTCATTTAAAATACAATTACTCTCTGTTCAAAGTTTAATTAGGCTTTGCATATCCCTGCATATTCCCAAATGGAGTTTTCTGTTGTTGCTGTTGAATTGGTGCCAGAGTTCTTAAAGCATAACTGACTTGAGACCCTAAGAATTGCATGAAATAAACAATACACCTCACGTCCACAAGTGTAGTCATTGCTAAATTAATAAAACAGAATAATACTGCAAACATTTCAGAATAATTTGAATCCTGGTTCATGTTTGTGGTATGGAAATGAAATATCCTCTTGACAGACTGATGGAATATAATAGATGAGGAAGAGTAACTTCATACTTTAGAGGACATGCTAACTAAATACATATTACTGTGAGAATTCAAAAAGACTTTTTTATTCTTTTGAAGGAATGCAACAATACTCTGCAAACACCTTCAAATACTCAACGGTGCACTTGAAGCTGGGAAATAGTGCTCAACTACTAGCCAATGAATATACTGCAATCAATGTTGTTTACCAAGCTGTATATGAATGAATTATAATACTTCTGTATGGGTCCAGTGCTTAAACAATTCTTTAATAAATGCAACCAGACACACCCTCTAAAGTATTGACAATTAAAAATTAGTCACAAGCCTATATCTGCTGTTTGACCTTTCAACTCCATTGTTGAACCATTGTTCAACACCTGACATCTCTGCTTTTTTGACTCAAAACCTCATTCAGAAGATAACTGGGATCGCAGCTATGCTTATGTTGCAAAGACAAGATTTATTTCAAGGCACATATTGCAAGTGATTTAAGTAGTATTAGAAGATTAACAAGCCCAAGCTTGCCTGAAATAATTAATCAGGGTCGGGATATCTTATAAAAAGTCACATATACACTTTTAGAAGACAGAAAAATAATAGTAGCCCCGCAGATTATTGCATAAGAGCAAAAGAAAGGAAGCTTACAATGTACAGCATGCTGGAGGTGAGGAGGGAGAGTATTCCTGAACCATTACTGAAAAGGTCTGCCTCATTTTATTTCCAGTTATGTGGCAATATCTGTCATCTCAAATAATTTTGTTGCATTGCTTCCAACTGTTTGTATTTGTAGTACAGGAAGACTAATATTTAAAAAAAAAAAACAACAAAAAATATCTTAATATGAGTTAATTATGGTTTAAAAGGGTTTAAATGCATTCAGTGATTTTTTTAGTCACACACAGTGCTTTATGATTTCATATTAACACTGCTCTTTTGTTGAAACTTTTTGCATCACTTTTAACTGTTCCTTTTAACTTAGATTTATCAGTGTGCATCCTCCTCCCTTGGGAATTATTACAAGCAAGCTGGTAGCTGCTTCAGAAGAATAAGCACTCTTTCAGTGAATTGTTTTATTATAAATTAATGCAATATTTTTACATATTTTTCTTTCTTACATGCAAAAAATCAAACATATTTTGAAGTTTTTCTTAATCTTTTTTTTTTTCTCCATTTTCCTGATAGGTCTTTTCTTTTTGCTAGTGGTATTCAAATTGTTCTCAGAGATAGACCTATGATTAAACAGCAGTTGTTTGTCATTGACTGTTTTATCCTGAAAAAGGCCCTCTACCTGAAATTATTTTGAATTATGGGCACAGCAGAACCCTGCAGGACTTGTCAATATACTAGAGCATCAGGTGTTATTACAAGACATGCTGCAAATTTTATTTAATTATCAGATTTCCTATAAAGATAGATTTGTCACTGGGAAGCCATTTGCTTTGATTAAAAGTGAGCCAACTATTAATAGTGAGTGAACTCACTATTAATATACCACTCACCGCATAGGTTGTAGACAGGCGGGGACTGGTCTCTTCTCCCAGGCAACCAGCACCAGAGCAAGAGGACACAGTCTCAAGCTGCACCAGGGGAGGTTTAGACTGGATGTTAGGAAGAAATTCTTCATAGAGAGAGTGATTACCCATTGGAATGGGCTGCCCAGGGAGGTGGTGGAGTCGTCATCACTGGAGGCATTTAGGAGAAGACTTGATGGAGTGTTTGGTGCCATGGTTTAGTTGATTCAATGGTGTTGGATGATGGGTTGGATGCAATGATCTTGAAGGTCTCTTCCAACCTGCTCTGGTCTATTCTATCCTATCCTATCCTATCCTATCCTATCCTATCCTATCCTATCCTATCCTATCCTATCCTATCCTATCCTATCCTATCCTATCCTATCCTATCCTATCCTATCCTATCCTATCCTATTCTATTTCCTATCCTATCCTATCCTATCTTATTCTATTTTATATATACTATACTATACTATACTATACTATTATACTATACTATTCGTTTTTCAGACATTCCATGCTCGCAACAAATATACACCAATTTAGGACATTGACATAAAGTTAATTTTCAAATTCATATAAAAAATGAAGAGTTACATTTGCAACATATTCAAAGGGGAAATAGTAGGTTTTATCACAGCAGTATTACAGGTTTTGTTTCCCGGTTATACTGATGGTAAAAAATTTTCAGCTGTCTTGAAGGGCCACAAGAGTGATGTTTTCAGTCAATACAATTTATAACATATTTTGACATCATTTAAGAATAATTTTCCATCAAAATTAATTTAAGGCACTATATTTTTAACACTTGGGCAGAAGGGCTTAGAACTTGCCTTTGCCAGCCTTTCATAAAATCATGGAATCATAGAAGGATGGAAAAGACCTCAAAGATCATCAAGTCCAACCTGACACCCAAGACCTCATGCCTACTAGACCATGGCACCAAGTGCCACATCCAATCCCCTCTGGAACACCTCCAGGCACAGTGACTTTGATGTGATGTGATATATATTAGCATTTTTCTTTACTCTTGTTTGATTCTGTAATTGTAACATATATTAAAATATATTCCTGTACAAATCATTATGCTTTTCATGCTCTTCCAATGAGAAAACATCCATAACTTCATTCTAATAACAGTATTTTCATGTACAGTATAAATACTTTCTTAATTTACTTGACTAAAATCTGTTACTACATCTTTGGGTTTTTTTAATTCATGTCATATTTTGCTTAAGTAACAGACTGATTCATCTGCCTTTTGGCATGAGCTTTCCATGCTATCAGGATGTCACATCTATAAATCCATAGATGTCTGCTTTCTCTCTAGTTTTGTGAATACAACTCATGATCAATTCCGAGTCTGGAAATACAACAGAGACATTTCAACCCATTAAGGTAGGGAAAAATAGAAAATATTACTGTATTTACTGTCATCCAGGACTACAGCTGGAATGTATTGGGGTAGCACCATTCATGTGAATTAAAAGCAATACAATATGTGACCTAAGAAGAGAAATACTGATGCTTGATAAAGGTTATTTAGGAAAGTATGTTGACAGACCTGGGACAAGATTACAGGAAGTGATTTGAAAGGAAAAATATGTGTTACCTAACTTTCTCTTTTTTTTGCTGTAATATGTACAAATCAATCAGTGACCAATCTTCCAAAATCTCCATTAACTAAGGGTCTGACCACACATCACTGAAAAAAAACCCAAACTTTTTCTTTTCCATTCAGTTAAGAAGAATCTGGATCAAACTCACAGCATCTATGGAAAGAAAAATTACATTTCAATCCAAGTAATGTCCAAACCAGATTGTTTAGAACAGAGATGCCATCTAACTTCTACATAGCACTTGTTTCTTCTGCTAATTCTCCTCACTTAAATCTATTGAGGTACTGATGGAATCTGCCTGAATTAAATTTATTTCAAAACCTGGCTTTGACTCTGCGTTTACTACTGGTTTACTATTCTATTCTACTGTTTTCCATTTTAAAGATCAGTTTCTGTCAAATACAGATGTATTTATATAGTAGCTTAATAATATTTTTGTGCTTTTTATTTCAAAGCTTTTTTGCTCAACTGCTTTTGGCTTTTTCCACCATTACACAAACAGGAGGCATGGCCATATCCAAGTCAGGTTTTGGATCTGTAGAAATGCTTTATAACATTGTTCATATCTAAATATGTGCTACATGTATAATCATTGCATGTCTTATGTTTATGATCAATATTGTGCACTGAAGCTGAACTCAATATAACAGAAAGCATTTGTATTCCTAATAAGTACCAGAATTATGAATTTTTGCTGAGGAATGGAGCAGTGACAATCTGCGATTAGAATCATAGAATCAGTCAGGGTTGGAAGGGACCACAAGGATCATCTAGTTCCAACCCCCCTGCCAGGGACAGGGACACCCTACACTAGATCACGCTGGCCAGAGCCTCGTCCAGCCTGGTCTTAAACACCTCCAGGGACGGGGCCTCAACCACCTCCCTGGACAATCCATTCCATGGCTTCACCACTCTCATGGTAAAGAACCTCTTCCTCACATCCAGCCTGAATCTCCCTATTTCCAGCTTCATTCCGTTCCCCCTAGTCCTACCACTACCTGATACCCTGAGAAGTCCTTCCCCAGCCTTCCTGTAGGCCCCCTTCAGATACTGGGAGGCCACAATGAGGTCACCTCGGAGCCTTCTCTTCTCCAGACTGAACAGCCCCAACTCCTTCAGTCTGTCCTCATAGGAGAGGTGCTCCAGCCCCCTGATCATCCTCGTGGCCCTTCTCTGGACATGCTCCAGCACCTCCACATCCCTCCTGTAATAGGGGTTCCAGAACTGGATGCAGTACTCCAGGTGGGGTCTCACCAGAGCTGAGTAGAGGGGAAGAAGCACCTCCCTTGACCTGCTGGTCACACTTCTCCTGATGCAGCCCAGGATCTGATTGGCTTTCCGGGCTGCAAGTGCACATTGAGAGCTCATGTTGAGCTTCTCGTCCACCAGCACCCCCAAGTCTCTCTCCTCAGGGCTGCTCTCCAGCCAGTCACTGCCCAGCCTGTATTTGTGCCTGGGATTGCCTCGACCCAGATGCAGGATCCTGCACTTGGTCTTGTTGAAGCTCATGAGGTTGGCTTGTGCCCACCTCTCCAGCCTGTCAAGGTCCCTCTGGATGGCATCTCTTCCCTCCAGCGTGTCCACTGCACCACACAGCTTGGTGTCATCAGCAAACTTGCTGAGGGTGCACTCGATGTCACTGTCCATGTCACCCACAAAGATGTTGAACAAGACAGGTCCCAGGACTGATCCCTGAGGGACTCCGCTTGTCACTGGCCTCCATTGGGACATGGACCCATTGACAGCCACTCTTTGGGTGCAGCCATCAAGCCAGTTCTTTATCCATCTAGTGGTCCATCCATCAAACCCCTGTGTCACCAGCTTGGAGACCAGGAGGTGGTGCGGGACAGTGTCGAAGGCTTTGCTCAAGTCCAGGTAAATGACATCAGTTGCTCGCCCCTCATCTATTAATGCTGTCACCTTTTTTTCTCTGAATGTCTGAAGAGGTGCTTGGGAATTTTCACAAATGAGACTAAGTGAACTTAAAGAAAGGGTCAGGGAGTGATCTGAAAAAACCCACCGCAAAACGAACAACAAAACTCACTTTCACTGAATGCCACAATGATTCTTTCTTCTCAAACTATTATAAAAATGAATATTTTTGGCAACATTCTTACCACTCCAGATATGCTCTATAGTTTATCCGAAGGTCTGACTTTTGGACTCCTTTAAGTATATGTGAACATTGGCCTTTGTGGAAGAAAAACACAGGTGTGTTTTTTCTGTTTGCTTTTTTGTTTGTTTTGGTTTTGTTGTTGCTAGCTATGGGTTTGTTGGTTTGGGGTTTGTTTTGTCTTGTTTTGTTAATCAGTAATCAGCAATTACAAAGCAATTCAGGCAAAAAACTTCAGAAGTTCTTTGATGACTTCCCTTCAGCCTTAATATGCTTTTGTACATGCAGACTAAGGGTTTTTTTCCTACAGTAATCCATGAAGACATCATGTATTTTAGTGTGACCCCGCTATTACTACATGGTGTAAGTCACACAGACATCTTTAGAATTGGCCAGCCACTCTCCCTACATGCCTTTTCCAGGATAATACACTACCATCATTTAACTTTATATCATTCCCTTACAGAGCAGGCTATGATTGTTTAACTGGTTCCAAGGCTATTTTTAGCAACCTGATCTAGTTGGATACATCAAGGTTAATACTGCAGCTTCTATGCTAAGGCTCTAAAGGACTTTACAGTTAGGCTGGTGTTATTATCTGGTAAGGTCACAAAGAAGTTTTGTTTTTTTGTTTTGTTTGTTTTGGTTTGGTTTTTTGTCAGAGCTGATACTGCTGGAAACCATATTTTAAAATTAAATGTTGTACTAAAAATGTTCATAGTCACATAAGAGCTTACATTAGGGTGACCTAGATCATTTGTATGAAATAAACTGGTCTTTGGAAATAATAGAAAATTTTGTCAAAATTACCAGCTTGGGGCTGGATCAAACATAGACATACAAAAATGGTAAACTACATTGCAGAGACTGTTTTTCCACAGGGAGAGGTTTGATACCTTTCAGTTAAGAATTTCTGAGAGAAGTTGTGTAATTCGTGGGTTTATTACCCGGCCTCCCATACATTGCAAGAGATACCACGCCAAGAGGGGAGAAACAAAGGCAGAAAGAAGGCCAGGAAAAAGGGCTGAATAATCTCTGCATTACGCTTATATAGCAGATAGAGGGCTTATGGGGTAAAATAGCATAGCTTACAATCTCTGGTGTCTATCTAGTCTCTTGGAGGACTGTCATCACTCTGGTTCTTAAAGGCATCTAGCCTTAACCCACAACAGGTAATCATAGATGCATCATGCATCCCCTCTTACCATGAAATTTTCACTTCAGAATTCATTTGAGGTATCTTCTGCAATTCTAATAGAAGTGGTAAATGATGTATGAAATGAAATATTTTTGTTGACTGATTGTGCCGAGAAATCTCAGAATAATGTTGTGGTTACTGCTGAGACATACTTATTTTGCATAATCCTTCATATTAAGAAATGTTGTCAAATATTTGTTTGGATAAAAGACTTAGAGAATGAAATCAACAGATTTTTAAGGCAAATAGACTAAGGAAAAATGAAAGGAAAACAGTGCCGACTCTGAACAACCCAGTTGTTAGACCTCATCTTGGAAGTAGGTCACCTTTTCTGAGGAAGGATGAGATTGCCATAGAGATGGAAAAATGCAAGGTTAAGACAATGATTCAGGTGAGAAGCAGAGTTTAGGCTCTACGATATCATGTAATTACAGTCATTATTGCAAGAAAACCCAAGAATTCAAACCATATGAAGAGCATAATGTTTATTTTCTATACGTAAATTAGTGGATTCTATAATATGCTTTTCTGTTTCACTTGTTTTAGACCCTTAAAAGTACTTCTTTTGAAGTCCAGAGTATTGCAGGCACAAAGCAGCCTACTGACAAGAGGGTAGCTTTTATCCACCAGCTTATGTGAATCACTATAATCTAAAGTCTTTATGAAGAGTAGGTCTAAAATAATTGTTTTGGAGTAGTCTGTCTTATTGTTTTAAACAATAACTTCAGAGTGGCAAAGTACTTTTTTTTAAGGTGAGTGAACACACACATGCACAGATCTGCATTCAGTTTGTGAACAATCTATTCACTTGATGTACTTGAGTTTGGAACAAGATGATTTTCAAGGTTCCTTCCAATTCAAGCCATTCTATGATTCACAGCTCTCATGACTTATTTATTGTTACTGCTGTTGAGGACCCTAACTTAAGGTTCTTGCTTGTGTTCTCTGTTGTTACTTGACCTCCACATTGAAACTGTCAGAACAGGAAACTACAGGCTTTTGCAGAACCAAAGTAATAGACTCCTATCTCTGCTTCCTCACTATAATTATTTCTTCTTAGCCTGTCTAAATCAGAGATTAGAAAAGGAGTTGAAACAGAGTATGCAGCAGTGCAATTAGTAACTTCTGGTGCAGCCAGGATTTTGTTGTGGTTTTCCACAGAAGCATTATCTTCCTTTTGTAGAGGAGAATGCTGCTGCATTAATATAGGTGTGGAAGCACTGACCTCTGTGTTTTTTCTCTCACTTGTCTAGCAAAACTTCACTGACTTCATTGTTGTGTCTTTAAAGGGGTCAGTGTATTTTACCATGTTTTAGTGATACTTGGGATACATACTGTGGAAATTTTCTATCTTGTTCTTTGATCTCATGACTGATGGTTTTATACGGAAAAGATCTAAATACAAGAAAGTAAATGTTGTAAACTGGAGAGATGTGGGAATGTTCCCACTTTTCTTCAGAAAGATCTGTTTTATTGGGTTAGGCTTTCTTCAAAATGCACATTTCCTATCCCACATATTTTCTGGAGCGTCGGGAGGTAAACTGAAATCTACCATGGAACATTACCCAGAGGATAGTGTCAGTTTTACTAATTTATTTTCACTTTCCACAGGAATGCACAAAAAAGAAATTGTAAACTCGCATCCCAGATAGTTCATAACTAGAATTATTTGATCTGTAAAAGAAGAAAAAAAAACACAACTTTATGAATACTTAGCTAATAGATGGACTTCTCTCCTTCATAGAATCATTGAATCATTGAATCATAGAATCAATAAAGTTGGAAGAGACCTCAAAGATCAAGTCCAACCTGTCACCCAGCACCTTATGAATACTAAATCATGGCACCAAGTGCCACGTCCAATCCCCTCTTGAACAGCTCCAGGGATGGTGACTCCACCACCTCCCTGGGCAGCCCATTCCAATGGCTAACAACTCTCAACTCTCTCAGTGAAGAACTTTCTCCTCACCTCGAGCCTAAACTTCCCCTGACACAGCATGAGACTGTGTCCTCTTGTTCTGGTGCTGGTTGCCTGGGAGAAGAGACCAACCTCCTCCTGTCTACAACCTCCCTTCAGGTAGTTGCAGACAGCAATAAGGTCTCCCCTGAGCCTCCTTTTCTCCAGGCTGAACAATCCCAGCTCCCTCAGCCTCTTCTCGTATGGCTCATGCAAACAGACACACAAAGTACACATTTTTAAACACAGAACAAGTGTTTATCTTTTCAGGTAAGCAAGCCATAGCATGCAAATTTTTGTACTATTTTCACTCTGTTAAATACATACTTAGCACCTGAAAAGAAAGTATAATGAAAATAATTTCTAGATTAACTCTTCTTTCATAGTTTTCTCCCTAATGTTTTTTTTCTTCTTCTCTTTTCAATTTTTGGCATGTTTTCCCTGTTCTTCACATAGTAATAACTGATGCTGCACTCTGATAAATTTTGTCTCAATTGTTAGTGTCTGGTAAGATCCACTAGCCCTCACCAACATTCATTGGAGGCAGAGAGCAGATCAAAAAGCAATTAGCATTCTGGCTTGTGATAATTACCCACAGTATGGGAGGCTTATCCAGGATGTAGTTTCTGCTGTGTCTAATAACAGGATTCTTTAAACACTGATATATTTCCATGAACACACCAGTGCTCTCATTTCAATTCTGTCACTTACCTCAGATAGGAGAAATAAACATCCCTCACATGTATTGCTTTTCCTTCATAAAATAAAGTACATTGCTGTTCTGACAAGTTGTAGTGTCACCTAAAAGTCACCTTGAATCATGTTTTAATCAGCTGGAACAAGACAACATCTCATTTATTTCTGCAGTTTCTTTGCTCTGCAATGCACTGATTGCTGAGACACATAAATCCAAATTGAGCTCTGATTAAAATGAAATGAGGATGCAGATGCTGCTCTTGGTTCAGAGGGGCACTCTGCCCTGTGCTAGGAAAGGTCAAAGTGATTCAAGTTCCAGTTAAATCAGTAAGATTTTATATAATTCAGGGATATATTGCATTGTGACATGTTTATACCATGACAGGTTGAATAATTTCTGAATGTTTCTCTTCAATCTATAGGCTTGTATTAGAACTAGAGCTTACTTAAAAATAAAGTCAGTATTTTTAACTGTTGGACCCAATCCTGTTCCCATAAAAGTATTGTTTCAGAAGCTTGGAAATCACAAATACCCTCCCAAATGTAGCCAGTACTGTAAAGAGATTTTGGGGTTCGGCAAATTTTAATTTAGTGTTTATTTTTAACATCTGAACAAATAAATTATTACTTCAAACACTTTTATTTTGAACTATATCTAAAGCCACAATGCACAAATCAGTGAGTGATTGTCTAGATACGCTGGAGATGAGATACCCATGTTGTCTTTAACTCTTAGTTAAACACAGCCAAATAAGAAATGATTACAATAATAACTCACTCCGCACAGAGACTTTAAAAATAGACACTGATGACTGAGTTGCAATATGCAGAAGTCATACCTTATTTATAGACATCAGGCTACAACTATTACAAGACAATCCATTTATTGATAATGTCTTACAATGGGTGAATTAATCCAAGTGCACTCCTGTTAACCCTAAGGCCTCAAATGTGAGAGAAACTATACAATATTATTCTCTGCTGCAGAAAATGTTTTTTGAGTCCTGGGAAAGTAGTTGTCATGTTACTGAGGTAGAAAGTGTTATAATATCAGGTGATACTAAAATTTGCTATCTGGAACCTTCCAGAGAATAATAATTGAAAAAAACTTTGGGAAGTGGGCTAAAATAATCACAGATTTTACTTGGTTACTAAAACCAGATAATGTGAACACACATGAAGAACTGTGTAGTTATTTCTATTTTCTTTCTTTCTTTCTTTCTTTCTTTCTTTCTTTCTTTCTTTCTTTCTTTCTTTCTTTCTTTCTTTCTTTCTTTCTTTCTTTCTTTTTTTTTTAGAATAGAATAGAATAGAATAGAATAGAATAGAATAGAATAGAATAGAATAGAATAGAATAGAATAGAATAGAATAGAATAGAATAGAATAGACCAGATTGGAAGAGACCTTTGTGATTATCAAGTCCAACCTATCATCCAACACAATCTAATCAACTAAACCATGGCACCAAGTACCCCATTCAGTCTCTTCCTAAACACCTCCAGTGATGGTGATTCTACCACCTCCCTGGGGCAGCCCATTCCAATGGCCAATAACTCTTTCTGTGAAGAACTTCTTCCTAACATCCAGCTGATATTGACAATGCTAACAATATTCTCCACCCTGATCTCCTTCTATGATCAGGTGACCCGCCTGGTGGAGGTGGGGAGGCCTGTGGATGTGGTCTACCTGGACTTCATCAAGGCTTTTGATGCCGTCCCCCACAGCAAACTGCTGGCTATGCTGTCAGCTCGTGGCTTGGACAGCAACACTCTGTGCTGCATTAGGAACTGGCTGGAGAGCCAAGCCCAGAGAGTGGTGGTGAATGGTGCCACATCCAGCTGGTGGCCAGTCACTAGTGGTGTCCCCCAGGGATCAGTGCTGGGCCCCATGCTCTTTAACATCTTCATTGATGATCTGGATGAGGGGATTGAGACAGTCATCAGCAAGTTTGCAGATGGCATCAAGTTGGGAGCAGGTGTTGATCTGTTAGAGGGCAAAAGGGCTCTGCAGAGGGACCTCGACAGGCTGGACAGATGGGCAGAGTCCAATGGGATGGCATTCAACAAATCCAAGTGCTGGGTGCTGCACTTTGGCCACAGCAACCCCATGCAGAGCTACAGGCTGGGGTCAGAGTGGCTGGAGAGCTGCCAAACAGAAAGGGACCTGGGGGTACTGATTGACAGTACTGATTGAACATGAGCTTGCAGTGTGCCCAGGTGGCCAAGAAGGCCAATGGCATCCCGGTCTGCATCAAGAATAGTGTGACCAGCAGGAGCAGGAAAGTCATTGTGCCACTGTACTCTGCACTGGTTAAGACACACCTTGAGCACTGTATCCAGTTCTGAGCCCTTCAGTTTAGGAAGGACATCGAGATGCTTGAGCATGTCCAGAGAAGAGCAACAAGGCTGGTGTTGTCCGCAAATTTACTGATGATGAACTCAATGCCCTCATCCAGATCATCAATAAAGATCATCCAGTCTACCTTTCAACTCATTACTGAAGGGTCAATATTAAACCATGTCCCTGAGCACCAGTTTGAAATGCTGCTTAAACACCTCCAGGGATGCTGACTCCACTACTGTCCTATGCAGACCATTCAAGTGTTTGATAACCCTCTCTGTGAAGAATCATAGAGTCACAAAAACATTCAGGTTTTTGTGACCCTCAGGATCACCAAGTCCAACCAACAATCCTACTCTACAAACTTCACTCTTAAACCATGTCCCCAAGCACCACATCCAAATGACTTTTAAACACATCCAGGGCTGGTGACTCAACCACCTCCCTGGGTAGCACATTCCAATGCCTGACCACTCTTCCTGTGAAAAAGTTTTCCTAATGTCCAGTCTAAATCTACCCAGTCATAGCTTGAGGCCATTCCTTCTTTGATATCTCTTTTTTTTTCCTGTCAGGAGTTTTTAAAACATCAGTAATTTAGAAAGCTCAGAGTGAGATAAAGTAAATCTTAACGGTGATCACTTCATTATCGCACACTTTCCATAATAACTACGTTTTTCCATCTTCTTTTGAATTGTGAGTAAATCATAGAGGATATAGGACAAGTTCCCTTATACAAAGGTGCTTCTTGACTAATATAGGATGTAAATGATATGGTGACTGGAATATTTCAGGAAGGTCCTTGGGTATAACTGAACAAATGGCTGGAAATCATCTCAGACTGTGGAATTTTACCTTAATCTTGCGAAGATGCAGAAGGAAGATAAATGTGCTGTTGAAATGACTGAACTTAAGGCTGTAGATCATCACCTGATGTAAAAGAACACCTTTTTTACCTTGAGATTGTAGAATGTATTTAACCTCAGTTGGAAGTCATTAATATGTGGTGCTGGGAAATAAAATAAAGACCCTACAATTCCAACCCAATAATTCATCTGCAAAACGTTCTGTCAAATTAACACTTATTTGAAATTCAAAGAAAAAAGAGAAACCTCTACGGATTTCTAAGAGCAGTTTTGGCCTAGTCATCATAAAGAAAGTGCTTTAATGCATTTGTGTTTCAAAGACTCGTGTAACATCTGGGAAGATTGATTCCACTACTGATTAGGTACAATTGGTAGCAACTTACTTTAAAATACAAGTGCTGAATCTTAAATGAAAACCTTTATCAGAAATCTTATTTTTTTTAATTGAGAACAAATCTTTGTGAAAATAAAGTATTCATTAATTGGTGCTTGAATTATGTTTTCTCTGGAAAAAAAATAGATTATCTAAACCATTTAGAATGTAAAGAAAAGCATAACTGAAAGTTTTGTGTCATCTGTACATCCCTGGGAACAGAAGTTTTACAAAACAGAAATAACTTCTTTCTAGTAACATTTAACGTGTGGTGCTTTTCCCTTCACAGCTATTTCCACAGCTTCTAATTGCACAGTTTTTCTCTTAATATATTTTATCTCATTCATAAACAGAAGCTGACTGAAGAGATTTGCAGCCATTCTTAATTAAGGTTCTTCTTAATGTCAGCTTCATGCAAAATGTGATCTTACATTTGTGATGCAGCACTACTTACTTATTGAAATAATGCCTTAGGTTAATCTGGGTTAGTTTCTATCCTTGTTTTGGGTTTTAACCATCATATGAAAAAAAAAAAAAGGTCTGCCCCAGTATCTCTGTTTATAAATAGCAGATGTCAAGCTAAATTTTTTGCTATATTGCTCCTGTAAAATTGAAATGTATTTTTAAATATCTTCAAGCAATGATGTAAGAATTCAGAGTGACACTTCAATAATAATCTTTCTGAGAAGAAAATTGGTTTTTAACACATAGTATTACATCAAAATCATTCTGATCTCCAAACCATTTGATGAATTGTTGCTGCATATTTGGTCAGTCAGTCAACAAATACCAACACAGTATTGAATCAGTCACATTTTGTATGTTGTGTTACTTTGTAGCTTGTGTTTACCTTTTCCTCTTGAAGCTCATTGTATTCATCTTAAAATAGAGTCATCTGGTTATCAACTGGAAACTGGGAAACTGCTATTTTGTATAACTCTTGCTATCAGCAGATTAAAATCCCAGTAGAAAAACTTTCATATGCATAATAAGAAGAAAATGAGCAGCACAAAGAGTCAATATTAGCTTTCTTGTTCCTGCTGGATGTTCACGTTTGTATATTTGAAGACATGCTTATATGTAAATATGTGTTTATGTGTTTGAGAGATGGTTTCTTTCAAAAGCACTAGGAATGCCCAGTTAGTTTTGCTCCAAAATTTACAGCACTGAATCATGCTATCTTTAGACACACAGAACTACTATTTCTTTCTAGCTATAAAAACATAATCAGAGAACATGCAAGGTAATTTTGACTACAACTTTCTTGATTTTATCATAAAAGAAGATACTAATATGCACTTGAATTAGGGTCTATTAACCAGAGTATTTAGTTAATCAGGCTCACTCTCATGGTATTGCTTTATGGTAAAGTCATGGCACTAAAAACATGTTTATGATTTACAGATGCTAAAAGAAAACCATGTGTAACACTGGAGTAAAAGTGCTCCTTTTCAGAAGTAGTGATGGCATATTCAAATGATGTAATGCTCATTTTAATTTGAAAGTTTATTTTGTCTTCAGTATCAGGGTATTCTACACTTGAAACACAAATGTACTGCATAAAAGAGGAAATACTCCAATGCTCATCAAACTGAATGGGTATAGTCTCACTGGACTTCATAGACGGCACCAAAACTAGAATTGATAGAAAAGTCAGTGTATGGACAAATCATAGAATTACATAGGTTGGAAGACCTTTAAGATCATTGAATGAAACTTTTAACCTCACACGTTCAACTCCACCATTAAACTATGTCCCTATGTACCACATCTATGGATCTCTTAAACACCTCCACAGATGGTGATACAACCACTTCCCTGGGCAGACTGCTCCAATCCTTGGCATCCTTTTCCAGGAAAATTTTTTCCTAATAGTCAGTCAATACCATCTCTCATGAGACTTAATGCCCTTTCCTTTTGCCCTATTTCTTGTTCCATGAATAAAGAACCCTTCTTTGCTAAAACCTCCTTTCAGCTAGTTTTAGAGAGTGAGAAGATCTCTCTTCAGCCTCCTTTTCTCAAGGACATACAACTGCAGTTCATTCAGTCGCTCCTTATAAGACTCATTCTTCAGATCCTTCACCTGCTGTGTTGCCCTTCTTTGGATGTTCCCCAGCACCTCAAAGTCTGTCATGTAGTGAAGGGCCCAAAACTGATCACAGTACTCAAAGTGCAGCCTCACCAGTACTGAGTACAGAAAGTCAATCACAACCTCAGTCCTACTGGCTAGACTATTTCTAATACAGTCCAGAAATGTAAATAGTTCTAAAGAAGTATTTATAAATGCTTCTTCTGCCAAAGAAAAATGGAAGCTTTAAATTCCTATACTTAGCTTTTCTTTTCCTGGAAACATCTTTCTGGTTGTTGCCTTTTTTCTATTACAAGGTCTCTTCCAACCTGGTCTATTCTATTCTATTCTATTCTATTCTATTCTATTCTATTCTATTCTATTCTATTCTATTCTATTCTATTCGAGTCATGACTAGCCAAAACAACAGGTATTTGGGATCAGTGACAACAGTGAATAGAGAAAACCTGTAACAGTATTTTTAAATGGAAAAGAAGAATACTAATTACTACAAAGAATGAATATTTTTTGCTTTGCCCCTCCCCTTTCTTTTATTCCCCAAGTAACATAGGATTGAAGAAGAGTTAAAACTGCATTGAGATTAACAGGAAAATAAATGACCCAACAAAATTACTAATCCTTTTCATTTCATGAAAGGTAAGCTCTGAAACATAAATGTTGCTATAACTGGGAATACAAATGTTATGTGTATGGTATAGTAATTGTTTTCTATTTTAAAGTGAATTGAACTGGGTCTGTGATGCTTATATGTAAAAGTAAATGAAAGCTCTGCCTTCGGTTTTGTCACCAGTTCCAGATGTTCACAAGATTCTTTTTTTTTTTCAGGTTTCCTTCTACTGAATTTTGAAAGTCACAGCGTAATTTTTGTCTAAGGAGTAAAGAAGTATTAAATATTACTCTTGTGTTAATATGTATGTGTAATAACACATTTCTTTTCCCTTCACAGACTGTTTTTACTGATACTTTCAACTTGGCTGAATGGAAAGAAAATATTTGGGTATAAACAGATGGTGTTAGCTAAGTGAGAATTACTTTCAATGACAGTATAAAACAAACTGAATGTTTTAATATATTTATACTACGAGATGGAAATTGGATTATAATTTTTAGTAAGAACTATTTTTAGGGTTTTGCAGCACATGTTATAAAGTGGCTGAATTTTGTGCCCATCCCATACATGCTAATGAAGTACTGATTCTTCCTATCTGTAGGTGTGCATGCATAATTAAAACAATGACTGAGTCTTAACTAATGATAAGAACTCTGTTTCATTCACATCTAATCATACTCACAGACACTCCCTATCATGAATGTTTATAGCTTTAAAGAGACTAAGGGTCTCACAGATAGAGGAAATTAAGGAAAAAGGAAAGCATTTGTTTCAAGAAAATTACAGATATAAATTTATTGCTTAAACTAAATTTATATTTCAGCTGTGAAGGGCACACAAGCTTCATGCATTACAGTGCTGTCCAGTTTTTTCTGCCTACCTTCATAAAGTTCTTCTAGGATTTCCTGTGGGTCTACATTGGTAGACCTTTGCTATAGACTATCAGATTTAGATGAACAACTACAAAGGCCAGAGCTTAAATGAGACTTTAGGCAATGTGTGATATCTTGACACTAGAGGACACAAGACATTCCTGTGAATGTAAAATGGCTCCCTGAACTCTTCTGGACAAAGTAGACTAAAAAGTAAACAGTTACTTAAAGATGCTTGAATTCAGAAAACTCAATTATATTGTAAATTATTCCAAATACTGACTGAAAGAAAAGGTGGCAGTTGGTTTGGTAAGTGTAAGTCAGTTGTCTTGCAATACATGAAGGGTTAAATGCAGGAAGGAAGGGAAGATCATTTGGAAGGCTGAATTTAGCTTTTCAAACTACAGCATGGCAAAGTGCATCACCCCATTCTGCATGTGTAAAAGAGTGTTTGTAGTTGTACTCAACCTCAGCAGCTGACAGTGTCAGCAAGATTTCTGATAGCAGACAGAAGATTTATTCTTTTTCTCTGTACTGCCTAGTCTATGATTAAGGGCTGCATGGCTCTAGAGACTTTTTTTGACATTGGCGACCAAACAACTGCTATCAAGGTGAAAAGTAGGTTCAGTTGCGGTAGGTAGTGACTCAGTAATAGCAGCAGTAAGATCTCAGCACTGGCAGTAATTTATGTGAGACCTTACCAGTAAACAAGGTTAACAATACTACAGCAACCAACAGCATCTTCCTGTATTTCTGATCTTTTCTAGTGTCTGACAAAATCATAATCTCAAAAGTTAATTTAGTCTGTTGTTTGATACTAGCTCCATAGCTATATTGGTCACATTCCTGAAAAGATAGATAAGTGAAATTCCAACCCACAGTAATCAGTTCTACTCCCAAAACAAGATGAAGAAAGCAAACTATTATAAAACTTACAAACATTTAAAGGTGCATATACAAATGTAGATTACAGAAAAACAAACAAAACAAACAAACAAACCAAACCCCCAAAAATTTTCATCTCTCTGGAAATAAACAGTTTAATCTGTTCTATAAAAAAACATTAAAATATTCATAGCTTGTTCACAGCAGGTCTTTAAAGACTGGAACCTTTCCTAATTAAAACCTGTTTGAAGAGTTTGCAATAATGTTGCTTCAAGTCAGCTTAAGGAAAAATGACACAAAAAAATAAAACTGGAAATTATGTTAGTCCTTCCCATAATACTACATCTTTATCTCCTATATAAAATGACTGCCCTTTTCCTCCCTCTCTTTTCCCATGCAGGTGAACTCTTACTTATTTGGTATTTGCAGGGTAGTGGGGCCTCATGCAGGCAAGCTGATTTTCTTACTGCGCCATTTGGACCTGGGTAGGGAGGTATGGGGGTGGCTTTGAGGCCTGGGGTATTGAGGCCTCGTTGTGGGGGAGGTTTTGGAAGGTGATAACCTAGTGAGATTTTGGAGAAGCCCAGGCTGAAGAGCTGTGCCAAGGCTGAATATGATTTGCTGGGTATTTTTGTATATTTTTGTATAGAGTGAATAGTACTCCCAATTAAATTTCCAATTCTTTCCAAACCTGTGTGGAGCATTTTCTTTTACTCATTTGGGGAGAGGCAAAGAGCATCTGTCCCTAAAACTATGACAGGATGTTAGATTAAATTCCACAAGAAGTACAAGCATATCAGCATCTCTAAGGATTCCTGTTCATTAATCTGGACTTTCAGTGCTGTTCTGATATAGCTACATTGATTGGAGTTCCAAAATTATTATGATAGTTTAATTGCTATTCTGTTAACACTATCAGTTTTCCATCTGTCTCGATCCACTTTTGCAGAGGAGGAGGTTCTTTTATGGATCCCCTGAATGAAACCAAGGAGGAACTGAGTAGTTGGTTGAGAAAAGCACTTGAATTTTATTTCACTTACATGTGCAGAGGGGAAAGTTAGAAATAGAGAAAAGGAGGGAAAAGCAAGAAATAGAAAAATCAGGGAGATAGTTACCACCACAGATCCAAGAGATGTCTTGAGGTGCAGAAGGCCTTGATCAGTGGGGAGGCTTCAAACTTCCCTGTTACCTTTGAGGTTTTCTACCTTTTCCTATCTCATAGGTAGTCACAGTTCTTTCAGTTGCCATGGTTACAGCATGTTCAACTCGTGTTGGTCTAACTCCTGTTATTCACGTGTGTCAGCCCAGGTGCCATGGCTAGCTGTGTGCTCTATTTGCTCTAAACTGCAACATCAGTCATCTGCAAGGGTCCTCTCCATCAGAAGACCCAGAAAACTGTCAACAATGAGCCTCAGTTTGCATTACAAGAGTCTTGAATATGGAACCTGTGGCCTTGTCTGGTTATCAGTTGCTACAGTCACAGAGCTTGTGGTCTTGTAGGTAAGCAGCTATCTTCCTGGGACAATGATGAATCAAACATTTCAAGACAAACAAACTTAACTCCTTACACCATCATATACTTACGATCAACTAAGCATAGCAAGGTTGTTAATTCTGTAGAGTTCTTCAGTGATACAGCATATATCAGAAATATCTGCAAATATCTCATTGAAGATACAAAGTTGGCTTTCAAAGTAACTGTATAATTTGCTCTAGAAAAGGATCTTTCTATGAAATTCAATATATATGTTAATGACTATTATAAAGGATTTTTTAAATTGCTTTACATCAGGCTGGATGAATTTTATATTACCTTTTTAACTTCACTGGGTACATGAATGATCACATAGCTAAAAACATTTGAAAAATGTCAATTGAAAGTTAAGACTCTTTGAAACAAGGACTAATATATATGCATTTATTTCTAATAAACTATTCCAGCTACACTTTCAATCTGGCAAAAGGCTGTTTCATGTGTAGGGTAGCATTTGCCTAGGCTTTTCTGAGTGCTTATCTCAGGTGTGTATTCTGTGACTGGTAAGAATCAGCTCCTGTACAGGATAGAATGCTGTGCTGTAAACTGCAGTGACTAAGGGTCTTCAACAAATTCGTTTCCTGATTACAGATATCTAGCACCATACAAGATGCCAAGGGTATTTAGCCAGGCTTCAGTCTGGCTCAGGTCCTTTAAATTACCAGGTATACTGTGACAATATAACTTCATTAAATGCTGTGCTGTTTTTTTTTAACTGGAATGGAGTTACTTTTTTTCATTGCAAGTCATGTGATGCTGTGTTTTGGATTTCTGACTGAAATGGTGTTGATAACACTGAGATGTTTTAGCCATTGCTGAACATTTCTGCTTCTCACGCCAGCACACAAATAAGTCTGCTGAAGCTGGGAGAAGACACAGTTGAGGAACTAAACCCAACGGACCAAAGAATATCCTACACTATATGATGTCATGCTCAGAAATAAATGCTGGAGGGTATGTTCAGAGTGATAGTGATCGCAACTATTAAGTGTGATGGAGCCTTGCTTTCTGAGGGACAGCTGAACTCCTGCCTATTAATGGGAAAAAGAATGAATGCCTCATTTTGCTTTGCTTGTGCAAACAGCTTTCCCTGTTTAAAGGTTTTTACCTCAAAATAAAAGTTTACCCGCTCTTACCCCTCCCCTTCTTTCATCCATGTCACTGTGGGAAGAGTGAGTGTCTGTGTGAGGCTGACCTATCTGCTGGGCTTAATCTACAAAATATTATTATGGGCTTAATCTACAAAATATTATTATGGTTTGATATCCAAATTAGGTATGCATAGCCATGCACTGTGAAAGAGGTGAATGGTGGAGGTAATCTGACACACAATACCAAGCAAACGTTTCCTGCTTCTATGAAGACTTTGGAGAATGTTCAAAGTTTACAGTCCAGGTTATATTCTCCTTGATGGATGGTTCTTAAAATTGCTATAACAGAGTACAAATTTAAAATCCCAAACACTTATGTTTAATTACAGATATAAGGCATCTAATCAAATTTGATATATAAGTATTAATTTTCCCTGTTGACTGCATACAAATTGTAAATTATAAGGAATAATTTATATCAGTTTAGTAGGATTTATTTGCTTAATTCTACCATGCTTCAGTTAGGTTCCAGTTCAGCTGAGAATTATAAGCATTACTTACATGTACAACAACATGAAAACCATTATGTGTAGAAACAGCATTGTTTTGAACATCACTACGATTTATGGAAATAAAACAATGTGCTTCAAGTACTTTTATTCTGAAAACAACTCTTTTGCCCTTCATTCCTTAGTTTTTCTCCAAGAATATTAAGACAATTATTTATTCCTATTATGTGGTGAGTTTTGAGTTGAGGAAACAAAGATTAATTTAAGAACTCTTTATGTTTAAATGAATAAAATAAAATTCAACAGTACCATAGGGTGTAAATAAAAGAACGGAGTGAGAAAAACCACAAATGCTTTTACCATATGAAAGATGTATTAGAGGTCAGTAAATATGTACAACCCTGAAGGGCAAAAGTGTAAGGTGCTGAGTGTAAGGTGCCTCCCAGTGTGCTGATTGTCCAAAGATGAACCAGCCTACATCAGAATATCAGCCTCACTCCTGCTGGCTTTGGATTTCATGTGGGGTTATTAGTCGTAAAGAGTTACGTTTGTCTTCCTCTAATTGCCTCAACATTGTTTGCCTTCCTGAGGCATTTTCACACCATTGTCTCAGAGGGATCCCTGCTTATCTACAAGACCACAAACTCTGTGTTAATAACCAGCGGATGCTGGGGCTCACTGGGACAAGTTTTTGTAGGCCTTCTGATGGACAGGACTCTAAAACAGCACATCCTCATGTTTGCCTTTCCAAGCTGCTTTCACACCATTATCCCAGGAAGATCCTAGTTATCTACAAGACCACAAGCTCTGTGACAATAGCAGCTGGTAACCAGACAAGGCCACAAGTTCCACTCTCAAGAGTGTTACTGGGATTGGCACACGTAAACTAATGGTGGGATTGGCGCTGATACCAGTCAAACATGCTATAACCGTGGCAACTGAATGGAGAAGTGTGACTATCCATGGGACTGGAAAAGGTATAAAATTCCAGGGGTAACAGGGAGTATTTGAAGCTTCTGCACCAACTGAGATCTTCAGGATCATCACCTGGATCTACGGTGGTAGCTATCTTTGCTCTTGCTACCCCTTGCTTTTTCTTCCTCCTTTTCTGTATTTCTAACTTTTCCTCCTGCACATGTAAGAAAAATGAATTAAAATGTTTTTCCCAAACCAACTCCTTGGTTCCTTCTTGGTTTCATTTGGGGGTTCCATAAAAGAACCACCCCTTCCACAAAAGGAGACTGAGACATGTATGGTTTGTTTGATTCAAGCCTACCACTACTCTGTTGAAATGGAAGCAAAATTGTTTTCAAAGCCTCTGCTCTCTGTTTTTTCTTTGCCTGCTGGGGTGGCAACACCTATCTCAAAGTGGAAAAAGGATCCTGGGGCAAGAACTAGCAGAGCTCATTGAAAGGTCTTTAATCTAGACTTGAAGGTGGGTGGAAATGAAACCAGGGTTGCTAGAGAGGAGCCTGTTAGTCACCATCACTGGAGGTATTTAAGAAGAGACTGGATGAGGCACTTAGTGCCATGGTTTAGTTGATTAGATGGTGTTGGGTGATAGGTTGGACTTCATGATCTTGAAGGCCTTTTCCAACCTGGTTAATTCTAGTCTAGTCTAAAATATCCCTGGGTTAGCAATATTATTCTTACACTAAATTCAAAACACAGCACTGTACTGTCTGCTAGGGAGAAAATTAACTGTATTCTAGACAAAATCATGGCACTTTGCTACTTTTAATCTGTACACCTTGATCTCCTAAATAAAAAAAATAACTTGTTTGCCTTAACTTACAGAAGAGCTTTCATTCCCCCCAAGAGCAGAAGCCATATTTAGTCATTATTTTCTGTGTTAAAATAAAAACCTCATCAAATGCAAAAAAGCCTTTGGGAGTTAGCTTGAATTTTCAGGAGAAGGAAGAGGACAATGATCACCACTGTTCAACAGGAACCATAAAATCCTGGGTGTCACTTTGGATTTGCTTCTCAAAAGAAGTGTGTCCCTGTGGCAGTTCTGAAGCTTGAAAAGCTTTGTTCTCAGCTGGAGTGATAGTATTTGCTTTATTACTGATGTTCAAATACTTCTTTGCAACTCAGAGGAGATGATTCTCTAAGAAGGCTCATGAGAATTTATTCTTTCTGAGTGATGGATCAAAAATGGAAGTCACACACAAGTCAAATATCTATTGGCATTTAAAACTTGAGCACTGCATAATTGAAATCTATGTAGGAACCCCCTAAGAAGTAATATATTTTACCTTAAGTGTGTTGCAGATTAAGGAAGACGTATGTACTTTCCAGGAAGGAAGATGAGTTATCCAAACTAGTTTGAGTTCCATTGCTGCAGCCTGTATTGTGAAAATGTAAATAAAGCCTGAGTCCTTATAATATATATGGCTGAAAAATTTGGCATCAAATTGAGGAATTTGCCTTTGAGTCACCTTTTTATATTCAATGCTGTCAGTAATGCTTTTTTGAGGAGAAAATATTTGGGATGTTTTTGCTTTTTTTCCAAGAGTAACGAAATAATTAACCTGTACAGCAACCTTCAACTTTTTAAGATGGGTTTTTCTTATCAGATCTTGATCTCAGTGCTTGGTATTTTCAAAGAAATGGCAAGTCCATGTGGAAACAGATGCAATGAAGCATCCAGTCATGAACTTGACCTTTCTTTTATTATTCCAGTTTGATAACATTTTTACAATAAGAGAAACCATTTTTTTAGCTCAGCCAAAGTGACATTTTTACTTTTCCCATGTACAAACAAAAGGAAGAAACGTAATTTCATTGTGCCTCACTTTTCCCAGTGAACTTGCTAGACCTTTTAGAACATATTTTTTGGATTACAAAAATAAACCAAACTTAACTGTTTGAGGTAAAAAATTTTTGCATTATTACATACATGTTAGTGAATATATAATTTCAGAATTCATATTAAAAAGTCAATTGCAACCAGCCATCTCGTTCTCTCAACTGTGTTGTGATAATGAATAGACTAATAACATATTTTATTATGAAATATTTATAAATCTAGGAGTATAATGAACTCAAGAATGCAGACATGTAAGATATTATACTAGCCTTCTGCAAACAAATGTCTTTAGTTTTCTTTGAATTTTTAAGTTACTACCCTGTAAGCATCCTCATATACTTTTTGCAGTGACAAACTCGTTCAGGTTGGCAGAGATCTCTGGAAATCACCTCACCTAATCTCTGCTCCTGCTCCAAAGTAGTGTCAGTTTGAGTCAGTTGTCCAGAACTGTGTCTAGTGGAGTTTCGAGTATCTCTAAGAATGGTGACTACACAACTTTTTGGTGCAACTGTCTTAGTTTAGAGAAAGACGGATTGCCCTTT
Source organism: Picus viridis (assembly GCA_033816785.1). Classification (NCBI taxonomy): domain Eukaryota; kingdom Metazoa; phylum Chordata; class Aves; order Piciformes; family Picidae; genus Picus; species Picus viridis. Next base: position 28,506,061 of record CM066575.1, read on the forward strand.
TGCTCCAAAAGGGGCAAAAGAAAACTTCAACCAACCAAGAAAAAAATCAACCAAACAAACAAAAAAAACCCACCCAAACCAAACAAACAAAGAACCCAAAAAAACCAGCAACCCAAAACCCTGTCAACCAAACAAAAAAGCTCACATAAATGATTGGATAGAAATGGAAATTTAAATGGAAATGCTATTCAGAACTACAGATTATGAAAAATACACTCAAATTTCTTAAAGCATTTCAAATACAAATGTCTTCATTGAATCACCTTTGAATCCACAAGTTTGTTTTCTCATACAGATTATGGCCAAAAAAACCCAAAGAAACAACCAAAACCCAAACAAACCACAAAAATCCAACCAAAGAAAAATGTATGTAAATGTTTTCATCACCCTTCTTGTAAAGAAAGATGGAATTTATTAGCAGGATTACTTACCTAAATGGGGATTTCAGAGGTGAAACAGGCTGAAAAGTCTACTAAGTGGCAGAGCATAAGGGAGTCTCTGGATTATCTGGTCTGTGACAACATGAATGTACAGCCTGTGCTTCTTTGTGTACATTTGGCCTGCGATAAAGTCTTCACTAAAGCAAACAGATTCTTATTGCTGTCTTACCAAAGGTTAGCTATTTCAAACCACTGACAATTTTTACAGCTTGTTTCTGAAACTACTCCAGATTTCTATCATCTTCCAAACAGAAACTCAGAAATTATGTGTATAGTAATTGATAAAGCTGGACATCAACTTTTACCTGATATTCCTGCATTTATTGCTGCAAATACTATACTTCACTTGCAAACTCTGTGTTCTGCTGAAAACTGAAACTGAGTGAGTTATTTTCCAACACTCAGGTGATTTTGAATAAACTCCTAAACTATGTCGTTGGAATCACCAGGTCATTCATGAGATGTGTTTGTTATGTGGTCACTTAGCTGTACACATCCACTGTTTCAATTTAACCTTTCTGAGTCTGTATTTGAATTGTGTGGTGTTAGTTACAGTATCCTTATTAGAAATATCTAGTAAACACTAACTTAAAGCTTGGAAAATACTGTTGTGATCATTTTAACCATGAGAGCTGCATTTTTCCTGAATAAGGACTTAACAGGTAAATTCTAAAACATCACATAACTATTCCTAGAGTGTTTACTCAAAACCCAAAGCAAAAAAGTCTTGAGATTTAACTCCTGTGTGCTCCACTGTACTACCTAGTCATGCGAGTGCTCACAGAGTGTCTACTTCAAGGCTGTTGTTCATACATATAATTTCTGATAATTAATATTTATTTACACTAGAATCCGTGACTTTTATGTTCTGTACAGAAAACAATTATGCTATGGTAACCTGACCAGTTGGATTCTGGAAATAGTCTTATTAACTCCCAGATTTGTCAAGAACAGAGAGCAGAAAATTAGAGTTAACAAATGCACTGGGTGCTGTATAAAAAACAACGTCTGTACTTCAAAACAGAGAATTAGTCTCATTTTTAAATTAGCTGCCTGGAGTGCTTATAGTAAATTCTTAAAATTACTCACTTTTGACTACACACAGTAAACAAAGGCAATGTTATTCCAGGTGAGTGAGAGTTGGGAGACTAATTTTAAAGCAGGTGTTCATGTCTTCATTCAGGTGTTCATGTCTTCTTTCTTTTTTTTTTTTTTCCCAGTATTGGTGCTATATTAGAGGATACAGGATGTACTTAAAGATATAGCAATTAGCTTGAAGAAGTAAATTAGCACAAAGAAATAAATTAGAACAGATGTAATCGAAGCCTGGATCTGTGTTCTGAAGTGGTTATTTTATTTAAATTTCTACCATTTGCATTGAAATATCTCATTACAGAATCTCCTTCCCTAGTTAGAATCTGTCATATATATATCAAAATTTCTGTAGATATCTACATAGATTGTACCCTTTGGATAACTTCTAAAAAGTAGGGAATATTTCAGGAGAATGCAACATTTGGATGTTGATACTTGTGTGAGGAACAGATGTTTTTCAGTTTTGGTCAGAAAGATGCATCCATCTGACTATGCTACTTTGCAATTATCCTGTAATATTATCCTTGCTTTTGGATGAAACAGTGAATACAATAAATAATGCATGCATTTAAATTCTAAAAGCATGACTATGTAGGACTTAAATGTGTGTACAAAGCAAGTGTTTCTTGTTCAATACCTTTTTCACTTCCTGGTTAAAATATTTCTCTCAGATAAAATGGGAGTTATTTACTGGTGATGGGTGATTGCAGATGTGGGCCTTCTGCTCTACTTGATAATGCACTCAAATAACTGCATTGAACAGTCCCTTTCAAATCAGTGAGACTGTTGAAAGCCAGCAAGGCTTATCTCAGAGAAGGTTATCAGTTGTTTACATAACCTGAAGGATCAAGTCTCCAAAATTTTTTTTGTTTCCTGACACATGAATAATATTTCACTTTAATTTCTGTGAGAATAATGCCATCTACTGAGTTATTGTGATAGCCCAGTCCTCTATTGACACAAAGCAATGCAGGTGTCATGGCCGGGCTGACAGCCCATACTGACTGTATTGTCTCAAAAAAGTGTGACATTGCCTGGTCTGAAGAGACAGGGTGGTGGTTTTGATGGCCTTAACAGCTCTGCAGGAGAGCTACTGTCTGGATAGATGGCTTAAAAATGAAAAGATATTTTTTCTTTGGAGGCAGGAATTCCCTCTTTAAAACTACTGCAAGAGCACCAAGGAAAGGCCAATGGCACCCTTCTGTGCATACCTCAGAAATGCACACCTCTCTTTGTGACTTGGACAAGGCCCACCCCGACTCTCCCCCTACCTCCCCACCACTGCCAAAAGGGTGTAAAAAGACCACAACCTCCAGGGTCCATATATGACATTTACCACAGAATACCCTGCTGGAATGTACACCCACCACCAAGAACTTGGACTACTCCTGTGAAAATCCTCACTGGATGCAAGGAGTGGTGATATATTCATCTTACCTCTCTCTCTTTTTCCCTCTCCTTTTTCTTCCCATTTTCCATCTGCTCAAATTCATTACTGAGAGTTTGCACTGGCTCTAATAAACCTAACTTATCACCTGTTTGGTGTCAGTTCACTTTAATCTACTCCACGGGAATTTTTGCATCATAGTACAACCTCCCCTACTGCCCAGCATTGTGAAGACTTCATGATCACTGTAATCATTAAGCAGCATCCATCAGTTCATTAAGCATGCAGAGGCTCGCAGTGGATTATTCCAAAACCCCAAACAAAGCTGTTCACACCTCTTATATAGAGCTTAACAATACATATGCATTAGGATTTCTAAAAACTTATTTTACATAGATAAATCCTTTCACTCCTGGGTCTTCACTGTCACCTTCTGGCCTTCCAACAACATTACTGCTGAATCTTCTCCTTCTAGTTAATTCTTCTTGTTGGTCTCCAGCCAATCTTCAAGTGGGTGAGAATTTTTATCTTGGCCCCTTCATATCCAGCAGCTGTATCTGGCAGCTGCAACTTTATCTGAGCTCAAGGATGCACTAACACCTATGCTAATTAAAACACTTTTATTTATGTCAAAAAAAATACATCTCTTGTACTAAAACTTATCTCTTATGCTACTGGGAAAGTTTTCCAAGAGACAGAAATTCTAACAGAAGAAAACACTTAGTGAAAAACAATTAGTGAATCTCCTTACTTCAAATGACTCGGGATATTGGGTTGTGACATTTTAATTGGCAGAAAAAATTGAGCATTGACCAGGTAACCTCCTTTTTGTTCTGTTGTATTTGGCACTAATTTGTGAAATTCAAACAGGCTTATCAGGTTGCTGTGGAGACTTATCTGTGGCTTTGTCTTCTTTATCATAACACTGGGTAAGCTAGCATTGTATTTGCTGATAGGACATTGTGCACTATCCGTTCATCACATTAAAAATAGGATAAACAGTTGTTTGCTGAATGCATTTCTGTAAGTCTTATCCTGTAATATTTTCAAAATTTGGATTACTTTCACAAGCAGGAGTTTGGAGGATTGAACACTCAGTCATGTGCAACACATTATGAATTTGTAGTGATGTATATTCTGCTTGCTATAAGGGAGACTATAGGATGCTTCTCTTCTTCTTTAATAGAGGAAAACAAATATATCCCTGGCAGAAGAGCGCTGCTTGCAATAAAACCCTCCTGTTCTTCCCCGAAACAAATCAAGAAGATAGATCATTCAACCTTGTCATAAGCCAAAAGAATGATATAACCAGAGACCATTTTATAAATTGCTCTACATGGGGAAATACTTTTTCTGAAATGTGACAACACTCAGAGCACATCCAGGTTGTTATTTCTTTCTATTTGACTGTTAATCACAGAAGTGTCAAGACTAATTCTGCAGTTTTGAGTCTTTATGTAAGCTTAGTATGGTTAGCGCACTTGCCACCAAATGCTTATGAATGTTCTAAATATTCAGCAAGTCAGTAATTTCGAAGTCCTGCTACTGTTCCTGGTGTATGATCTGTCATGCCAGGTCAGTTTTCTATGACAATAAATGGTGTTGTCCAGTTAGAAAACTGAATACCACAAGGATGGATGTGAATATGGAGATATGAAGCTTTTGAATTTTTAGAATTTAAACAGCATCACTGAATTTAAATGACTTGCTGTTGAGCATTGTGGGTAAGCACATTTCTGTATGCAAGTTCCTGAATTTATTTTTGCAGGCATACACTTCTTTAATGACTCAGAATCACAGAATCAAGCAGGTTGGAAGAGACCTCCAAGATCAAGTCCAACAAGTCACCAAACCCTAACTGATCAACTAGACCAAGTGCCTCACTCAGTCTTTTCTTAAACAAGAATGGGTTTGTTTTTACCTGGGACAGAACTAACCCAAACTCTTTTCCCAAGGATATTCTTTATGTGTACCACAGGAACTTTATCACCTTCTACAGCACGTGGTAGATTGGATTGTGCAGGGCCAGACAGGCAGTAGATTCAAAAGGGATTAGGGCAAGTTCTCCTCTGTTGGCAGGGGTGTAGAGTCTCTCACAACTCAGATGAGGTCCTCATTCTTCCCAGGCCTTGGCCAGTGGGTCTCTGTCCCTTTAGGGCACGGTTAGGCAGCTGTAATTTCAGTGCAACTTAGGTGAAGTACTCTCTGCTGGTTTCCTGGGTAAACTGAGGCACAACAGCACTTCCCAGGTAGCAAGGCTTCTCTCCTGACTGCAGACAAAGGCAGAACATGTGCATGAGAGCAAAGCACTTGCAAGAGAGCCAAGAGTAAGGAGCAAAAGAGCAAAATGTTTACATCTTTGGGTAATATTTATAATTTGCTCAAGGCTTGGATTCAGCCAATAGTGAAACTTGGTAAACACCCACTAGCAGAGCATATAGCCAGAATATGCTCATACTTGGAAGAGGGACAAGCACAGCACAAGCATCCCACATGGTGGGCGTGTGCTCCTGTTTACTCAAACAAGGCAGGTTGGTCTGTTTATCCAGGTTCCTTGATGCCAGGCCCTTTGTTTTCTCACCTCTGGGCTGACTACCCACTTCAGAAGGGAAGGGGAGTATGAGCAAAACACATAGGGACATATTTTGGCAACATTTGGGGCATAATTCTGGGCCTAGTGTGCCCTTCACCACATTGCAGTCTAAAGGACCCCTTAGATTGCAGTGTTTCATTGGCATCCCATGTATTTATGCTATATCTCAGAGCTGATGCATTCTGTAGTACGCTGCACATAGTACACTGCTCTAATTTTGTCAAATTCTAGTTGCAGAAAGCAGAATAAAACGAATTTGAGGAATAAAAGGCTGATGGTAGTACTTGATACCAGTACATACAGAGGATAGGGCACACCGAGGATAAATAGGCACACACACCGAGGATAGGCATGATAGGCACAAAAAATGGCACACAGAGGATAGGCATGATAGGCACAAAAAATGTCTTGAAAACCTCAGGCTTTTTTTTTCCTTCTTTGACCTGCAGATACATGGAACATGATACGATTATGTGATGCATTGTTTCAAACCAGTATTTATGACTATAGTTCTGTGACAGTTTTCATCTGGAAACAACAGTAAAATGTGCCCTTTGGGGAACAAAATGAAGATGAGTACAAAGCTGTCAGGGTTCACCTCAGTGATTTTTCACAGTTCATAGCTGTGATACACTTTAAGACTTGACCAGAGCCTAGGTATTCTCTATGTCTTCTGAAACTCTAAAAAATCTGTTGGCTGTTTTCATCCTGTGAGCCTGCACCCAGCTGTTCTTGGATGGTCTGGTTGGTTGGTTGCTTGGTTTGTCGGTTGGTCTTCTTTTCTCTGTCTCTCAGAATGACTCTCCAGGCTCTTTGCAGTTTCATCACCTAGTAATACAAAGGGGAAACAGCTTCACCCATACTTTCTCAGAAAGGTGATGCTTTTATTAGTGGACATGTGTTTCTTCTCTAACCTGTATTTCCTGTCTGGTTAGGAGAAGTTAGAGACCTTGGAAAGGGAAAATGACACCCAGTATTTAATCACTTACATTAGGAATTGATACAACAACCAGCACCAGAACAAGGGGACACAGTCTCAAGCTGCAACAGGGGAAGTTTAGGCTTGAGGTGGGGAGAAAGTTCTTCACCGAGAGAGTGATTCGCCATTGGAATGGGCTGCCCAGGGAGGTGGTGGAGTCGCCGTCCCTGGATGTGTTCAAGAGGGGACTGGATGTGGCACTTGGTGCCATGGTCTATTTGTGAGGTCTGTGGTTACAGGTTGGACTCGATGATCTTCAAGGTCTTTTCCAACCTTGGTGATACTGTGATACTGTGACTCGATGATCTTCGAGGTCTCTTCCAACCTTAGTAATACTGTGATACTGTGATACTGTGAAATTGAAGTAGCTACACTCCTGCCAGAGAATCACATCTAATTCCTAAAGAACCTCATTAATTGTATTCACACCTCAACATATCTCTAGCTAAACTATAGTAAGGATATCTGCTTTACTGCCTAGTTCTCCTGAGCTCCTGACAAGCCTTTTGTTTTCTGAAAAGGTGATGATTTTAGGCCAGGCTGGGCTGGGCTGCTTATTTGTGTCCAAGAATGATTAACACAGACTGTGGTGGCTCCAGACAGGAATGCCAATTTCCTTTTGTTATATGAGAATTGATGCTGGTCATTATGCTGATAAAAACATGAAAGCTTAAGCTCCCTGTAGCTCTCAGTTCACAGAAGTTTATTAAGGAGTACATCTGTCTAGATTTCTTCATCTCCCACAAAAAAAACACCAAGTTGTCTTCTGCTGTGTTTATGTTCATAGACTCTGAGAACACAGCTGCCTGCTGGTTCTTGCTGTTGCTAGAGCAGCAGGGGTTTGTGAGAAGGGATTTTGGCAAACATAATTGCTAGAAATGCTGGAGCTGCCTGCTGCCTAAGTCGGTCACAATATCCGTAGTACTTTTCTCTTTTTTGACTCCTTGTTCCAAAAGCTAATTGGAACTGTAATTTACAGTTCAGTGATTCATACCCCAGCATACTTATAACTTTAAAATATAATTAACTTCAAGTGTTAGTAGAAAAACCAAAAGTCAATCTTTATGCTAGGTCTCTGGCATCCTTTCTTGTAACTGCTAGGTGTAGTGGAGTGGGAGCTGCTTTGTCAGAAAGGGAGAAATACCTCCTTTTTTATCTTTCATCACAGATAGCAATATGCAAGAATGAGTTCTTGTCAGATAAACCTAAAACTTATTTAACAGATTAGAATCTTTTCCAAAATAGCATATTTTAAATGCCAAACATGCCTATATGGTTATTAGCAAAAAATAATACCAAGTTAATACGATAAGATAAAGAGAACCATTTTTTTTAAGTTGTGCTCAGAAGAAATACGGATCACAACACTGCATGTAGGTGGCCCAGGCCATTACTTTATGTCTGGGTTTTGTAATATCAGTGAAAAACTATGTGTTTTTTTCAATTAATAAAGCTCTTCTGCTGAATTCCCTACAGCTTTGTGGTAGTTTCCTTGATGGTGCAAGTAATCTAGGCCATCATTCCACAAAGCAAATAAGAGGAGCTTTAACTGAGTGGAATGAGAACTTGGGCAATGGAAAGCCAGTGAGACACTGTTGTAAATCTAGTTCTCAAATAATTCTTTTTAATTTTAGCAGAAAAACTAAGCACCTCATAGCCACTTGCTCACTTCCTATCCAGTGGGTTAGGGAGAGAATTGGAAAGATGAAGTTGGTTGATAAAGATGCTTTAATAGGGAAAGCAAAAGCTATGCATGCAAGCAGAGGAAAATAAGGAATTCTTTCACTGCTTCCCATAGCAGGCAGGTGGTTGCCAATGTCCAGGCAAGTGTACACATGTTAACACAGATGATATCCATCATGTGTACACTTGAGAAGACAAGCACTATCACTTTTGAACATGCTTCATTTCTTCCTTCTTTCCCCTGCTTCTATTGCTGAGGCCAGTGTCCATGTGATATGAGATATCCATTGGTCATTTGGGGTCAGCAGTCCTAGATGTATTGCCTCCCAGTTTATTGTGTGCCCCCAGCCTACTCGCTTGGTGGAGAAGTGTGAAAAACAGAAAAGGCTTTGATGCTGTGTAAGTACTGCTCAGCAATGACTAAATGCTCCTTATGTTCTCAAAACTGTTTTGGTCACAAATCCAAAGCATACCACTGTAATAGGTGCTATAAAGAAAATTATCTCCATCCCACCCAAAATCAGTACACTAGACAAGAAACAAACTGGACAACCCCTGGGAAAGATTTAATCTAATGAGAGAACAAGATAGGCCTGACCTGTCAAGTGCACAGGTACATTGCATGGGGAGACATGTCATGTAATTCAATAAATGACCACACTTGTCATCATTAGTTAGCCTGTGCCCTACTGCACCTATTGTGAAGCCGTTTCAGACCCTTACACCATCAACGATTGGGAGCTTTCTTCTAGTCAAGTCACCAGCTTGATTTATTCAGAGCTTGTTCTTCTGGCAGCCTCTTTATTTAGCTGAATTATCCCCTTCTCCCTGGTATTTGCATCTTGATTTATTTGCAGGGAATGGGTCTGTTCCCTTTTGGCCTTTGATGCAGTTAATCAAGCCAAGTTCCTTTATTTCATGTATGCCAATATAAATTCAAGAAAGATTAATATGTGTGACAGAACTACACTCAGCATGCTAAATAGGATTTTCCATCTAGATGTCATATAATCTTCACAGATGTAGGTCTGCTAAAAAAGCTTTCCTGAATATATCCAAAGATGTTTTGTTTTTGACATAATTGTATTGCACATTTCAAGGCTGAGATAAGCAAAGCAGGCAATTGCCTTGGGCCCCAGATTGCTGGGGCAATTAAATAGGCATAGCCTATTTAGTTTTGCCCTTTTTTTAGCTATGTTGTAAGCAGCCCTTGAGCTGAATGACTTTGTGATTGAGTAACATACACAGAGCTTTCTCTTTTCTTGAGGAGTTTGGGTAGGAAACCCCTTGTTAGTTCCTAAGGCTGTTTCCACATCCTGGCTGAAGTCCATTCTTCCAGGCCACAAAAGTGATACTTTGGTCTTTTATGCTAATATGCTTCTCAAGCTTATATTGCAAATGAGTGGGGCTTTTTTTGCCCATTTGGTGTAAAGAATTACCTTCCCTAGTCATCTAAGTAAATAAGTATATTGCATGACACACTGGAATGTTACAAGACCAAACCCTCAGAGTTTGGGTGCCTTGTAGCAAACATAGAGTGAAACTGTCACAGCAGTTTTTGTTGCATTTCCTTACACGATGAATGGCAATGATTCCTTATCACTAAGAAAATGGAGTTTGTATTAGGTGCTTAACTCATTGGTACAAAGTAACATGACATTTGAAGTCATAATGTGAACTACGCTTTTTTGTAACTGACTACAACAACTCAGCAACATGACAGTTGACAGAAAAGCCTCTTCTCCCAGGCAACCAGCACCAGAACAAGAGGACACAGTCTCAAGCTGTGCCAGGGGAAGTTTAGGCTTGAGGTTAGGAGAAACTTCTTCACTGAGAGAGTTGTTAGCCATTGGAATGTGCTGCCCAGGGAAGTGGTCGAGTCGCCATCCCTGGAGGTGTTCAAGAGGGGATTGGACATGGCAGTTGGTGCCATGGTCCAGTAGGCATGAGGTGTTGGGTGACAGGTTGGATTTGATGATCTTTGAGGTTTTTTCCAACTTTGTTGATTCTATGAGTCTAAGATAATTTTTGTATAAAGATCACTTTTATGTGGTGGAAGAGGTGGTGATCAATCACAAAAAAAGAACATTTTCAAATTGGCAACTTCTGTAAAATCTGGTCTTCATCATTAAAGAGCTACACAAAATTGTCTCATTTAGGGGTTTGAGTCATACATATTTTTAATATAAATATTTGTGCAGGATGTAAATTGTAGCAAGAAATGCATTCTGTAGTGAATGACATTAAACAGCTATGAACTGTAAATCGAACAGCTAACACATTTTTATTAAATGGAAACAGAAATCTGAAAACTAAATACATCAATGGTACTTAATTCTTAAAGCATAACCTTACCAATAGTATTTTACTGTGTTTTTCTTCAGAGAAAACAACTGCTAGGTCAGCTAGTTGCTTTTTCTCTCCTGCAATATTGGTACCCACTGTTCAAGGTATTTCAAGTCTCAGTGGGGAGTAAGGCTGTATTTAAGTTGAATTGGCACATTGATCTCACCCGGTTGTGATTTTGCTGCTTCTCATGCTGCTAGCCCCATTTCTTGCTGTTCTGTGCTACTCATTGCTCTGCTTCTTATCTCTTTTTCCATGCTTCACACAACTTTTCACCCTTTTCACTGTTCCCACCACCTCTGCCTCATGTTGCTTCTCTTGATTGCTGTGTCTTGTACTGCTTTTCTCCTTGTTTTCTCACCTCATTTCTTTCTTCACTCTACTTGCCAACTTAGCCACCTTCAGCAACTTTGCTGGTGTAGTAGGTTGACCCCATCTAACAACTAATCACCCACCAGCCACTTTCTTACTCCTGTGCCACAGGATGGGGAAGAGACATGGAAAAACAACCATAAAGACTCATAAGCTGAGATAATATCAGTTTAATAAGTGAAGAGGGCATGTGGGGGAAAAACAAACAACCAAAAAAGGTAGGTGATAGTGGTGAACACTCAGAAACCAACCAAACAAAAAACACCGCCCAAAACACAGAAAAGGCCCAAGTGATGCTTCTCATCAGCACAGGGATGTCCAGCTAGTCTCTGAGCAAGGCATCCATTGGAAAAGTTCCCACACAGTTATTGCCAAGTATAAAGTGTGTGAAGTACATCTCTTTGGCAAATGCAGTCAGCTGTTCCAGCTATGTCCCCTCCCAGCCTCTTTCCCACCCTATGTCTATTTGGGCTAGAGTGGGCAGAATGAGAAACAGAAAGCCTTGATGCTGTGCAGACAATGTTTGGCAATATCTAAAACACTGAGTGTTCTCAACACCACTCTGGTCACAAATGACATGTTGTGCAGGTTACTCAGATGAAAGGCTAAATTTAGAACTTTGAGTTTGAATTACCTGTGTGTATTATGAGCAAATAATTTTATCTGAATAAACAAAAGACTACAAATGTGGGAGGAAAAAACCCACACTTTATGAAAGTTCTTGGAGAAGTAGTGGCTAGAGACTAGACAGTAAATGCAAAATTTGGGGATTGCATTCTTTGATCCTTTGCAGAAAGGCAAAGGATTAATCTTACAGTCCTTTTTTGATGTTAGGAGCTATAATTCCTGTGGTTAAGAGGATAAGGCTTTGTGTTACATTCCCACATTATTCAGGACTTCGAGGCTTGTCCGTTATGTGCTCATCAAATTGCCTCTTGCTTTATACACACCTGACATTTGTTTATTTTTGTAATTAAAACAACTTATTAAAAGAGCTTTCAAAAATTTAATTCCAAAAATCTTCTTCATACTGTTTAATGCAACTAGCTGGAATAATTTACTGTTTAATCTATTTTCCTGAGTTTTCAATTTATATTCTACCTCACCCCCCCAGTTAGTTTGGGGTTTATGTAGCTCCTAAGTCTGGACTACCTGTATAAAATTTCTTGTGTATAATTAATATGTAACATGTTGAAAATATACTAAAAATATATTCACTTGTAAGAAGTTATTGTACTTCCTAGTATGCTCCTCTGCAACTATAGCTTCCTGGCACAATATTCACCTCTATGTGGTTCTAATAAATATGTGTGAGAGGAACATTGTGGTTTATGAGCCACTGGTAGGAAAAAAAAAATCCAGCTGTTTTACACTAATGTGTATCTTGTCTTGCTTAATTTGGAATAGATTGTTTATACATAAAATATTTGCATTTCAAAAATTAAACTATGAAATTTTTTGTTTGCTGCATGAATGAGAGAAAATGGACTCAAGTTGCACCAGGGGAGCTTTAGTTTGGATGTTAGGAAAAAATTGTTTACTGAAAGAGTGGTCAGGTAGTGGAATTGGCTCTCCAGCTGTCACCATCCCTAGAAGTGTTCAAAAAATGTGTAGACATGGCACTTGAGGACATGATTTAATGCCCATGGTTGTGTTTGGTGAGTGGTTGGACTTGATCTGAAAGGTCTTTTCCAACCAAAACTATTCCATGATATTATGTCAAGATGCAGTATGCGTACCTTAGAATACATTAAAACTGCTTCCTCAAAGATCCAGCTGGTAACTAGAGAGTAGTTGCTTTAATTCTGTAGTGTTCTGCAGGGCAATTAAGTGCAAATGCAGTTGTCACATGCCCTGTTTTATCAGCCTGTTTGTTCTCAGGTCAGTGAAATGACAAATATGTCTCAGAAGGTCTTGTGTGACAGGTTTCTTTGATTCTAGCAAGGATTGGCATCAAGCTCATTATCAGAGAAATCCACCTAGAAATAAGTTATTTTTTTGGTGTTTGAATGCAGACTCTATGCAAACTTAATTACAAATAAAAGCTTCCAAAGTACGAAGTTTTAGAATTCTTTATATTTTGATGGATATTTGTGTGAATACACCTTTGTAGACATAGAACACTCTAATTGGCTACATGCACAGATGATTTATTTGAAATCCAAATTTAAGGAGTTGTATATTCTTGGAATATAGGAAAAATTATGGCCCATTGCCACCAAAGGAGAACTGATACATTTTCCTATAATCTTTTTTATGCCATAAATCAACCAGCTCTACTTCTTCCACTGTGACTGAACAAGAATCAACTTGTCATTGAGTACTTTTGCCATGCAACAGAAAAAAACACCTGTTTATTCCTTCTTTCCTTTCCTGATTAGTGTATTTGATGTTGTCCTGGTTTAAGATAGCCCCCTCTAACGAGGAAGGTTCCCACAGTTGGAAGCAATCTCAGAGAGAGAAATGAGAAACCAAAATTCCTGTGGCTTGAGATAAGGAGAGTTTATTGGAATGATACAATATATAATTACTTTAGCCTTTTTGCAGAAAAGCACAGCAAACACAGAGCAGTAGCAGAAAAAGGTGATAAAATGACCTTCTCCAAGCCCATAGCCAGCCCAGCAGGAAAGACCAACACCTCCCAAACCAAAAACCAGGAGCAGCAACCAGAAACAGGAAGAGTCTCATATTACAATCCAAACTACTAGTACTATGATATTTTGCTCCAACCAGCACTTAAAAACACATTTTAATACTGGCATGACAACAGTATGGTACTGAATACTCACCAGCAGATGTAACTGGCTAAATGCAGGACATTGTTAGAACCTTTCTCATTTTTCCCTATCACTAGTGTCCAGAGATGGATTCAGGGTGGTGTCTTAGCACTTGAGGTCCATAGCATTCTCCTCTTTGCCAGTCTTGTGAACTCTCTGTGCCTATAAAAGCAACACCATGGAAGCAGCCCCTGGCTGATGATTACAGAACAAATGTCAAGTTTCAAAACTGAAGTGGCTCAGAGGTTTTGTTGCTTTTCTCATTTTCACACTTTTTTGCCTAAGGCTGTTTTCATCTTCCTTGCCTCACTGACCAGAAAGAAAGAAAAAGGACAAAAAGGGGGGAAATATCCCAAACAAATAAACAACAAACCAACCCAAACAAACAGGAAAAAAAAAGTATCCACCTCTGTCACTGGCTTTTGCAGTCCTCTTTTTCCATCTGATACCTTCTGTACAAGTGTACCATGTTGCAGCATATTTTGCAGAAATATGCTTTGAATAGCTGCTTAGAGCATGGCAATGTGTATGTCACTTAAATTCCACTCAACACCCATGTGTAAAGTGTTTGTCTCTTGCATTGATCAGTAACTTCCAAAAATTATCATAAATTACGATGAAAAAGGATCTCAGAAATTGAAAATAATTTTTTAAATATATGAACCTTCTAATTACAGCTCTTGTAGCAGGAGAAGAGGCATTGGAAATTCTGAGTGCTTCAACTGCTTTTAATTTTTGTTTGAACTTTTCAGGCTCTCTTGCTTTTTCTATTGTTCTGACTATATTTGTTTCTTCAGAGTGTATCTTTTAGTCTTGGTATTTGTGCTGTTCCCTTTTGAAATAATGTTCTCTGAGAATCCTTTCTGGTCACCAATCCACTTCTTCCTGCTTAGTCACATTCATAATATTCCTTTCCACACCATCTCTCATGTTTTACCTTTAAGTCATTCTGTGCAGTGAAATTAATTTTTGGTTCTGAAAATCATTCCCTTTTTTGGTCTGTTTTATGCATGTTCTAGCTTATCTTTGCCTAATTTACATTTTAAAATCTTCTTGGAAAGGACTTTGTCCTTTTGCAGTCTCTTTCAAGGATTATGCAAAATACAATTGTATAAAGTTGTATGAATATTTAATAGTATTAATGGAGATGTGTTCTTGATAATAAAGACAGTTCTACATCTACTTGAATATTCTGTGATATTGCTGCTTTAAATGTTGACATTTAAGGTCAGACTTTCTGAAATAATAGACTTTCTCCCCTACTTATCTGTATGACCAATATGGTGTCTAGATATATGTTAGGCATTGATTATGCTATGCAACGTGTACAAGTAGACTGCTAAATCTGTGTGGTTGCTATCACCATAAACCTTGCTGGAATCCCTGTAGGAATATATAAACCCCAGAAGGGTTTATATATGAATTGAAGGAACCTGCAAATCAGGCACACACAAACTTACCTACCCAGGAGTTTTCCTACTAAATTATAGATATAGAAATGGAGGTTTGGATTTATCTCACATGCTGCAGTAGAGCTGCAAACATGGAAGTTGCACTGCTGCTCTCTAAAATAGGCAAAATTTTCACTCCTACTGCACTGCATATTATGTGCAAGCAACTTCAGCTTAACCAGATTAGTTGATAAACTTAATCTGTTAAAAAATTTAACAGTTTAATGGTAATTTTATATGACTCAACTGACAATTTTTCAGCCTGCTAATTAGCTGTTTTGAGCAATTTGGGAAACATTGCCTGACCCTTCAGCTTCCCTTCAATCAGTCATACAGAACATAGGATTTCCAGCTCTCCACTTTCCTTTCAGTCCAGGTAGTAAGGCTGAGGGAGTCAGACTTTCAAAGCTTTGGCATTACTAAATGGCCAACTGTGTCAAACCTATTGTTCTGGAATCAGTGGCCTCTAACCAGCAAAAGGGGCAGCTGGATTTGTTACCATGTGTGTAAGCTGGAAAAAATTACTCTTCTGTTTAAAATTATTGTTGTTAGAAAAAATTCATAGAATTTTTTACATCTGCTTTCAGAAGTCAGAAGTGGATGGAAATACATACAGTAAGCACTAACAGTAAGTAAGAATGAAGCAGAGACTGTAAATTGTGCAGACTTGTAAAAGTTATTTAAGGAAGACATTTTATCAGTCTCCAAGGAAACCTTACTCACACTTGCAGGTGCAATGTTAGTCGGGTTTTATGTTGATTGTGTCTTATGAGCTGCACAGTCCTTACCCATAACTCACTGTACACAGCTCAGCCTCTTTTTATCAGTGATTTTGAGTTGTGTTTAAGTAAGGGCATGTGTACCACTTTGTGTTTATTTTTTGGTTTCCTCACTCTACCAAGAATGTTGGCTCTAACGTTAGTGTTTCTGGGGTGAGGTTACAGACATTGTCACTTAAATATACTTCTGTTTGCATGGACATTGCTAATTTTCCCTTGAGGAGATCTATGAGATGACTCTAATTTCCTGTAGGAAACTAAACTACAGGTCCTAGGGCCCTGGCAATCCTGAAGATCAATCTTACTGGTACAAACTGAGGTAAAAAATGTATTAAGCACCTCAGCCTTTTCCATGTTGTCACCAGGTGCCCTGTTTCATTCATCAGCAGGCCTGTGTTTTCTCCCATCTTGCTTTTGCTGATGATGTATCCATATACATTCCTCTTGCTGCCCTTCTGGTCTCTAGTCTGATTCAGGTCCATGTGAGCTTTGCCTTTTCTGCCCCCATCCCTGCATGCCCAGACAGCATCTCTCTGTTTTAGGTTACCGTACACTGCTGCCGTCTCATTGTACTCTTCCTTGCAATATTTTATCTTGGACAGCATCCTTATTCATATATTATTTGTATTATTTATTTGATCACTATCCATAGACTGGTGGTTTGTGGTTTTGTTTGTTTGTTTGGCTCATTGGTTGGTTTCATCAATTATCTAGAGCTCACTGCCTATATCTACTGTGATTATACAGTCTGCTTTAGTGCTGCCTGATTCAAACAGGGCCACACTTCTCCCATATATCCACGCTACTGTGTCAGATTAGAGTATTATCCATGCTTTATTTGGACTATTGGTCAGATTCTCATAGAAAGAGTAAACAATTGTGACAGTTCCTTGTCTAGTATCTAGTGGTCAAAGCAGTGCAAGAACTACTGTTGCGATTGGCATTGATATCTGAATTTTATCCTTGACAGGGATGTGTCATCTCACCCCACACCTCTAGATCTCTTGGGACATATACATGAGCTGAACAACTTTTTTCATTTCAACTTGCTGGACTGAAAGAGATTGATTAGGAAAGTATATAATGCTCTGGTTTTTTCTTTTTCTTTTTTATTTTCTTCCCTCCTACTATTTGATTCAAAGACAGCACCAGGATTTTACAAAATAGTTCAGAATATGCTATCACATAAATTGAGCTCTTGGAGGTGTTACTGTTGTCTGATTTCCTTGAAGGTGAGGTGGTTTCAGACCATTCCTGGATAGATTTCCCTGGAAAGTGGTTAATATATTTCCCCATTTCCTGATGGTGTCAACTGTGTATACCAATAAAAATATGTCCCTTTAAACCACATACAGAATGATAATGATGATTACAGCACTTCTTTCTGGTTGGAAATACAGGTAATCACCAAAAAGAGAGTTTGGCAATGCTAAATAAATGATCACAGAATGTAAGAGGTTGAAAGAAACTTCCAGATGTTCATAGACATCAACAAGATCCCCTCTCAGCCTTCTTGTCCCCAGACTAAATGGTCTCAGTTCTCAAAGTCTTTCTTCATAGGAGAGAGTGATGTGATGTTGCATACCCCATTTCTTCATGGACAGATTTATCTGATGCTTGCTTACATCTAAACTGAAATGAAAATCCATTTTGGAAAATGTTTTACTGTATCTGTTTATTACAAGTAAGCAAACCAAGCTTATTGTCATGGAAACAAGATTTATTTTCAATAAGCCACAGCACAGGGCTAATTTAAAGTGATTTGATAAAAATAATTAGGGAAGAGGAGGCTCTAGGTATTGTGCTCAGCTTCTTAGTAGCTTGCAGAGCTTCAGTATGAGGTGGCTAACTTGATAGCATGGGTGTTGTAAATTGTGTTTGTCATGTGCTGCACCTTCTGGAATTGAAGCATTTGCCCATGTCACTGTATCAACAGAGATGGACTTTTTTCTCATTAACTGAATCCCAACAAGGTAATCACTGTGGAGTTTTAAAATGGATCTGTATATTTGTAGTGCATTATTCATTCCACCTAAGAAAACCTTCAGCTAATCATATTTTAATGACCCAGGAGACTTCAAAGGAACTGCAATTAATAGACAGGAATTAGTCTATAAAATTTTCTACAATATGCAGTTTATTTAAATGAATCAATAAATGAAACAAACTGAAAAAAAAACCCAAACCACTAAATTTTGTTAAATGTTTTTTAAAAGTATGGTTTTAACTTAAATACCTTACTGGAACAAGTTATTTCAAATAAGGAGTTGTTTCTAAATATTGGATGAAAGTAATTTCAGGGTTTATACTTTTTTTTTTTTTTTCATTCAGTTCCAAGATCTTTGTTTAAAGGAATAGAAAGAGTCATATTAATTTTCATTAAGTTTGTAAGGGGATGATTTATGATAGTTCTGGATTTTAGAAAGGATTTATTTTGATGCTTGTAAGCTTTTAGGATAGGATAGGATAGGATAGGATAGGATAGGATAGGATAGGATAGGATAGGATAGGATAGATAGGACAGGATAGGATAGACCAGGTTGGAAGAGACCTTTGAGATCATCGTGTCCAACCTATCATCCAACACTATCTAATCAACTAAACCATGCAACCAAGTGCCTCATCTAATCAACTAAACTAGGGCTTGTGAGAGACACTCTTCATACACACTATATATTGTAAAATATGTTTACAGAGCAGTTCTTTCACTTGTTGTGAGACATATTTCATAAAATGGCAGGGAAGAGAGAAGAATTAAATAGCTTTATCACTATTTTACACCAATACATGAATCAAACCAGAGGACTACAAAAGGAATTGTTTTGCATTCAAGGTAAGTCATGATCTGCAGCATGTGATCCTGCTTACTGTGACTAGAAATAAAAAGAGGTGTTTCTAGCAAATTGGGAACTATTGTTTCTGAATATCCTATTTAGGTACTGGATCTTCTCCACAGCCTAAATCAAAACCACAGAGCTTAGAAGCTGCCATTTAAACAGTGACTATATACTCAGACACTCACAGGTTTGCGGATTTTTTCCTTCTAGCATGGTTTTGAATCAGAAAGCAAACTTTGCAAAATTGTTCTCTACCACCATTCATTCTGTGCAAGAGCTTGTGCAATGGACAGTCATGACGTGTGATTTGTTCGCAATGCAGAGGTAACTTATCTCTGCTTTCCCAGTTTTCATTTCTTTCCTACCAGCAATTGCTAAAACACAGGTATATTGTCAAGGTGTCAAGGTCCAGGTCCTGAGTTGACAAATTGAAACATGGTTTTAAGATTGTGAACATGATTAATCTTATTATTTTTTGCAAGTAATTCTATCCTTGAATGCTTTATTTTCTTAACCAGTATACTGCATTAATAAACCAGTAAACTTAATTTTCACAGATAATACTGTATCTCTATAATAATGAAAAACTATTTCTAGAACATTTATTATGCATAGTTCTTTCTTATGTGAACTTTAAAATTGTTACTTTCAAAGTGCTTTCACCATTTGTACAGGAAGAAAAAGAAACAACTTAAACCATAGAAGAATATTTTTTTGTCAAACTCCTTTTTCACCCAGAGTAGATCATATAAATACCTTGGAAAATAAACCTGAAAGTGTTCTTCCTAAGAATTTACGTATCCATTCACTTTTTTATGGAATGTCTAAATTCTGATAAATAGGAAACTGGGTGAAGCAGCAATATCTTAAAAAACAGAGACTAAAAATACCTTTGCTGCAAATACCCCCCTACCACTTTCCTAGTTATATATATCACCAAAGAGAAACAGCGAGTCATCTTTAGGATATAATTATTAGCTTACTATTCTTATAGGAAGTATAATTTTAAAATACAAACACCTTATGGGTGTTTTGGGCAGATCTTGACAGGAGGTTCTTTTTATCACTATCCCCTCCTAAATTTGTTCTTTAACTGTTTCAGCAGTATAAAAGATCTTGTACCACCCACTGTGAATGAAAAATAGAGCTCATTACATACCTTCATTGGCTCAACTCACCAGCTGTGTTAAGACGTTATCTTCCACATACTCCAGGACTGCTTCTTGTCTGCTGTATTGTATTTCTAGCAGATACCAAATAAATTGAAGTTCCCCACCATAACAAAGGCTAGGGATTCTGAGACCTTCCCCAGACACCTGCAAAATACTCTTTCAACCTCCTCATCCTGGTTGGGTGATCTATAACAGATCCCTACCATGAAATCTGCCTTGTTGACTTTCCCTCTCATTCTTACCCACAAGCATTCAACCCTATCACTGTCATCTGGGTGCTCAAGGCAGCTGAGACCTTTTTTGACGTACAAGGCCACCCCACTGCCTCTCCTCGGCAGATGGGGTACACCTCTCTCAAAGTGGGAGAAGTATTTTATAATGGGAGTTGGCCAGGTTCATGGACAGAGCTTTAAACTAGATTGGAAGGAGGAACAAGTAAAAAGGAGGCTCACTGGAGACAAGCCTGGAACATTTGTGGGATGGTGTGACAGCAGCACTGCTGTCTCAGTGGAGGGTGGGGACGATGGACCACATGATAAGGAAGATGTAAGCTAGGACATATGGTCCTAGCTTGTGAATGATCAAGCAGGAAATAGACCCTGCAAAAAGACAGACCAACTGAAATACATCTATGCCAATTCACACAGCATGGAGAAAAAGCAGGAAGGGCTTGAAGACACTGTCCATCAGGACAATTTATGTTGTGTGTGCTTATAGAACTGGAAAATATTTGATCCTATTAAATCTTCTATTAGAATTTTATAGTGATCTTTCTGAGTTCTTAGATTTAACTGTTTTGGTAGGATCAAATGTGAAACAGCATGTTTGATTTCTAAACTTAGTAATTCATCAGACAAGAACATGAGTTGCTTACAGCAAGGCAGTATTTCAAGGTGGTAGACTTTCACTTTTGGATACCAGTGTTTGGATTGGCAGTACAGAACCAGAGAGTAAGGGCAGGGGTCTCAGTCCAGTTTCTTGTAGACAGAAAGCAATCTAACCAAACTGCAACTCTAGCCACTTCCACTATGTAGTTTATTGTATGTCTCAGGTGAAAAAACAAAATTCAATGTTTATTATGTTCACACAAGTTTAAAAATGCAGAAAACCAAAATTCCATGTTTATTATGTTCACACAAGTTTAAAAATGCAGAAATGTTGGAATTGTTTCACATTTTGTAATGTTTTCTGGAAGCCTTAATTCTAAGAAAGTCACTATTAAAAACATTTTTTTGTGTGTTTTTTTGTTTGTTTGTTTGTTTTGTTTTTTTATTTTGAGTTAAAGAGTGTACAGAGAGTTGAGGAGCCTGTTGGGCTCGTATTTGAAATTTTTCACTTGACTCCAGTACAAGCAGAACCAAACTTTTCAGATTACTAAATGCTGGTGACTGTAAAAGCTCACAGAAATACTGTCCTTAGAATGAGTGGAGCATGGAGAGTCAGTGATATTTTGTACTGGAATTTCTATTACACAAGAATGTCAGAGGACACAAAGTATTTGAAGGAGGAAAGGAAAAAATCTAATGTCAGGTAACACTGGATCTAAAAAGCCAACTATAAAGCCAAAGTGTGCACTATGCAAGGACACATTTTAATACTAAATTATTTCAGAGTTTTAATGAAAATTCCTATTAACATTCTTCATAATGTAAGTAAGTCTTCTTAGAATTCTTTACAAATCTCAGCTACTTTTTAAATTTGCTTTCTTTTGACAGTTATATATATCATCTGGGTCTGCATAAAGAAATCATGTTGAATACATGCAATGTAATATTGGGATATAAATTTTAAAAACAGAGATAAGAGGATCTAGAAATATAATCTTCTTCTTGTAATCCTGTATTAATCCATTCTGTACTGCTAAGGTTTTCATTCAAGTGTGAAGCTCACAAAGATTCTGGCAGAAGCAAAAGAAGATAAAGAAAATTAAAAGCCTTCTGTATATAAATCCCCAGAGCTACACCTATAAAAAATTTTTGCAATCTGCATAGAAAGGAACAGCCCCAGAACTAATCTCTTATTGCATGGATTTTCTCTTTTTGTTCTGACCTTGGCTCTCCTACACTCCCAGCAAGTTTTCCTGTGCCTAATGAGCTCGCTTCTACTACTTGCTCTCAGGGCAGACCTTTTCAGCATCAACATGCTGTTTAACTAATCCCACACTGAAAGGGGGTTTAATATCACTGTCACCTAGATTTGCAGACAAAAAATGAATTTATTTTGTTGCATATGATTAAAACTACAATATTTAATTATCAATGCTGCTAGTGAACTTCAGAGTACCATCTGATGTAAGCAGAAACCAGGGCATTTATTTGGAGCTGCAGCCTCTCTTGAAAGCTAAGGATGACAAGATGTTTGCCTCCAGGTGTTTCTATAAAAACTGGCTTAAAGAACTATAACAAGGGAGAAAAAACATATATATTTTTTCTTCTGAGGTTTGAATCAGCAATGATTTCAATATTATAAATGGATTGAGATTAAATCTCATAATGTGGAAAGTTTGAGAAGCTGTTCCAAATATTCTAATATTTACGGTCTGCCTCTGTTTGACCGTTTCAGTCTGTGCCTTTAAGAAAAGGGACAGTTGCTGGAACACTCTGGCTGAATGTTTTGAAAAACAAAGATATTCTAAACGAATTTCATTGGTAGACTGGTAGAATGCAACTTTAAGTTCAGTTGGAATCTCAGTTCAGTTGGAATCTCAGTTCAGTTCTGGTTTTTGGGCTTTTTTCCAGCCTGTTTGTTTCAGTCTCTTTCTGAGCAACAGCTGTGCAGGACGGCATTAACCTTGAACTAACAGATAAGAAACTAATTCTTGCATACGCTTTTATCGGCGGCAGAGACTGGAGTCAATATGGATGACCATTATGATCCAGTATTGTTCCTTTATTGTTCTAATATTGTATGGCTATAGTGCAAGCATAGTGAGTATAGCACAGCAAAGTAAAGTGAAGTGAATCGGAAGGGAAGGGAAGGGAAGGGAAGGGAAGGGAAGGGAAGGGAAGGGAAGGGAAGGGAAGGGAAGGGAAGGGAAGGGAAGGGAAGGGAAGGGAAGGGAAGGGAAGGGAAGGGAAGGGAAGGGAAGGGAAGGGAAGGGAAGGGAAGGGAAGGGAAGGGAAGGGAAGGGAAGGGAAGGGAAGGGAAGGGAAGGGAAGGGAAGGGAAGGAAGGGAAGGGAAGGGAAGGGAAGGGAAGGGTGTATTAAGGGAACTTCTACAACTTATATAAACTCAGGGAGCATCGTTGGCATAACTTCATTGGTCCCCACGAGTGACCACACATCACACTATAATAGATTATTGGTCAAACTACTACTAACATGCGAGGTTGTTGATGCAGGTGCGTGTCCTGTTATTCCCAGATAACTTTCTGTGTTTATAGCTACCAGTGTCCTGCTTTAGTTACATGCTGCAGACACAACACCGTTTTGCTACACTGCTAGCCACTTTTGCACTTATGCTGAGCATGGCCTACCACCATGTCAGGCTCTAAGCCTACACTGCCATATTGCTCACACTGCTCATCGCTGGCATTGCCACATGCTTTGAGCTAACAGAATTTCCTCCTTAATAATTCCCTTTTGTCTCTCTAACCCTTTTTGGGAAAAAAGGGAGGTAGGGGGAGAGAGGGGGGTGCAGGGGGGGGGACCCTCCTGGCTGGAGGAGGGAGTTTTGTTCTGTATTGCATTCTTTGCTGTATATTTCTGTATATATTGTAAATACTGTATAGTGTGTATATATCCATCTGCATTTCATCCTGCTTGTAAATACAACTTATCTCATTTCTGCTTCTCTGACTGAGTTAGCTGTGGTTTCTTTGAGTGGGTGGGGGAGAACTGACCCTTCTCTCACCACCACGCTCTGTCACTATTAAGGACTGTAGTGCTAAATACTACTAGTAGTATTCCTTCTACAAGTTTTATAAATAAAATATCTATTTGTTTAACCAGATAATGCAAAACAGATCTAGAAAATGAAGCATGTGTGTGGACAGCTTTGGTAAAAGCTGGCACTACAGGAGTCCTAAATTTGGAATACTGAGCAACTTCCTGCAAGTCTCACATTGCTCATTCACATTTCTGGTTTTCAGCCATTTTCGATTTCATTAAAGCTGTTTCTTGATTTATTTATTTTTTTCCAGACAAAGAAATAGTTTTCTAGTCTGTGGGAAACAGTTCTTGAGACATTCATCCATCTTGTCAGGGCAGTCTGCCATCTTGAATTTCACAGAGGAGCTGTATTCACAAACCCCACATTTCCTCTCTTCCTCTGTCAACAGTTTTGTTCCATTCCATCTTCCATCGCTATTCTATGCTCTTTCAGGGGACAGAAGATTGTGGAGAATCATAGAATCACAGTAAACATTCAGTTGGAAGAGACCTCAAAAGTCAACACTAAACCATGTCCCTGGTCCACACGCTGCTTAAATACCGTGCGAAGAAGTATTTCTTAACATCCAGTCTGAACCTCTCCCGGTGGAGCTTGAAACCATTTCTTCTGGTCCTGTTACTTGCCAGCAAGGAGCAGAGGCTGGCCCCCTTCTCACTCCCTTCACATAGTTGTAGAGAGTGATGAGGTCTCCCCTCAGCCTCCTCTTCTCCAGACTGAACAACCCCAGCTTCCTCAGGTACTCCTTGTAGGCTATGTGTTCCAGGTAGTGAGGGGCTCAGAACTGAACACCGTACGCAAGGTGTGGTGTGGGTTTTCCTGAGCAAATCAGGAGATACATTGATTCTGGGCCTGCCAGTCTCAACACGGAGAGCTCAAATACAAACTGATAGACCAGGTTGCGAGGAGGTGACCATGGCCATAGGGTGGACCAGATGGCCCAGAACTGTGAAGCCAGCAGCTATTCATTGAGAAGTTCATGTACAGTATAATTCACATTCCCAAAGCCTACCCTGCTTGAGCCCGCTGTTTCTTCTTATTTTCACAGGTGGCTTTCTCTCCAATTGCTTTTCCCATCCACTTCAAAGATACATAATTTTATTATCTTTACTCCCATCCTTTCTCACACAGTTCAGTGTACAACATCTCTTAGTAATCTCCAGGGGCCCCACACAGACATGAAGGCCAGCTCAGCATCTCGTTAGCTAATCCCTTTTGGTTCCTGCAGTGTGGCCTCACCTGTGTTGAATACAGGGTGATCACCTCCCTGATCCAGCTAGCCACAGTGTTTATAATATAAGCCAGGATGAAGAGCTGAAGGAGCTGGGGCTGTTTAGTTTGGAAAAGAGGAGGCAGAAGGGAGACCTCATTGCTCTGTACAACTATCTGAAGGGGCATTGTAAAGAGGCTAGAGCTGATCTCTTCTCACAGGTAATTAGTGATAGAACAAGAGGGAACAACCTCAAGCTGCGACTGGGCAGGTTTAAACTGGATATTAGGTTAATTTTTTTCACAGAAAGAGTGGTCAGACATTGAAATGTGCTGCCCAGGGAGGTGGTTGAGTCACCAACCCTGGGTGTGTTTAAAGGTTGTTTGGATGTGGTGCTTGGGGATATAGTTTAGGGGTGAATGAGCAGGGTTATTGGTTGGACTTGGTGATCCTGAGGGTCTTGTCCAACCTGAATGTTTCTATGATTGGTTTGGAGCTAGATGATCCTTGTGGTTCCTTCCAACCCTGACTGATACTATGATACTATGATTTCTGTGACTTCTTGTAGTGAGGAGCCCAAAACTGAACACAGTATTTGAGGTGTGGCCTCACCAGTGTCGAGTGCAGGGGCACCAACACTTCCCAATACCTGCTGGCTGTACTATTTCTGATACAGGACAGGATGCTGTTGGCCTTCTTGGACACCTGAGAACATTGCTGGCTCGTGTTCAGATGGCTGTCAACCAATTCTCCCATGGTCCTTTTCCACCAGGCAACTTTCCAGCCACTCTGCCCCAGGCTTGTAGCATTGCATGGGGTTCATGTGAAAGGACCCACCTCTTAGCTTTGTTAAACTTCATACAACTGACCTCATCTCAGAGCCTTCCTATCTCAAGCAGATCAATACTCCCACCCAGTTTAGTGTCACCTGCAAAGTTACTGACAGTGCACTCAATTCCCTCATCTAGATCACTGATAATAAATATTAAAGAGAACTGACCCCAACACTGAGCCCTGGAGAACAACACTAGTGACTGGCCACCAACTGGATTTAACTGCATTCACTACCATTCTTTGGGCCTGGCCATCCTGTCAGCTCTTTATCTAGTGAATCATCCACCCATCCCAGCTATAAACAACCAGTTTCTCCAGGAAGATGCTGTGGGAAACAGTGTCAAGACTTTACAAAAGTCCAGATAAACAAAATCCACAGCCTTTACTTCATCCACTAAATCGGTAATCTTGATGTCAACTTTATATACATTAAGAACACCATGCATGCACATAATTTTCTAAAACTGAGTCATTATTAGTCCATAGAATAAAGGTGGGGGAGGCATAGCTAATCCTTTGCTACAACTTATTTGTGTAAGCCTCACTGTATTTTTCTTTGCTTGTTGACTTCAAAATCCTGTATGAGAAACCAAAGTTTATTCCTACAGCTGCAACACCTTTTATGATCATGAACAGTGGAAGCATCTGAAATTTTCATTGGTATTGATGGAGAATGTGTGTTTCTTAGTTCAGTAATAGTTCCTCATTTTGATAGCTGTTTTTTATAACTCTATTGTTCCCAAGACTACATGAAATGTGTTAATTGTAGTAGAAGTTAATAAAGAAAAACAAAGATAAATCCTTTAATATATTTCCCTCTGCAGCCTGTTCCTAAAGATTAATGGCTTAGATATCTCATTTGTACACAGATTTTTTGGTTCTAAAATAATTATTCCTTATAAATGTTAGCAGAAAAATGCAGTGTCGTGAAAATAAAGTAGTATGTATTTATAAAAGCTTCCCTTCATTCAGTTTCTGTTCATCTCCATCTCCACAATGACTTTATTAAAACAGTGCCTTCTCATAAATGAGGAGAGAAAGCAGGTATTTTGAACAGATGGGCTTCATAAACATTCTGAAGTTCATTTGCCACAAATGGTTGAGCACTGCCACTAAACCAGGACTAAGACATATCTGAGAATAAAGAACTTTAAAATGATTTGTGCTCGCAGTGAAGAAGTTTTAGATTAAAGACAAAGGTTGTGATGTACATATATGCAGATCAAAGAAGACAAATAATGGAACCTTGCTATATAAAAGGAAAAATCCACTTTCTTCCAGAGTAGTAAAAGTGCAATAAGCTAAAGTGGGAGAACAGCAAATCTGTGGGGTTTTTTTGGTTTTGATTTGTTGGGGGGAGGTTGTTGCTGTTGTTGTTTTTTTGGCATGGTTTTGTTGGGGTTTGGGGTTTTTTTCTGGGGGGTGGAGTTTGCTTTTTTTGGTTTGTTTTTTAAATGATTCCCAGTCCTAGTTGAGATGTGGCATCTGTCTTTTATCTCAACATATTTAAAAAAGGACCCAAATCATCTACAGTGTCACCAAAAATAATGTTATTAAAGCTTTACCTCTTCACAGGCATCCCCCTTAAGAATCTTTGCATAAGGAGGGAAGAAGTAGCATTTATCATTCTTCCCTGTCTTCATGGAAAAAGGGAAAGAATTTTCACAGTATCACAGTATCGCTAAGGTTGGAAGAGACCTCGAAGATCATCGAGTCCAACCTGTCACCACAGATCCCACGACTAGACCATGGCACCAAGTGCCACACCCAGTCCCCTCTTGAACACCTCCAGGGATGGCGACTCCACCACCTCCCCAGCAAGCCCATTCCAATGGCGAATCACTCTCTCGGTGAAGAACTTTCCCCTCACCTCAAGCCTAAACTTCCCCTGGTGCAGCTTGAGACTGTGTCCCCTTGTTCTGGTGCTGGTTGCTAGGGAGAAGAGGCCAACCCCTTCCTGGCTACAACCACCCTTCAGGTAGTTGTAGAGAGCAATGAGGTCTCCCCTGAGCCTCCTCTTCTCCAGTCTAAACAACCCCAGCTCCCTCAGCCTCTCCTCATAGGGCTTGTGCTCAAGGCCTCTCACCAGCCTTGTTGCCCTTTCTGGACACATTCAAGTGTCTCGATGTCCTTCTTAAACTGAGGGGCCCAGAACTGGACACAGTACTCAAGGTGTGGCCTAACCAAAGCAGAGTACAGGGGCACAATGACCTCCCTGCTCCTGCTGGCCACACTGTCTCTAATGCAGGCCAGGATGCAGTTGGCCTTCTTGGCCACCTGGGCACACTGCTGGCTCATGTTCAGGCGGCTGTCGATCTGCACCCCCAGGTCCCTCTCTGTTTGGGAGCTCTCCAGCCAGTCCGACCCCAGCCTGTAGCTCTGCATGGGGTTGTTGTGGCCTCATTTTATAGTACCGTGTTTACAATGACAAATCACTTTAACTATGTAGCTACTGAATAAAATATATTGCAATTAATACAACTTATATATTTAATTTACCAAGACTTCTTAATATAATTATACTGTCCTATTGCCTAAACCTAGTGAAAGATGAAATTCAGCTCATATAAACACATATAAACATTGGACATATTCCTAATGCTTCGGGCATTTCTGTGGTCAGGGAATTGAACAAGAGACATTGTGTACTTTTATTCTCTATATTTTGACAAAGAGTTCTTCACTGCCCATTGAGAATTACAAAGCAGCACTTCAGTTCACTGCTGACTTGGATTGGTTCCAGGTAAAATGAGGTAGGGTTGTGGATTTCTTTGTATTAAATTTTGAAATGTAACTTGCTGTGCATTCTCCTTTCACAAAAACACCAATGTCTTTTGTTTGCAGAATTTTTCTAATGGTCAATTGTCCTTGAAATCTTGAGCAAAGCTTTATGCAGATAAATAGGTCTTTAGTGAAATTCTCAGCCCCCTGGCTGTCTGAGGCAACCTGGACCTATGGCTGTCTGTACTGTCCATGTCCTGTTCTCCAGATCTTCTGCTCTATGGATGTTCAGGTGTTGGCAGTGGGCAATCACTGACTTCATGTTTTTATACTCTTCTCACTGGTCCACAACTGCTACTCATCGCCTATGGAAACTGTACGCTATGATGCTCTCACTCCTCTTGCACACTTCAAGGACGTGGCATACATGGACTAAGATGTGCAGCAAGCAGCATTCACCAGGACAATCATTTGTGGAGAGGGATCTCTCAAAGACTCTAACCCATGACACTCTTGAATGCAGAACTTGGGTGTTTGTGTAGCAGCTCAACAAGCTCTGGTTCACATTGCAGTGGCTTGTGGCTTCATCAGTTGCTAACACTTGACCAGTGATTAATACAGTTGTTCTTGATGGTTCTGTGGTGGGGGACAGTTCCTCCTCTGTTAGTCAAGGAGAGGATTCTTCACTTCTAGCTCCCAATGGTAAGCAGTCTGAGTCTCAGAATCTCTGCCGTGAAATGCACAGTTAGTGTGGTATCAGTTAATGGTAGACAATGTCCAGTTGATGCAGGCTCAGTGTGTCATGAAGGCTATTTTGAGAGCTGCATCACACAAGACCCTATCCCAGGTCAATGACCTAGCACCCTTATGCCTTCTCATAGGCACTAAAAACTGCAAGACCTGTCTTAGCCAGTTGCTCAGCCGTAACGCATCTGTCACCAGGGCTCTAGTACAATCTTTGGTGCAAAACAGGAAACATCCCAAACACTGTTTGAGACATGAGTCCTATTTTAGATGTTTGCCCAACCACCTCTGGTGCAAAGCAGAAAGTCCAAATGGCTTTCTACAAAATACAAATACACATGCAGGGTTTATTTTTGGTAACAAGATATTAGTAATTGCTTCTCTAAGCCTGATTTTACACCGAGATCTGTATAAAATATCGTGTCATCAAAACAAAGAAGCTGAGAAGGAAATCTAACTTTTAAAGCTTCAAAGAGTAGCCATTTGCCTTTAAAGATTACTTAAGCTATGAAGTTTAGGTGTCAGTTATGGTGGAATTGCCTTAATTACAAATAAAGGGGCTAGATAGGATATTTCATACTATAGGTGTCCCTGAGTTTTGTTGTGCTAAACGTTACAGAACAAAACATGGGGTTTATAAATATATGAACACATATCTGAAGAACTCGCATAGTTCATACAAGGAGAGTAAGAAGAGCTTAGCTGAATGCTAAGTCATTAGGTCAAAAACTTATTCCTTTCCATGCTTAATGCTTAATTTTTCTGTGGGGTAACTTACGAAACTTTTACTTAATATAATGAAGCATGCTTTGTGATTTCCATTTCTACCATTAGTCTAGACTGAATGGTCAAAGGATAGCTTCATTTCATAACACCTGGTGAGATGCTTTATGGTAAAGATGGCCAAAAAAAAAAAAAAACACAAACAAACAAATTAAAAAATGCAGAAGATTTTTTTTTAAGGGTTTTTGGTTTTGTTTTTGGTTTTGTTGGGTTTTGGTTTGTTTTGTTTTCCCAGTTTTAGGAGGTGACCTTGGTCTAATATCCTAGTATCACACCACCTGCTCTCACAAGCCTCTCTATCCCCACTCCAACAGGAGGGAAAATAACACACAGGAAAAAAAAACATTCTGGAAGGGGAAAACTCTCATATTACAATCTGAACTTCAAGCCCTATGATACTTTGCTCCAGCCAGCACTTTCATTTTGAACTGGCATGATGTCAGCATGGTAAAGTATATATATTGTCATATTCAACTCAACAAGCACAAATTTTGAAGAGTACGGAGATGCCAGAAAGGTTACTTTCTACATCAGCAGCAGAGTTAGAAGTTGTTTTAAATTTAAAGTGATTATCAAGTTGCTTTGTTGATCCAGCAGTTGAGTTATTATAGTAACTCTAATCTATTACATATTTATTGTAGTATTTACTATATATACAGATTCATATATCATAGAATGATTGCGGTTGGAAAAGACCTTTCAATTTCACCTCTTCCAACACCCCTGCCAAACAGGATCACTTAGGGCAGGTCACACAGGGATGTGGTCAAGCAAGTTTTGAAAGTCTCCAATGAAGGAGACTCCAGAAAGTCTCTGGGCAGCCTGTTGCTGTTAATAGCAGAGTAGGTATCATGTTATGTATTCCTCTTGAAGAAAGTTAACCAGTAGGGCCTTGTGGAGTGAGGACTGCTGGAGATGCACCATGTCAAGGCTAGGCAGCCTGAATGAGGTGACCGGAAGTTGTGAGAACAAATGGTTGACTAGGGGGCTCATGTCTGGGAGGAGAGCAGAAGAGAACTGGGGTTAGATAACCATGCAGGCTGCAATATGCATAGTTCCTTGTTTCTTGTCACAATTATATTTTAAGGCTCTGCAAGCAGTTTTTAATTTCTTGATGACTTTTCTTTACAACTTCTGTATTGTTATATATATTATTTCCTACACTCTTAATCATTTGTTTCAGGAGACCTAAAAATGCTCTAATCTTCAGAAAGTGTTCCTTTTGTATTGTATTATGGCCTGGTTTATGAATTGCTTGGAGTCTGAACTGAATGCTAAAACACTTCTGTGCATGTAAGTAGAGATTTCCATGTCCCTCAAGGAACAAAGGATGACTCACTTCTAAACCTAAATGATAAGATCATATCAATTAGTTGACTTATTTATGTCTGTTACTCGTTAGACAAGGATTTTAAGATGAGGCGATGAAGGCTCTTGGACTTTACATGTGATGTAATTGATTGCTTTGCTTTCCAATAAGTTCCCATCTTAGGCAGGAAACTGCTTTTTCAATAGCTCAGGTGGATTCAATAGAATCAGCTGGAGGCTTCATAGATCCAGTCTGAGCATGAATACAGCACTTATTCTTCTTTTTTTTTAGAGTTATAGACTCTGTAATTAGAAGCTTAATGTGAAAGAGCTCTCTGGTGGTCATCTACTCTAGCACACTGTGCAAAGTAGAGCTGTCTTCAAAGTCTGAGTGAGCAGCATAGGCAAGACCTTGCCTGGTTGTATTGGGAAGTCCCTGGAAGTGGGGCTCCAGGCCTTGTCCACACATCCTGCTCCATACAAGGTGATACTCCTGAGCCTCCTGCAGATGTGTTTGAAAGAAAAGGTTTACTTTTGAGAGAAAATCAGAAGAAATATAACAATATATTTGAAATGGATATATTTTTTACTCATGCTTTATAACAGCACTTTGGGTTAACAAGATACCAAAATCCCCCTGTTATTAATTTATAAAAATATTAGTACTTATGTTTATCACCAGTGAGCACTGACTGAAATAGGTACAACATGTAATATTTCAAGATGAATTTGTTACTACTATTACATAAATACCTGCTTTGTAAAACTTTGTAAGAAAAATCTTTAAGAGCTAGCTTTACTAGTATATTAAAAATTTGCAGATTACCATCATTCAGCTAGGAATCTCATTTATCATAGTATCATAGTATCAGCCAGGGTTGGAAGGGACCACAAGGATCATCTAGTTCCAACCCCCCTGCCATGGGCAGGGACACCCCACACTAGATCAGGCTGGCCAGAGCCTCATCCAGCCTGGTCTTAAACACCTCCAGGGACAGGGCCTCAACCACCTCCCTGGACAACCCATTCCAGGGCTTCACCACTCTCATGGTGAAGAACTTTTTCCTCACATCTAGCCTCCAGCTTCATTCCATTCCACTCATTTTATAGAGAGTAGGCAACTTTTGCTCCATTGTCCTGTCTTCCTGAAGAATAATAGTAGCAGAAAGTGTGTCTTTTGTGGAAAACTCTTTGCATTTGCCTTGAAGAAATGTGTCTCTCAGACAGAATCTTAATTCCACGCAAAGGATTCCATTCTCCATTTTGTTATATGTTTATTGTTCAATACATTTCTGAAACAGAAAAAAATATGAGTTCTTATGTTTATTGGTCTCCTGTTGATAAATAAGCATGAAATCCTAGTTATAATAAGATTAAACAAGCTTTGGGCACTGAAGAAAAATCTTCTGAAGATGCATGCTTATGAATCAAAATGAAATAATTTTACTTGTCAAATTAGAAAATTTTCTGCACCTCCCAGAGAATGAAGTGAATAAAATCTTGAGGGAGACTTAAATGTGAAGTCTCACACTGGCATCTGCATTCAGCCTTCTTGTCTTATACTCATTTGTTATTTTCACAAAGAAAATATTAAACGATAACTGGCACGAAGAAAGGAGGAAACATATGTTCCCATATAAATTATCAATTCTCAGTGAAACTGTAGAGAATTTGTTTACACAAATTAGAGTTGACTTACTGTGACAAATGCTTCTGCTGACAGAGTCAAATTGACAATGACCTTGATATTTTCCTAAGATAATGTCTAATATAAGACTACAGTATTCCCAAAGGTGATAGACACAATGTCAATAACACTTCTGTGTGATTTTTCCAGTGCTCCTTTCTCAGACAATGGGGGAAAAAACTCTGTCCACCTGTAATTGATTCCTCTCCAAATTCACCAGCTGCTAATGTGACTTCACTGAGCAGTGCAATAACTGAAAAAAAAAAAAAAAGCAGTTACATTTTTATAAAACAGCTACATTCAGAGAATGCTTGCTGCAGTTTTCAGTCATCTGCACACAGATATAGATTGCCCATAGAAGAAAAATATCACTTGTAGACCTTGGATAAGAGTTTTAAGTATAGGTTGTAGCAATTCTTAACAGTAAAGAGGGAAGGATATACAAGTCAATTGCTCCGAGCATCTATAATTTCAGTCCTGTGATTTTGGGGATTGATTCTCTCTGGAGTTCTTAAGGACTCAATGGGAAGAGATAACTTTCTCTGGGAAGGAAAATTGGATCTTCTAAGTTTGGTTTCACACTTTTCATTATCTTCTATAGGAGTTTGCTCTTCTATTATGCCATGCTCTAGTGATGTTACTGGATTTTCTTTTCTCAGATGAAAACTGCTTGAGTATATTATCTGGAAGCTTTATGTGGCCATTGACAGCTCAGTAGAAAATTGCTCTATATATTTCAATACAAATAAGAATTTGATCCCAAAATATATTTCTAATGGTCAAAAGTAAGAATCCTTTTGCATATAGGTATACATGCATAGAGTTTGAGGGATTTTCAGACTTATGACATTTTTAATGTCTACTCTTTTAATCTGGAGGCATCTTTACTGATAAGGAGTTTATAGACTTCATTGATATTAATGATCATTATAGTATCATCATAGTACCAGTCAGGGTTGGAAGATGATGTTTTCTTATGCTGCAACTAGATTTGTTGTGCATTTCTATGGTGAAAAAACGATCATAATCTTTGTGGACTATGTAGAAGAACTTCCAAATGCAAGCTTTCAAATGCAAAATATATTTACTGGAGGGTATAAACAAACAAGAAGGAACTGGAAGGTAACAAAACCAGACCATTAGAGTGGATATATAACCTAGGACTTCTGGAGAAATGGAAGGCAAGAACATTGTATCAAACAGAGAAGAAACTGTGAAGTTTTAATGTGTTGTCCCAGAGAAAGATATTTATTCTATAACTTCACATATAGGAAACTTTTCTGACACAAGAGAGGCTTAGTTAATGTCCATAAAAGAAAATTAACATGAACTTTCTGTCTCAATGTTCATAAACAACTATTTTGATGAGATCTTCTCTTTAGATTACAAAATATTTCCACAGTCTGTCCATTGTGAAGAACTCACAGGAGAAATGTAAACTCAAGAAACTTTAATATGCAATAGCATGATGCTGATTTATTCATAAGGTCTATTAAAACCTGGAGATACAAATTCATCCTTGAAAACATTTCCTCTGTTCCTCCTGATAGTTTAGTTGTCTTTGCATTTATCTTGTGAAAATCAGGTCTTTTTCAGAGCTTTGCTTGAATGAGTTGCATCCAGTGGTGACTTGTTACACTGTGGGATGTTTCTTATAGCATAGCTCGAGAAGGGACTAGGTCAAAACTTGTAATTTACATTATGACTTTTACACCAAAAAATCTTTTGTATGTATTCAGGGCCTCAAAGATTTTCTCATGGCACATGTGTCTTTTGTAGGACTGTTCAAAACATCTCAAGAAATCTCTAACTCAGATAAAAATATTCTCCATAGTTACTATTTCCCTGTAAGTAATTAATGAAGTTGAATTCTGAGGACAGAATTGTGATGGTTTTGTTTCTTCTAACCCTCTGCAATTTCTCAGCAGGGATTGCAAGGTAAGAGAAAGATCTTTCCATCATCTTTCACTGCTCTTCCCTTGAGCTCTTTCTGAAAAAAAGAAGGTGGCTGCTGAGGGCCATGGGAGTTTAACTGCAGTTTGCAATGACAGCTAAAGTGATGTAACAATAGTCATAGCAGTGATAGAGTGCTTTGTCTGAAATACCTATCTTGTATGTGAATCCGCTCTGTAGAGGAACATTGGCATGTTCACATGCAGTTTCTTCTGCAGTGTCATTTCAAATAACATCCAAATCCACACACAAAGAAAACCCCAACACCCACCTCTTTACATTTAGAGTGTTGTTTTCATTTACACCATTGGGGTTTTTTTTTTCTTTCAAAGTGGACATTCCCTATTCAGCATGACTGGAGGTAGTTATTATTTTGGATTCTTTTGGAAAATAGTAAGAAATCTAACTATGTTAGTTTCAGAGAACACAGTCCTCTCAATACATAGCTACCCTCAACTTCACAGGGAATATTTTCTAAGAAGAGTATGCAAAAAATACAAAACTGGAGACAAGTAACAATCATCTAAAGCTGGTGGGGGGAAAGAAAAATTGAATTTGGCTTCACCTCATATAAAGAATCAAATTTAGTCATTTAAGCAAATTTAAAAGAAAACTAAAGGCAGCCCATCTTTTGACATAGAATGAAAAACCACCCACTGTTCTTATTGTTGTTCTTGTCCTTGCTGCACTGAATTAGCAGCATCTTTTGTGACTCACTTTAAGAAAAGGTTTGCTGTTGCAGCTACTTTTCAGCAGACCAAGATATGAGTAAGGGACAATGGGCCTTTGAAAAGTTATAAAAAGAGAAAACAAAAGGGAGAGTAGCTAAACAAGCAAGCAGAGAATAAAAAAGTAAAGGCACAGGGTGGTGGGAAATAAAGAAAACTGCACATGGGTGGAAAATGATTAATTTTCTGAAAGATTATAAAAATAGCTAGTGAATCTGAAAAGGAATCCTAATTGTGCCAGTATGGGAATGCTAATGTATACTTATGCATGGTTTCTTGTGAAGGAATACAAAGAGAAATGATGCCACTTCTGATACAGAGGCTCCCTCACCCTGGGCTAGCCTCTCCACCTGTGTAGCAGCTCTGTGAAGAATACTGAAAAAGACAAATTACTCCAGTTATTCTCCGTCACTCTTTTACTTTCCTGTGAAGGAACTCCATGGCAGTTGTCTGGCCTCATTGACAGGGCTTTAAACTAGACTGGAAGGAGGAAACGAGAAGGGCCAGGCTTGCTGGTGACAAGCCTGGAACACCTGTGGAATGGTGTGATTGCTCCACTGCTACCTCAGGGGAGATAGGGGATAATGGGCCACAAGGGAAGGAACATGAAAGGGCCATTGATGAGCTAGGACTCATGATACTGCTTGGGAGGGATTAAGCAGGGAGCAGACCCCTACCCTGCTAAAAGACACCCCAAACTGAAATGTATCTATGCCAATGCACATAGCATGGGTAATAAGCAAGAAGAGCTTGAAGATATCATCCAGAAGGAATATTGCTCTTACAGAAACATGGTGGGATGAATCTCATACTTGGAGAGCTATGTCAGATGGCTATAGACTCTCCAGAAGTGATAGGCCCAGAAGGAAAGACCATAGGGTGGCCCTGTATGTCAGGAAGGACCTTGACTGTCTCAAGCATGACAATGACAGTGATGATAGGGTCAAATGCTTGTGGGTAAGAATCAGGGGAAAGGCCAACAAGGCACATGTCATGATGGGCGTCTGCTATGGACCACCCAACCAGGATGAGGAAGTTGATGAAGTATTTTATAGGTGCCTGGGGGAGGTCTCAGAATCACTAGCCCTTGTTCTTATAAGGGACTTCAATTTACCACTTATCTGCCAGAAATAAAACACAGAGGACAGGAAGCATTCCCAGAGTGTAGTGGTTTGAGCCACCTCATATATATCCCTACACTATTCTGAGTAATGCTGGCTGTAATTGTAAGATGTTGTTGTAGTCAAAAGGGACGGGTGGTGTGGGCTGGGCTCACTTCTTTTCCAGTTTGATTTTGGGTAGTTGCATTTGTGGTTGTCCTGTACAGTATTTTTCCTCTTCTTCATTGTTTTTCATTTTTCTTTGTCTCCTTTGGTGTAATCTGATATCTCTGTGTAGAATAGTAAATCATTTTGTGTAATTCAATCAAAACTCTCCCCTTTCTCCCACCAGTGGGGAGAGAGGGAAGGGGGTAGAAGGGTGGGGTGTGGAGGGAGCAGTGATCAGATTAAAACTGTGTGTTAACCCTTGACCTTCCTTCTTTGGTACCCAACATGGGGCTGTGTTTCCACCTCTGGGGCAGTTCTGCACAGGGAGGTGTGCTGGAAGATAATTCCAGAAAGCTATCACACCATTTGAAACTCATGGAGGATATTAACACAGTAAAATATATTAACTATGCCTAATGCCAACACCTACTAACTAGCCACTGGATGTTTGGTTTGGTTTGGTTTTTTCATGCATCATCTTAAAGATAAACTACCCTTAAATTCACTGTGCATGCTCAGAGGACAAGAAGCTGACAGGTAGGGGTTTTCTCTAGCTAGGAGGTGTGGGTTTTCCCATTAAAATGGTATCACAATGTCATAAGTTCAATATCAGGGCACCGGTCCGGGAAACTTTGCTGACTTTAGCAAACAATGGTAATCCTCAAGGATGCAGGTCCTGTGTTTTGGGAATTTCCAGCACTTCATCCTTGACAAGGTTCCCCTGGAAGCAGTTACCTCTTGAGATAAAGAGCATTAATATAACATCATCAATTCCTCATTCTGTGATCATCTTATCCTAAGGTAAACAAAGGCAGCCTAACTTTAAAAAATCAGTCATCATTCTGGCAGCTAAGAATGATTTGAACAGAAGTGTCCCTCTGTCAAGTGGATGTCTGAGAAATGCTTCATTAATTCATGGCTTCACACAGTAAGTGACAGTAGTACAATACACCGTAAGAGTGTTATAAAACTGCTATATTTCTGTAGTTATTCTTTCTTATTATGTCAAAGAAACGTTGATTTAATTATAGCAAATTTAAGCAACCATATAAGTAGTTTTGAAACAATGCATTCTTACTATAACATCTCAGAAACTATAAGGATCTTTACAGAACTCCCTCAAATAGTATAGGTTCTACTCAGCAATGGTGTTGGTTTGATGGTTGGACCTGATGATCTTTGAAGTCTTTTCCAACTTCAATAATTCTATGATTCTAGCTACCTCTCCTGATTACCCTCTGTGAGACACACTGTGGTACAAATAATTTAACAATACAAATATATTTTTAATTGAAGCATCTGAGTCATACTTACTTGTATATATTCCAAACTATATATATACAATACAATACAATACACCAGATTGAGAGAGACCTTCAAGATCATTGCGTCCAACCCATCAACCAATCCAACCCACCCAACAACTAAACCATGCAGCCAAGCACCTCATCAAGTCTCCTCCTGAACACTTCCAATGAAGGTGACTCCACCACATCCACGGGTAGCCGATTCCAATGGGCAACCACTCTCTCTGTATAGAACTTCTTCCTAACATCCAGCCTAAACCTGCCCTGGCGCAGCCTGAGACTGTGTCCTCTTGTTCTGGTACTGGCTGCCTGGGAGAAGAAACCAACCTCTGCCTATATATATATGTATATATATAGTGTGGACCTGATAATAATTTAATTTACAAATTAAATACAAATAATTTAACAATAAAATAATTTAACAATAAAAATTTACAAATAATTTCTACAATAAAAATATATTTTTAATTAAAGCACTTTAGTCATACTTACTTGTATATGTTCCAAACTATATATATAGTGTGGACCTGAATCATTGCAAAGTGAGGTGATAGGAATGTAAGCATCTGCTAGCATAAGCACTTTTCTTAGAATATTGAATCTTAATTGCATAGAATGAGTTCTTCTATATAAAACATTTCAAGCTACACTGACTGTTTTCATACTGACAAATAACACACGTGATGCTAATGGGCAATAAAAGATGGAAAAAAATGTAACAAAACAGCCCAAGGAAAGAGAAAGAGAGAGCTGGGAATTTAATTTGAGGAGGAAAAATGCAATGAAAGAGTGTTAATACAGAAATGTAATCAAGAGAACTAGAGCTGTCATAGGTAGTATGGCAGCATGAACTTTTTGCATAGTACTTTTTAAATTTAATTTAAAATCCTTATAACCATTTTTGAAGGAGTTCTCGGTTCATGGTAACTCCACTGCAGGGGGCTTGGAAGAGATGACCTTTGGAGGTCCTTTCCAATCCAAACCATGCTATGATTTTATGATTCTGTGAAGTACAAGCAAAACTCATTTTATCAGGGCTCATGCTGTTTACATTGCAAAAATTTTTGTGCTCACAGCTAAGGCTCAGCAAGATCAAAACTTGTTCTAGTTCAGCACTGGCAGGTTATTTTTATTCCTTGCCAATACATGGTGGTACTCCATAAATCAGAAGTGATCAATATAGGTATTTTGAGCTGTGTGTGGAAATTTGTCATGAAACAGGCATGAGGGGACTAGAAAAGCAAACCCAAAGCTGCTAGTTTGCCCTGGATTCAGAAGCACATCTATCTCAGCTTTATCTTCCAGTGCAACATACAAATTTATACCTTTTTATCCCTATTGGACTCCCTTACACACTTTTCAAAGTGTTGCCTACTGCCTTTTCTCCTGCCAGACTGCTGAAGTATGCTGCACATTTCCTGTGATTCAGGGCTATGGAGGGCTGGGCTCTATGCAAAAGAGCAGAGATTGTTTCTTAACCATCTTATTGATGGATAATTTCTTTATTCTGGAGAAGTTATGGCACTAGCCACAAGCAATGCTCCTCAGAGCTCAATTGTAGGGTCTGATTTGTTTAATATACTTATCAAATATCTGGATAAGGGAATTGAGTGCACCCTCAATAACTTTGCAGATGACACTCAATTGGGTGAGAGTGCTGATCTGCCTGAAGGTAGGAAGGCTCTGCAGAGGGATCTAGACAGGCTGGATAGGAGGGCCAAGGTCAGTTGCATGAAGTTTAACAAGGTCAAGTGCCAGATGCTGCACTTGGGTCATGACAACTCCAGGCCATGCGAAAGGCTTGGGGAAGAGTGACTGGAAAGCTGTGTGGCAGGAGAGGATCTGGGGGTGCTTGTGGACAGCAAGCTGGCCAGTAATGTGGCCAGGTGGCCAAGAAGGCCATCAGCATCCATGCCTGCATCAAAAATAATGTGCACAGCAGGAACAGGGAAGTCATTGTGCCCCTGTACACAGCACTGGTAAGGTTTCAGCTTCAGTACCATGCTGAGTTTTGGGTGACAGTATAAGAGAAGCACTGAGGTGGTGGAGCATGTCCAGAGAAGGACAATGAAGCTGGTGAGGGGTCTGGAAAACATGACTTATGAAAAGCAGCTGAGGGACCTGTGATTGTTCAATCTGGAGAAGAGGAGGCTGAAGGGAGACCCTACTGCTCTCTACAACTATTTGAAACAGGGTTGCAATGAGGTGAATGTTGGTCTCAGGTAACTAGAGATAGGACAAAAGGAAATAGCCTCAAATTGCTCTAGGGGAGATCTAGGTTGTACACTAGAAAAAATTTTTTTACTGAAGAGTGGTCAGCTGTTGGAATGAACTACCCAGGGTAGTGGTGGAATCACTGTCCCTGGAGGTGTTCAGGAAATGTGAAGGTGTGGCACTCTGGGACACGGTTTAATAGTCATGGTAGTGTTGGGTTAGTGATTAGACTTGATGATCTTAGGGGTGTTTTCTGACCTTAATGATTCTGTGTTTCTATTCAGTGATCCTGTGATGTTGTGTTTAGAGCAAGGTAAGCCTACGGCAATGAAGCCTGTATGAAGATTATTGGCTGTGGAGAAGCTATTTTACCTTGTTGCTCTAATGGGGAAACAGAAACATGAAAGTGTGTAAAAGGGACAAGGATTCATACGAGCATTATTCTTAAAAGCAGACAGTTTGCAGACAAGTTGAGATAGGAAGAGTGAGGAAAACAGCCAGAGTTCTTAGACCATTAAAAATTAGAAGGATGGTCTATTATTTTGCTAGTCAACCCAAATCTGGCCATTCACAAATACTGAAAAAGGATTTTTTTTAAATAGGTTAAATATCATTTCCCCCCTCCTTCTTTTATGTTAAAATGGGAGAAAATGTTTTCTGTTATAGACAAAACACACTATTGACTAGAATGTTGTATGCAAGACTTCTATTATATCACCAGAGCGGAAGAACTCATTTAGTCATTTTTAAAGTTCACACTGTACAGTGTCATTTACTCAAGGTGGAAAATAAAAATTAAGAACCTCCATCAAAAATGAAAGAAAAGGACCATAAAAAGTGACAATAATGCTGTGAAAAGGTTTGACCTCTGTTTGCTTCACCTACTTCACTATAGCAGCTTTTTCACAAGCAATTTCCATGTAATGGAGTTACTTCTGCAGAAAATTGGAATAACATTGCAGTGAATCTAGTTCAAAAAGAACTTTTTTATCTACATTACAGAGCAGGATCAGGTCCATAAATCATATCAGCTCTGGTCTGAAGGGAAACAGATTTTCCAGTGTCATACACGTTCGTAACAGAATGAATCGCCTAAGGAAGGTATTTATGAAAACACTAACCAAAAGTGTAAGCCAGGAGAAATCTTCTGGTGAAATTGGGGTAATATATCAAAGTGACAGAAGTAAGACAGCAAGGTTTCTTTTAACCAGTGAGTTCTGTGTAATTAAATGTGATGTGACTAAAGAAAACTACTGCTGCACTGAAATGAAATTATAGATATGTTTGCATATTTGTTAGCATGCATCTTTGGTAAAAGAGAAAAATAAAATTACAAGGGAGGTAAAAGTGTATTTGGTTGGTGCAAACCCAGCGACAACCCCATTCCCCTTCAAATCTAGTTTAAAGATCTGTGAACGAGGCCTGCTAATTATTGTCCTAGAACCTTTCTCCTGCTGCAAAGTAAGCCTTTCCCACCTATTATTGTGAGGCCTGATGTCTAATAAAACGAGCCATGACAAAAGAACTCAAAGCTCTGCCTGTACCACCAATCTGAGAGTCAGGTATTTATGGACTGGTTCCTTCCAGAATTTAGTCTGAAGATGGACTTCAAATTCCTTCTATTTTAGCTTGCTTACGTCAAAGAGCTTTCTGCAATGCTGTTAAGTAAACTTCTTCTTTCCTAAGTTTTTCTCTTTGTAGCCATCTGTCTGGATCATTTTTCTCCATTAACTTCATTTAGAGTGACAAAAGGGAAAGCAGATATCCAATATTTTCATACTGATTCATTTAAGTGCCAAGTCTTTCACCTTTAATTGTCTCCTAGATGTGTTCACCGAGTGAGATATCACCTAGGGGAAAATAATGGTGATAATGTCAGATAATACAGAAATACAAGGTAGAATTACATTAGGAAAGTGGTGGCGATATTCTGAGTTATTGCAGAATACTGTTTCAGAAAGTCAACAGTGATAGATGCTTCTGTTTTAACATCTAGCCTGACACTTTCAAAGTATATTTTAAAGCTAACTGGAGACTGAGAATATTATCTGTCTTTGGTGGCCTCAAAGCAAGCTGCATAGTTCCTCGTGAAAGATCATCAGGTTTACATCCCACTGGATTTAA
Organism: Picus viridis; assembly: GCA_033816785.1. Classification (NCBI taxonomy): domain Eukaryota; kingdom Metazoa; phylum Chordata; class Aves; order Piciformes; family Picidae; genus Picus; species Picus viridis. The sequence continues at coordinate 28,548,742 of CM066575.1, forward strand.
AACATCTTTGAGAAAGCTCAAGAATGTAAAGCTCAAGAATGTATCTTTTACTGTTTGTTCCTTAAAAGCTTCTTTATAGCTGGTCAAATCCACCAGCTGGTGTCCACAATGTAAGACATAGTACCCATTCTCTTTGGATTATTATTTGCCAAGATTTTTCATGAACTGCAGTTTTTGGGACACTCTCAATTTAAAAAAATAAATCCTACTTTCTGGAATAAAATATTACAGTTTTCCATGTATGAGCAGCAATATCTACTCTACCAAACATAGCCATCTGAAGTGACTTCATTAGCTCTCTAAAGTGATGATGAAAGAAAACTTTTACTCTTCTCTTACTGAGAAGAAAATTATATAATCAGGTTTGGAGTATGTTGCCCTTTACCTTGCAACACATGAGGGGGAAAAAGCTGAACTTTGAGTCTTGATTTGGAGGTAGTATGATCAGGTACATCAAAAGCCCTAGGAAACTTGTGTTTCCAGTTGTATATGAATATTGGCAGGAGTTGGACATTTTAAAAATTATATACCATGCTGCAGAAATGACTATAGGTTTTATATTATATTTTGAATCACCAGTGTGAATCATTGTAGCTTTTTGTTTTCACTTATGCACTTCCCACAGCAAGTTAATTATAGCACTCAGTGCCTGCATTTAGGTTGCTGTGTGACAGTTTTATTTGCACTCAGATTTTTTAGCGTTGGTATTGAGCAAGTAGGTTTTTTTTTAATATCATCCAAAAGTTGCATCCTGGGTGGAATTGTTTTGACAAAATAATTTAAGATGAACTTAATTATGATTAAGATATAATAGTTAATGAAAGTCTTCCCCATCCTCTTTAGGCTAAAATGCTACTATGATATTTATGGGTCATAATCCACTTTTGCATAAACAGGACAAAACCCCACCTCATCAGAAATTACAGCTTTATAGTACAATTTGAGACCACAAAGAAATCAGAATCTCTTCTGGCTATCTAATTTGGAACCACCTTCTCTGCAAATAAAAACCCAATAAAAAAGGCGCACAAGTATTATATCACCACTTGAAGAACCAAATCCACCACCTGGTCAGACGTGTTGGGTTTGTATCTGGAGGATTTTTGTAGCAGGGGTGGGGACTCCTGGTGAACATTCTGTCAACTTTGAGAGGTTACCCCAACTACAACTGGGATGCACCCAGGTCTAAGGCCAAGCTGATAAGTGCCCGTGTAGTAGTATATTTAAGAGGGGAAAGACTTGTTGGGTGAATTCTTTTCTTTGGGAGTTCCTTTGTTAGAGAGAGGAGCAGGACAGCTACAGATCAATGGTGGAGCACAGTCCTTTCTCTCCTTTAAAGGACCCCATGCTGCAGGAGACTGATCCCGAAGAAGGCTATAGGTCTTTTCTCCATCACCAGGAGTATTACAATCTACAGAATCTACAGACCCACATTAGTTGGAAAAGTTCATGGAAGATTGTTTCTTGTGAGAAGGACACCCCACTGCATCAGGGGAGGTCTGCAAGGAATTTTACCCCTGACAAGGAGTAGCAGAAACAACATGGGATGGATGCACAGAATGGTGCAATTCCTATTCCATTCCTCCCTGCACCACTATGGTGCAGAGCTGGGCCTGTTAAGAAAGGAGGCATGGAAGGCAGGTGTTTTTAAAATTCTATTGCATTTATCACTGTCCTGACCTGGGTGAGGTGATTCTTGCAATTCAGAATTGTGACTACAGGGTAATCTGCCCCACAGAGCTATTTACCTTTTCATTACAACAGCCGTGCCTCTGCTAGGACAAGTTCAGGCTCCTTTTTCCCTCAGTTTTCACACTGGGAGGTATTTACTAACTGGATCCTCAATACAGCTCCTTTAGAGCCTGCCATTTGTCATCACAAAATCAGGAAATGAGAGTAGATTAATTGCGGTGCCCTCTCTTGATTTATGGCTTATCCAATTCAGCACTGGTAAGTAATTCACACAGAGTTCAGAGATCGTGGGATAAACCTACATATTTTATGAGCCCCCTTTCTGATATTCTATTAAAACCTGCTATTACCAGCTTGCTTGCTTATTCTATTTTTGTCAGAGACAACAGCAAGGTCTACATGCTCTATTGTATTCAGGCACAAAAATCTCAAGTCTACAGTCTAAACACAGAAATGTGGCCCATGTGGTTTGTCACACATCCCAATGTTTTACACTCTACTCATATACATAATATGTGTCTTCTGAACATTCCATAAGATTCACTTTAAATGTAAGGCAATATAGGAATGGTGTCAGCTTGGGATTTTGGTAATTGGGCTTTTTTTGTTTTGTTGTTTGGGGGGTTTTTTGGTATTATAAAAGTTTATCATTAATGTTAAAAGTTTGGTTCTTGTATAACCTTTATTATTCCCTTTTTTCCTGTGGTAAAATAATACATAATGTTTTTCCTTCTGTTAATACACTCTCTGATCTGACCTTCAAATATGAGGCTTGCTGCTTTTTGATCAAGCATATAATATGCACCTTGACTGACATATGTGAAACTATATTAGACAAAGGTTCTTTCTTGAATAAAGTTTTGAGTGTAGTCATATTATATCCATCATTTGCACCAAAAGAGCAGATATTTTAACCAAACAGCATCTTTCCTAAGGATGTAAAATAAAAGTGACCTAAATACAAAATATGTAGCTTAAAGCATGAACCCAAGTGTAATATATACTTCTTTCAGTCAGTAGTGTTTGAGAAATATCATACTGGATTGTTTAGAAGCTAAAGTATCATAGTGTCAGTCAGGGTTGGAAGGGACCACAAAGATCTTCTAGTTCCAACCCCCCTGCCATGGGCAGGGACACCCTACACTAGATCAGGCTGGCCAGAGCCTCGTCCAGCCTGGTCTTAAACACCTCCAGGGACGGGGCCCCAACCACCTCCCTGGACAACCCATTCCAGGGCTTCACCACTCTCAGGGTGAAGAACCTCCTCCTCATGTCCAGCCTGAATTTCCCCACCTCCAGCTTCATTCCTTTCCCCCTAGTCCTATCACTACCTGAGATGCTGAGAAGTCCCTCCCCAGCCTTCTTATAGGCCCCCTTCAGATACTGGAAGGCCACAATGAGGTCACCTCGGAGCCTTCTCTTCTCCAGACTGAACAGGCCCAACTCTTTCAGTCTGTCCTCATAGGAGAGGTGCTCCAGCTCTCTGATCATCCTCATGGCCCTTCTCTGGACATGTTTCAGCACGTCCATATGCCTCTTGTAATTGTCTTACAAGCATACTTCAGTCTTTAGGCTATATCGAATTTCATGTTACAAGTATTTTCAGTTATATTTCAGTTCAAAGCCTGTGTACAAATCTTAATACCATTCATCTCTGCAAATATTGCATATTAGGATAAAAATACAAAATATTGTCTTCTTTACACAATTATTTAGCACCAATGTCTGCAAATTAAGCATCAGGTGACTTTAATTTACTTAATTATCAGTTGCATATTTCTTTCCCAATAAAAAGTTTTATATAATTGACTAGGAAATTTAATTTGTTCCCAGGATAGGTCAGCATAATGTTTCAGATTTTGAAAACTGGAAGACATTACAGAGGGCTAGAAGAGGAAGCTTACACATAAAATCCACTCTTGTGAGGAACAGTTTAGTTTCAGAGCCAATGAAGTCTGTATAGAGCTCTCTAAATCAGAAGAAAAAGAAAAAAAAAAAGGGGGAAAAAAAGAGCAGTTAGAAGACCTCATTTTCTTCTCCCACTTAGCTGTCTGTATGCTTGACTAAAGTCAAATGAGTTACACAGATGTAATAGAGATGTGAATAAAACTCTGGTCTGGGAAAGATTGAAATCTGTTCAAATTTGAATTATCATTGTTATACTTCCCTTAAAATGCCTTTAAAAGTAGAATCTATTCCATGAAATCTTGTGTGTTATTTTTTCTCTTATCAAGATGGAACACCAAATTCAAGAGCTTTCACAAGTATATATTCCCAAAGGAACAAAACAATGCCTGAAGATATGTGCTCAGTGTTTTATTTTCTCCTTACATTGGCAGAAAATGAAACTTTTCCAGCTCCAGTTGCTAGGAAGGTTGACCGTTTAATCTCTTGACAGAGAAACGGTACTCATTTTACTCTCCATCTTTTTACATATCTTTTCCACAGAAAATTTCTGTCAAATGAAAGTTCTTTAGCATCACCAAGCTTTAGATGTTGAAAATACAATAAAATACAATACAACACAACACAATACAATACAATGCAATGCAATACAATACAATACAATAAACCAGGTTGGAAGAGACCTTCAAGATCATCGCGTCCAACCTATCAACCAATCCAACCCCATCAGTTGAAATTATTAACAAATGAGGAGAATTTATTTTTAAAAAAGAAATCAGATGAGCAAAGAGATATTGAAAACTGATGTCCCCAGGCTGGAGGTTGCGTGGTGGAATAGAAATACTGGTCCCTTAGTGATTCCAATTCATTTCCACGTGGGAAGGAATCTGGGCTGTTCACCACTTTCTTCCCAGTGAAACCAATACATTCTGGCTTTTGCAATGTGCTTCAGGGAATTTCCTACTGAGGATGTCTGGTAGCCAAGGATTGAAATAAACGTTGCACAATGTCCATTCAATACTCAGTGGTCTCTGGTATTAATGTAGGTAATTAGGACAGGATTTCACAAGAATCTCCCAAAACATAGCCAGCTGATGTAATTCGAATGTTCACTCAGCTGTAATACTCTTCTTCATCTTGCTTGCTCCCAGTATTTGTTGCTATTGCTCTTTTTACATGGAACTCTTTTATATGCAGAAGCTGTTACTATATTTGGTTTGTGTTATCTGTCCTCCTTTAAAATATGAACTTTTTTTAATGAGAAGAAAAGAGCCAAATATTTGTTAAGAAGCTAGTTTATTGTGAAAGCATTGGGTATAAGTTTTCACAGTTACAATCTTTTTCTTCATATAGTTAAACATTTTTCATTTACATCACTTCAGTTAATTATATGTTATGTTTGGATTAATGGTTTTAATTAAAAAAAATCTTGTTAAAGATTTGTGAATGCCAATTGATTTCTTTTTTCTCTCAGGAAGGTAGGTCATTCATTTTATCTGAATTTTTACTGACTGTTTTCAAACACTTGTGAGTGTCTGTATCATAATAGATGTGCCGTTACTCAGTTTGTGGCGCATTTATGCCTGGGGTGGACTCTGTTACTCCAGTGGTTTATGATTTCCCAGAATTTATAAACTCATAAGCAAGAAAGGGTCTGTAATTAGTGCTTTTGTCAGAAAGCTTTAAAATGGAAGGGTAACCTTAAGACAAATGTATGAGACTGAGACTCCAAATGTATGCACTTAAACTATGAAGAACTAGACTGTTTTAAAGGTTTTGCTTTTTGAAGGTATTGTGGCCAGAACATTCATTTCACCCTACACTGAGAACTGAATGTTTGAAATAAAAAGTGGAAGCTCATATCCCATAATTTTTTTAATGATCTGTTTCAAAAATGAGATTTAGGCAGGCTACTGTGCAACCAGTTTGTAAAATTTAAAAATCACATCTTATTTTCAATCATCATTGCAAAGAGGTCAGACCTGAGTTTCACAACTGTCAAGCTAAGAATATTAATGGAGGAAAAGATAGATTTTTAACGGCAAATAATTTAATTAATACACAACCCCTTTTTTATTCACACGGTTTCTTAGGAGATAATGAATGGAAAAGGGAATTTGAGTTACACATTGATGCTTAGTTAGGATCACAGACCCTTGTATCTGAAAAAAAGCATAGAATCATAGAATCAGTCAGGTTGGAAAAGACCTAAATGATCATCAAGTCCAACCTGTGTCTGGATAAAATATATTTCTTACTGACAACTCACTGGATTGCATTTTGCTACGTGACATTTGTCACAGATTTTTTGAAAACAGCGTTAGAAGTGGCTGTTGATTTTGAGGGCTGTTACTCTGAATAAGTCTAGAACAGTGCATGCTGTAGTGAAGTATTTGAACACCACCACTCGCTTGACCAGTGGAAGTAGATACTTTATAAAAGGCAAAACAAACTATAACGAAGACAACAATGCTTCCAAGTTTGTTATCACAGATTATAATACATATCCATGTATGAGCATGTGAAATGCCCACACAGTTGAAAAAAAAGGCAATAACAAACAAGAGAATAGGATTTTTAGCACTCTGGAAATAGTGAGCTTTAATTTCAGTAAAGCTGGTAATAAATAGATTGCCTTACCTGAAAGAATAGATCAAAATTCAGTGAAGAAAGTGAGGTTTGTCAAACATGAAACTGCTGTCTTATCTTTTGACAATGTAATTCTACTATTTGCAGGTTAAAAAAGATGAGAGTGTTACTTCTCTGCAAAATTCATACTGGTTTTAGCAGTGCTCTGTATCAATCTACAAGTAAATATCTGACAGCATATAGGTAAGTGCTATATGATGCTATATGATTATTTATGTGCTTGCTTTGTAGTGGAACAAAAATTAAGCAAACTGTGAATAGCTTTTTTGGTATTTCTTTTACCTCAGCTCTTATGGAGTTGCGTGGATGAGGAAAGTGTATCTGTAGTTCGAGTGACATTTTGCTATGTATCTTAAAATACATTACATTATTTTTTCCTCCTTTCTTGGCTTATACATTTTGAAAAATAATGGACTAATTTCTTGCTCCACTTTTGATAAACTACAGGTTATACCTTACTGGACCTTAAGGTGGGACCTGTCAAGTCTGTGAGACCATTAGGCAGCTTCCACTTCACCACAATTACTCACATGTCAGAAAGAGAAGATGTCTATTAAAAAAAAAAAAAAAAAAAGGTCAAGGAAAAGGTTATCACTTACAGAGGTTTATCATGATAAAAGACAAGCTTTTTGAGGTGCAGGGTGAAACACAAGAAAAAAATGTGTTGAAAAGATCATAGAACCATAGATGTGTATCTTTTTTAGCTTGGCAAAAGAAGTACAAGAGAAGGCTTACAACTTCTGTACTGTCAAAAAACAGAAGTGGATTTAAAAATGTGGTGTCTTGACCTAGACAGAACTGTCAGGAAATGCAGCCAGTTCAACCTAGGGCACTGGGAATGATGGCCTGTCAAGGGGCAGCAGCATCATCAATAGCAGGTTGGTGAAGGTCTTTGAGTCCCCAAGGAGCTGCAGGAGTGGTTGAGCAGCAGGATGAACACAAAATTGACAACAAATTGACACAAAACCTTGCAGAGAGAAGACCTGAGTCCTGTGATGCAGGGAAGAATGGACAGATAAAACCCATGCTTGAATGAGTGCTGGGTAGAGACTCACATCAGGAGAGATCCTTCATGCTTGTGACCTCTAGCAGCAAAAGAAAGGCTCCTTACCTACCTCAGATCTGAATTTACATTAATATCCTGACAGAAGTATCCTGTGTAAGGGAACAAGCTCCAGTAAGGGAGGTGTGATGGTTTAACCCACCTACATCAAAAAAAGCTTGGCTGAACTCAGTTGGGGAAACAAAATGGAAAGATGTATTTCACAAGCAATAATGGAATGCAATTAATATGTACAAAATTTACAGTATTTACAATATTATGCAAGTTTTTGCAAAAAAAAACCCAAACAGCACAGAAATCCTCCTTGGTCAGGAGGATTCCACCTTGCTCCCCCTAACCTCTCCCTCCCTTTTCCCCTCTGGTTCATTAGAAGGAAAGAAAATGAGAGATGTTAGGGAAATTTCAGTTAGTTCAAAAGCATCATTAGAAAGTCAGTGATCTTATCTCAAGGGCATTAGAAGATGAGAGGTCTCTGTCCAGGAGCAGCATGCATGCCCACAGAAAGAGACGGAGTGAGAAAAGAATGTGAGATATTGCTATGGTACATCTCACATCTGACCAATGAAATTCATTTAGAGCAATCTTTGTTTTCCTTTTTACACCCAATTCTAGATTTGCTCAACATTTTTTAAAGGCACAGCCTAAACTGTCACAGGAGGCCTCAGGGTGAGCTGGGCCTACACAGAGCACTAGCACCAAGAGGAAGTTATTATTGATATAGTTTTGAGGTCCTCTTGCAGAGCTGGAAATACCCCACACCTGACCAGTCATGCTAGTTCACTCTGCTTGCTATGAGTTTTGCTGTTTGTAGATGTCCTGGATTGGGGTACGGAGGGTGGCTCCTGAGAGACTACCACAGGTTTTCCAACTCTCAGGCTTCCTTTCATTTTTCCTGTGTGCATCACTGTCAAGGGAGACCTGGAACCAATAAGGAGAGACTAAATAAGTCTGTGGATAAAGATGAAGGATGTGCAAGGTGAAGTGGTGCTCCCCTCAATCCTACAACTGAAGGAACGCTGTCATGTAGGTGTGGCTACACCCTACGAGTTAGCAACTGCCTGGTGTCATGGGTAGTGCCTTGGGTTTTGTGATCACATGTTCCTTTCTGAGGAATGACTGCTAGCAAGAGAGAGGAACCATTTGACAATAAAAGCATCTTTGCTGTCTTGCTTGATTGTTGAAGAGGGTGTTAAACCAGGTACACTGAGAATGCTGTTGACAGTTTGCAAGTAAGTGAAAAAACGGAGGTTAAGGGTGGTAAGTACCTGGGGCAGAGTGATGGCAGTAAAAGCTTTTGGAAAGGATGAAGCATGTGGTAAAGGGCACCCGTGAATTACCTGTGCACAAACACATGCAGCCTTGGTGGGGGGAGGGGGCGGTGAGGGGAACAACAAACCAAAAACAAACAGGAGGAGTAATTGCAGTGTGCATGAATGCAGAACTGAGACACGATGGAAATAATTGAAATGGGGACAGCTCATACATCTGGAGTGCTGTGATGGATTGATGGATACATAAAGACTGCTAAGGAAAGGCTGACAATACAGAAAAGGAGGTGAGGTTACCATTTTGCTAAGCAGAAGCTTATATATATCACAGAATGTTAGATGTTGGAAGAGACTTCCAGAGACTGAATCTAACCCCCTGCAAAGCAGGACCATTTAGGGCAGGTCACACAGGAATGCATCAAGGCAGGTTTTGAAGATCCCTAGAGAAGGAGACTCCACAAACTCTCTGGGCAGTCTGTTCCAGTGATTCGTCACCCTCAGAGTAAAGAAGTTTTTGTCATGTTGAAATAGAATTTCCTCTGATTGAGTTTATATCCATTGCCCCTCATCACTGAAAGAGTCTGGCTTCATCCTTCTGACAGTTATCTTTTGGGTATTGACATTGATAAAGTCCCCTCTCAGCCTTCTCTTCTCCAGACTGAACAGCCCCAGGCCTCTCAGTCCTTCCTCTTAAGAGAGATGCTTCTGTTCCTTAGCCATCCTTGTAGCCCTTTGTTGAACCGTCTCAAGCAGTTCCCTATCCCTCTGGAACAGTGGAGCCCAGAACAGTACAAAATACTCCAGATGTGGTCTAACTAGTACTGATTAGAGGGGAGGAAAACCACCCTCAACATGATGAATACACTCCTCTTAATGCACCTAAGAATACGATTTGCTGCTTTGGCCACCAGGGTACATTGCTGTCCCATGGATAACATATTATCAACCAGGACTCTCTGGAGCTACTCTCCAGCAGGTCATCCCCAACCTGTACTGGTATATGGTGCCATTCCTCCACAGGTGCAGGATTCTACATTTATCCTTGTTGCGCTTCATTAGGTTCATCTTTGCCCAGCTGTCCAGTCTGTCCAAATCTTACTGAATGACAGCACAGCCTTACCATGTGTCAGCAACTCCTCCCAGTTTGGCATCATCAGCAGATTTGCTGAGGGTACAATCTATATCTTCATCTTGGTCATAGATGAATATGTTGAACAAGATTGCACCCAGCATTGACCCCTGGGGATCACCACTAGCTATGGGTCTCCAACTGCACTCTGTTGTTGATCACTACCTTCTGGGCTTGTTGCTTAGCCAGCTCTCAATCCATCTTACTGTCCACTCTTGTAAATCATACATCCTGAACTTTCCGACAAGGATGTTATGGGAAACAGTGTTAAAAACATTATCAAAGACAAGGAAGACAACATCTACTGCTCTCCTTGAGACCACCTATTGGTGAATCCATGCTGGCTGCCCCTGATAGCTTTATTTTTTTCCATGTTCCCAGAGATGACCTCCAGAATGATCTGTTCCATCACCTGTTGAGGATGTCCCTGCTGACTGCAGCCTAGATGACATTTGGAGGTCCCTTCTGGCCTTGACAATCCTATGATTCTATAATATTCTGAGTGCTGAAATGTGAAAAAAAAAAAAAATAGAATTCATCATTCTATTGGATTAACATGTTCCTGACATACCATTCAACATTTATGTTAATGAAAATTGACAAGCTGCTTTAACCCAAGAATGTGTTAGCTTTTAGGTAATTTCCAAATAGCGCAAACATATTTTAGGAGTGCAATGGAGAAAATCAAAAAGGTTTGTGGATATCTAATTCTTTTGAACAGTTCTGCCAGTGCCATCTGTAGTTTGCACATTGGAATTTCAAAACTCAGCGGCGCTGATAGAAGCTTTCTTCTCTGACGACCATCTGTCACAGGTGGAGGAACCAGAACACCTTATTAATTCTGTGTATTAAAACTTCAGTTGGTCTGGCTTGCAGGCCTGTTGCTGTCTGCTTGGGCCTGTGTCTCTGTATAAACTATCTGTTAGAGCCAGCTTTTATTTGCCTTCCTGGATTTTTTTCTTTTTTGGTGACATTCACAAATGGGCTTGTAAGTCTCAGCTGTGTTTCTATAAAAGGGAAGGGAAAATGTTCCATTATGTTCTTGAACAGCTTGTTTGTTCAGTTCAGCAGCAGAGACAGCCTGCAGATGATTAGCTCCACTCAAGCCCATATGTGTCATGGCAGTAAATAATGATTATTCTAAAAGGTTTTGTGGATGATGAGACTAATTGAGCAAAAGTTAAAAACAAATGTATACTGATTGTTTTCAAGTGTGTAAATACCAAGGGATCTGGTTCATGTTTGCATTATTGCTTTTAAAGGGAGCAAAGTGATGCAAATTCATGCAAAAGTCTCTCTAGAGAGTTATTGGTTATCATGTGTCACAGTTTTCCATTTTAACAAGCAGGGTCTGTAAGCCAAGACTTAAGGATCAGATTTCCAAAAACACTGTATTCTAGAGAGGCCCTGAGAATGTGACAGATTCATTTCACACTGCTTTGAGGTTTCAAATATGTAGATTTATTTCATAACAGGACCAAAATTAAATACGTTCTGATACTTTTATTAAAATGAATGGCTGGGGAAAACAGTTTTGTCACCTCTGTATATATCCAGTGCCAGTTTCCACTTCAGACTACCGTTCTTCATCTCTCCAAAACTCCTGTGTCAAAACAAATAGATTTTCTCAGAGAAATATTTCTTTTCATGATTGCTGTGGTCTAGTAAGCAAAAAACAACTGCTTTTCAAATTTGATGTCATCACAGAATCTTAGGTATGTATGTAATTTCTAAGAGTGCTTGCAATGCACAGGGAATATCTGAATTTTAATCTTTTGACTGAGGTTTCACAATGTAGTCTGAAATATTAAAAACTAGAATTTTCTATTTAAAACCTTAATGGTTTTATTAAATATACTATTACATTTTTGTTAAAAATTAATCTTTATCAAATGCTGAGATACTTGGAAGAATGTAATAAAATTTGCCTTCCCTTCATAATTCTTGATAGTTATCTCCTTTGCTAGCATAATGATATTGCTTTATACTTTGGGAGGATATGTGCAGTACGAACAGGAGAGAAGTGTAACATTGCCTCTGAAGATAGTTTCTTGGATACTGTCTTCAGAAATAGGTTAAAAGCTGTTTTTCACAGAGGAACCTTGGAGATCTGAGTATATATATTTTTCTGCACTCCTCTTTAAGGAACAAAATTTGCTTTTGTTACTCTGCTTCAGAATTTAGAGGAAAACATAGAGGTAATGTCTGCTTGATTTTGTGGATAGGAGCATCAATGTGCTCTTGTGGCCAAGAAGGCAAATGACATTCTGGGGTGTATTAGAAGGGGTGTGGTTAGTAGGTGGACAAAGGTTCTCCTCCATCTCTACCCTGCCCTAATGGGGCTGCATCTGGAATATTGTGTCCAGTTCTGGGCCCCTCAGTTCCAAAAGGACGGGGAACTGCTTAAAAGAGTCCAGTACAGAGCCACAAAGATGATGAACGGAGAGGAACATCTTCCTTATGAGGACAGACTGAGGGAGCTGGGAATATTTAATCTGGGGAAGAAACCAAGAGGTGACTTCATAAATGTTTATAAATATGTAAAGGGTGAGTGCCAAGAGGTTGGAGTCAGGCTCTTCTCAGTGATGCCCAATGACATAACAAGGTGCATTGAGTGGAAGCTGAGGCATAGGAAGTTCCATATAAACATGAGGAAAAAAATTTTCACTGTGAGGGTGATGGAACACTGGAACAGGCTGCCCAGGGGTTGTGGAGTCTCCCTTTCTGTAGATATTCAAAAACCTGCCTGGATGCATTCCTGTATGATCTGCTATAGGTGATCCTGCTCTGGCAGAAGAGTTGGTCCCTTCCAACCCCTAACATTCTGTGATTCTGTCATCAAGTTCTTCAGAAATGTATTCCTCCTCTTTCTCCATGAACACAGACAAAGAATTGAAAGATCAATAATAATACAAGTAAAAGTCAAGGTTAATTATTTCATTGCACTTTCATCACTAACCTGGCCGAACAGGTTGCAAAAGAACTGACAGCTTTTAAATATAGCTATGAGATGTTAACCAACGGATTAAGGGTGTATAGTTTTAGTGGCTTGAATTTAGTAGCTAATATGTAATGACTATGAGTATGTGTTAGTACTACAAAAGATTATCACGTCTCTTCCTTTAAGGAAAAGATAATTATGAAGTGTCCCCTGTAACTCTGTTTAATCATATTTAAAAATTAAATAAAGCAAACTGTAAATGAGTGCAAAGAAGAGTTACTAGGGTAAGCAGAGAAATACAGTGTTTAAAGATAAAAAATAGTAGAGGGTAAATATTTGTTACCTGAAGTACAGAGCTCCAGAATGGATCAGACATGTGAAAGAAAAATTACCTCTTGACTCCCAAATACTACCCCTGGTGGAAAACAAAGGACTATCTAGATTATTTCTCAATATTGTGTTGGATTGTTTGTTTCTGGTGAAAGAAACTGATGTTTCATTAAAAAGAAAATAAAGTTTAAATTAAAAAAAAAAAGTGTAGAAAAAGTTTGCTAGAGGCTTTTGGTCATGTTTCCCAAAAAGTGTGGCTGAGAGATTTGCAACATATTTTTTCTGTTTGAGAAGGCAAGATGACTACAGAGGAAGATAGGACATATTGGTGAGGGGATGTTTAACTGTGGGACTCTCTAGTTTGGGAGATTAGATGACTATTTCTCTTTTATCCTCTTAAGAAGTATGAGATAAAGCTCAGTTTGCATTCTTTCCCTCTGATTAGCATGTGATCAAGTGGTAGGGAAAGTCCACAACTGCATAGGAACACAGAAGGGATGAAGCAGAAAAAGCTTTGTACTTTGCTGAAGACTAATGTCATGAAGTTCAACAAGGTCAAATGGGTGAGGACAAACACAAATGAAGACTGGTTGATGGGTGAATTGAGAGCAGCCTTGTGGAGGACTTTGGGGTGCTGTTTGACAACAAGTTGAATGTGATTTTGTAACTGTTGTAAACCCCCATTTCAGGGGGCTAGTGGGTGACAAATGCATGCACAAACCCATTACTGCTCCACAACAGAGCTCCAGAAATGCAGAGTAGAGAATCTCAGAAGTCCTTTATTACAACATTGCAAAATCTGCAGCATCAGAGTCTCAAAGTGTCCTTAACAGCAGAAGTCCCAGAAGCCCTTAATAGAAGTAGTAGTCCCTAACAGAATCCCAGAGTCAGAATTCCTGAGTATATGTAACAGAATCCCTAACCCCCCACCTTCAGGTCTCTAACCGAATCCCCAGCTGAATCCCCAACCCCACAATTGCTCTATTGCCCAAAGTAGCTGTTTAAATACTCTTTCTTATCTTGCACACTTACTTATTTAACCAATAGAATCCAGTCTTATTTACAAACTAAAAATATTTTCCTATAAAGACGGTTCCAAAGGTCCAGCTTGTGCTTGTTGTTTGCACACATGGGATGTTGTTGTTTTGTTCTTTGCAGTGCGTAATTGGTCAGCTAGGGAATATTTCACAATCCTGTGAGTTCTCTATGTATCATAGAAGCTCTTGTTTGTAGAACAGCAGCTGCCACAGACAGCATGTGCTTGCAGCCCAAAAAGCAAATCACATCCTGTGTGGCCAGCAGGTCAAAGGAGTTGACTCCCCTGCTCTACTCTGCTACCTTGGGACCCCTCCTGGAGTACTGTGTTCAGCTCTCCAACCACAGCTTGAGACTTGTGCATACAACATACGAAATTGTTACCTGACAGCGAGAGTGCTCATCCTCTCTCATCATGACATGGGTGTCTCCCTACATCACACTGGGAAGCCCAAAAGCCTCAACATTCCAGCTGCTGTTGGATCTGCTTCAAACACTTTTTGGGTAGGCACATGTATTTATACCTTCCAGCTTCAAAGTTTAGTCTATACATTTTCCATTAATTAGCAGATTCAGAAGAAATTAGGCAGCTTTGTCTGGTAACAATCAATATACAAGAATTATAGCTTCAGGAAACAGTAAACTACAGGTAATATTGGCTGCAAAATGACCTTTAGTCCTTTTTGGGCACTGTGTCCTAGCTACTTGCCACACCTGCTTTGACCTAATGACACTGCTGCCAGCATACATCAATCCTTAGCATGAACCTCCTGTTAGCCAAAATCTGAGCAGAATTTGAGTGAACAGTCACACTCCAGCCAAATAATTTGCAATTCTTATTCATGGAACAAATCCAACTACTAGGGCAAGTCACTGGGCCCAAGAAATTATGTGCATATGTCTTGGATTCCTTTTCACAACACATATCACAACATCACAGGTTTGTTTTTTTCCTCAGATTACATTTTAAATTAGATATTTTAAATGAAATTACCAATTATTTTAGAATCTGGATTCCTAGAGTATTTCATAATCCTCATGCCATATAAACCTATCAGAATCAAGTTGCTCACAAAATTAAATTGTTATAAAACTCAGGATTAAAAGACATGCTCACAAAGACAAATGACAGACAACTTCAAGAGGTTGCTAGGCAGCCTTATTTCTCAAACTTTTAAAGGAGTTCATTACTGACATCGATAAATTAAAGATTATTAGTCATGAGAGTGGTGAAGCCCTGGAATGGGTTATCCAGGGAGGTGGTTGAGGCCCAGTCCCTGGAGGTGTTTAAGACCAGGCTGGACGAGGCTCTGGCCAGCGTGATCTAGTGTAGGGTGTCCCTGCCCATGGCAGGGGGGCTGGAACTAGATGATCCTTGTGGTCCCTTCCAACCCTGACTGATTCTCAATAGCAAGAAGAAGGGCAAGGACAACCTCCACTCCTTGGTTGACACGGAGGGGAACGTTGTAACAAAGAATGAGGAAAAGGCAGAGGTACTTAACACCTTCTTTGCCTCAGTCTTCACTAGCAGGGCAGAACGTCTTCCAGACAGCTGGCCTGCAGAGCTGGCAGAAGGAGCCAGAGAGATGCATAGTTTCCCACTGCTCCAAGAGGAAGTTAGAGATCTACTGAGCCGCTTGGACCCCCACAAGGCCATGGGACCGGATGGGATCCATCCTAGGGTGCTGAGATTGCTGACAGATGAGCTGTCCAAGCCACTTTCCATCATTTTTCAGCAGTCCTGGCTCACTGGAGAGGTCCCAGAAGACTGGAAGCTGGCTAACGTGGTGCCCATCCACAAGAAGGGTCGGTTGGATGAGCCAGGGAATGATAGGCCTGTCAGCCTGACCTCAGTGCCAGGCAAGATTATGGAACGGGTCATCTCGAGTGCGATCACACAGCACTTACAGGATGACCAGGGGCTCAGGCCTAGCCAGCATGGATTTAGGAGGGGCAGGTCCTGCCTGACCAACCTGATCTCCTTCTATGATCAGGTGACCCGCCTGGTGGATGTGGGGAGGCCTGTGGATGTGGTCTACCTGGACCTCAGCAAGGCCTTTGACACCGTTCCCCACAGCAAACTCCTGGCCAAGCTGGCAGCCCGTGGCTTGGACAGGAGCACACTGCGTTGGGTTAGGAACTGGCTGGAGGGCCGAGCCCAGAGAGTAATGGTGAATGGCACCACATCCAGCTGGCGGCCTGTCACTAGTGGTGTGCCCCAGGGATCAGTACTGGGCCCCATGCTCTTCAACATCTTTATTGATGATCTGGATGAGGGCATTGAGTCCATCATCAGTAAATTTGCAGATGACACCAAGCTGGGGGCAGCAGTTGATTTGCTGGAGGGCAGAGAGGCTTTGCAGAGGGACCTTGACAGGCTGGACAGATGGGCAGAGTCCAATGGCATGAGATTTAACACATCCAAGTGCCGGATTCTGCACATTGGCCACAACAACCCCAGGCAGTGCTACAGGCTGGGGTCAGAGTGGCTGGAGAGTGGCCAGGCAGAGAGGGACCTGGGGGTGCTGGTTGATTGTAGGCTGAACATGAGCCTGCAGTGTGCCCAGGCAGCCAGGAAGGCCAGTGGCATCCTGGCTTGCATCAGGAACAGTGTGGCCAGCAGGAGCAGGGAGGTCATTCTGCCCCTGTACACTGCACTGGTTAGGCCACACCTTGAGTACTGTGTCCAGTTCTGGGCCCCTCAGTTTAGGAAGGATGTTGACTTGCTGGAACGTGTCCAGAGAAGGGCAACAAAGCTGGTGAGGGGTTTGGAACACAAGCCCTATGAGGAAAGGCTGAGGGAGCTGGGGTTGCTTAGCCTGGAGAAGAGGAGACTGAGGGGTGACCTTATTGCTCTCTACAACTACCTGAAGGGAGGTTGTAGCCAGGCATATGTTGGTCTCTTCTCCCAGGCATCCAGCACCAGAACAAGAGGACACAGTCTCAGGCTGCGCCAGGGCAGGTTTAGGCTGGATGTTAGGAAGAAGTTCTACACGGAGAGAGTGATTGCCCATTGGAATCGGCTACCCGTGGAGGTGGTGGAGTCACCTTCACTGGAGGTGTTCAGGAGAAGACTTGATGGGGTGCTTGGCTGTATGGTCTAGTTGTTGGGTGGGTTGGATTGTTTGATGGGTTGGACGCGATGATCTTGAAGGTCTCTTCCAACCTGGTGTATTGTATTATTGTATTATTGTATTATTGTATTATGATTCTATGATTCTATAATTGCAAAAAGTGTAAGCTGTCATAAGGTAGAGTAGTTCTAGGCATTGATTAAGACAGATAATCTAATTTACTTTGCAGGCCACATAGGAAAGAAACAAGAGCTTCTGATCTCTTTTAAGTTGTACTCAGCCTAACTCTTACTTTTGGGACACAAACAGATGATATCAGATTTTTCTTCAGTTGGATGAGCAAATGAAAATTAATTGAAGCCATGGACTGGTTTTCCTTCTTCCCCATATATCTTTATTGCAGATGTCAAGCAATTCATTATCCTACATGTTCTACATCAGTTTAATACAAAATTTTGTCAAAGTGCCGCAAACAATCTAGGCATAAGCACCATGCAGAGATAATCCTAGAGAAGTAATCGTATTTGTTCCTGACTTGTAAAATCTGCAGGGTTTGGTGGTATATTGGGGGGGTCTTGTTTGTTTAGGGGAGGTGGGAGGGGAGGTTGTATGGGGTTACTTTGGTTTGTTTTAAAGAAAAGGATGCAAGTAATTCTTTCTATCAGTAAGCACTTCAAGGATGCATGAGTGAAGATGAAAATCATGCACACTGAAAAGGGAACTGATCAGATCAGAGATTTTGCAACTATAAAGAAAGCAAGCAAATGAGGGATAAAAAATGCTTCCAGAATAGTCTTCAGTGTATGCTACTTTGATATTTCACTACTTCACTTATCATATATAAATATTAGTAATATTGGGTTACTCAATGATATTCCACCCCAAGAAGTTTAACTCAAGCTACTTAATTTCATTTTCAAAAAATTAGAATGCAAGCTTTCATTTGTAGCATGTCACAGATTTGTATGCCTTCTTGGCAAATTTCAAGATAACTATAGTATTTATGATAGCTTCAACTGCTGCAAGATATTTTTCTCACTTTGTAGTCAATATTAGCAGTAGATTTACATTTCATTTGCTAGTACAGTGAGCTATATCTACCTTTTTGTGTGTGTGCTTGATTCTCTATTCATTTGGAAAAGTGTCCTTCAAAAAGCAACTTCAAAGTCTACAAAATGCCACTGGCATGGGGGCAAGATTTAACATGCTGTACCTTTGAGGATTGAATTCAAATGCACTTAAAATTTTACTTTTTGAATGAATAAAAAGAAACCGCAAGGGAAAGCCAGCTAATGCCTTGCAAAATGTTATTATTCATTCAGAAAGATATTTCATCAAAACCCACAAGTGTGTTGCCTTCTGTAAATTGGTCCAGAAAGGCATTTCTTAAAAGTATATATATTCCTGAGGACTTTTTTTTGAAGCTCAAAAGTAAAGTAGTTCCATAATATAGTAGTACCACCCCCAGAAAACTCCTCTTGTATTAATAAGTCAGTAATCAATATACTTGACAATCTTTGATCAATATACTTTCAAAAATCCTTGAACTTGAATAGATATAATACTGATGCACTAGAAAGGGTCCATAATGGAAATATTGAAAAGAAGAACTTCCTTTTCCCTTTTTCTGTAGTCCATTATGAGGAAATGGACCTCTGAAGTGTGACATCTTGAGCACCATCACAAGCAAAACGTTTTGTCCTATAAAGCTCCACAGTACTTAATAAGATGGCAACTAGGTCAGCTTTCGAATAAAGTTACAGTACTTCTTCAACCAAAACTCAACTAATATTAATCCAGAATGGGTTTTTTTACTGATTTGTGAAAAAAAGGACAAATTTGTGTATGAGCTGCAGTAAGCAAAGTATCAGATTTGACTATTTATTATGAGTGTAATGGTTTGAGCCAAAAATCGTAGAATCATGGAATGGTCTGGGTTGGAAGGGAGCTCCAAAGACCATCTAGTCCAAACCCCTCTGCAGTAATCAGGGGCATCCTCTACTAGTTCAGTTTGCCCAGAATCCTGTCAAGCCTGAATATATCCAGGGATGGGGCCCCAACCACCATCCTGGGCAACCTGTTCCAGTTTTCCACTACCCTCAAGGTAAAGAACTTGTTCCTAACATCCAATCTAAATCTGCTCTTGTCCACTTTGAAGCCATTGTCCCTCATCCTATCACTACAGGCCTTTTAAAAAATGAGTGTAATGTTTCCTTTCACCTGATTGCCATAACTTTTCAAGTATCATGGAGAGTGGCTTGGCAACTACATCAGCTAATTCCTTCAGGACTCTGGGGTGCCCTTCATCATATACATCCTACACCATTCTGAGAAATGCTTGCTGCATGATACAAGTAGGCATTGCCAGGACTTATGAAGCCCATGGGATGTTACAGGGTTTGTAACATTTGTTGTTCTAGGGGAAACGGCTGAACTTTCTCTTCCCAGTTTTGATTGTTATGTGGATAGCATGGTGCAGATTCCTGTACAGATTTTGGTCAGGTATTTTCTTCTTTTTTTTTTTTTTCCCTGTCTCTTTTGGTGTAATCTGATAGCCCTGCAATAGACTAGTAATGCATTTGTGTAACTCAGCTAAAACTCTCTGTCTCCCACTTGTTATGCCCCATAAGAGAGAGAGAGGCGTGGGTGTGAGGTGGTGAGCAGGCAGCTTAACACATTTACTTTGCATTAACCTGTTACAATGAGAGAGACATTATACTCTGCCTGACCTAGAAGGGGTCATGTCTTCTCAAAATGTTTGTGAAACAGCTTCTGACTTTTTTGTTTCTATCTTGGTGTCTCCGCACAGGCTCATAATTATTTAACGCACTTTTTGAAACCACCTCTAAGCAATTTGAATGCCCTCTATTGACATGAATAGCCAGTTAAGTATCACTTCAATATCTAACCCTTGAATGTGGAGACTGAATGTTTTGTAGAGCTATTTGTCAACTTCCTTCATCTATTTTTCTGTCTCCAGACAATTTGTGGCTTCTTAGAAAGTGTCTCTGCTAAATTTCACTTTGAATGTCCTTACTCTTAGGTAATACTAGGCCTAAACTTCCGAGAGTCTGTGCAATAGGTGTCTTAGTCTCCTCTCCCAAAGATGTTCTGCTGTTTTTAAAAATGCTGTCATTTTTCTTCCTCTTTTCAGGTTTCTTCCTTCAGCACTTGAAAACCTCCTTTACCCAAAACTTGCAAAACTGCTCTGCTTTCCAGTGTGTAATAGTTTAAATCAGAACAAAGAGGGACATAACCAAACTAGTGGGTTAAACTTTCTGTTTCTACTTTCCAACACAGAAGTGAGGGAAAAGTAACACACAAAAACTCAGGATTGAGACACACAAAAAAGTGAGATAAGAATAAAGTTTAACAAGCAAAAGCAGAAAAACATGGTACAAAATGCATAATTACCTTAGCCTGTTTGCAGAAAAAACATGGTGCAAATCAGCGGCAAGCAGAAGCAAGTGAGCCAAAAGCCCAAGCTAGAAAACTATTCCCCCCATCCTTCTTTGTCTCCCTGCCATCCCAGTGGAATGGACTAGCACCCAAGCACCCAAAACCAGAAGGAGCAACCAGAACAGGAAACCTCCCACATTACAATCTGAACCTCAAGCCCCATAATATTTTGCTCCAGCCAGTACTTTCATTTTTGAAGCTGTCATGACTGCAGCATGGTATGAATAACAGCATCAGATTCAACCCAATCCATGACACAGTGATACTGTAATGTGCAACACATCGTTTCCCATTTATGGCTCAGTTTGTGAGAGTGCAGCAGCTGTTGTGATTTCATCAGCATCTGCCATAAATCTCAAAATCCCAGATATAAACACCATCTGGCTGTGAAAGGGCAGTACCTAAGTGTTTCAGTGACTGTCGATACATGCAAAAAGATCTAATGGTTTAGAGAGCATTGGGACATCTGAAGAAGAACTAAATAGCTTAAGTCCAAAGCAATCTTTTGTTAGAAAAACTTAATTACCTGTTTAATTTCAAACAAGAATGCTCTGGTTACCTTTTTATATGATGCATTAATACTTTACTAAAACAGGGAAAATACAGTAAGTTTAGCCAGTTCTCTGCTGAAAAGTCCATATCAAAGAGGGTGACTTGAATTCACTCTGAGAATTAATGCATAGATGTTCATAATAACAACAGGCTTGAGAAGTCAGGCTGAAAGTTTTCCTGCTTTTGACATCATCATAGTGTACTGCAGGGGAGTACCAGATGTTATGCAGATCCTTATCATGCTCTGTCTTCTATTTAAGTATACTTATCAATAAATAACTGCATGAGTAACTCAAATATTTCTAATGTAGATCAGCTGATAGATGCTCTCATTAACAAAAGCTGCAGGCTATGTCATTATCATCATCTTCTAGCTTCCTTCCAATGTTACTAAGTGAGCTGGTTTGGTATGCATGCGCATGTCTGGGAAAGAGGAGGGTTTTGCTCAGCAATTCCTTTTATCAGTTCATGTTCCTGATGATTTTCCCTCTTTTCTTTTCCTTTTCTTCTTTTAGACTGTGACAGTGCAGCAGAACTCTAATTAAATTACATGTAGGACAGCAGATACAGACAGAGATTGTTTAACAGACAACTGTGTTAAAAGACATTGTCCTTGAATACAATGGTGATAGATTCACTTTGTCTCATGGTGTTATTCAAATTGGAATACAAAGCTATAAGGCTAAATCTGGTTTCTTAAAGATGCTGAAGACAGCTAGCTGAATGCTGATATCAAAATTCTTCATGAGTCTTTGCTCAAATTTCAGACAGCTGGATTTATTGCTGTGGGGTTTCTCTGCCTCAAAAAAAACCTACAGAGGCTTTTGCCTTTCCCTTTGTATCTGCATTTTATAAGCATTTGTAAGAATGGATGCATTTTTAAGAATGCACATACTGCTATGCATACAAAAAAGCAACTTTGTATTGTTGGTTGTTCCAAATACCGTTTGAGTCAACAAAGCCAGAAAACAAAACATTGTTCCTTTATCCGTAATACAGTCCACATAATGAGGACTGCATACTCTTAATGTGTTAAGATAGAATCATAAAATTATTAAAGTTGGAAAAGACTTCCAAGATCATTGAGTCCAACTATTAACCCAGCACTGCCAAGCCCACCATTAAACCATGGCCCTGAGGACCATGTCTACAAGTTTTTGAACACTTCCAAGAATGATGATTGAACCACTTCCCTTGGCAGCCTGTTCCGATACTTAAGAACTCTTTCAGTGAATAAACATTTCTTAATATTCAATTTAAACCTTCACTGGCAGTTTCTTCTCATCCTGTTGCTTGTTATTAGGGAGAAGAGACCAACTCCTACCTCACTACAGTCTCCTTTCAGGTAGTTGTAAAAGGCAATAATGTCTCCCCTGAGCCACCTTTTCTCTAGACTTAAGAATGCCAATTCCCTCATAATATTTGTGCTCTAGACACCCACCAGCTTCATTGCCCTTCTTTGCTTCTAGTTTCTGTTTGTTGCCCATGCTGCTTGTACAGGTGTAGATCTCATGTCCAACACCAGCAAGGTAAGCCAGGAGGGCCTGCCACTCTGAGCAGGCACATTTCCATTCTCTTCTCCCATCTCTTAGGTCTCCTCCTTTTGCCTGTGGGGTAGAGGATCCTCTGCTTCTTGTGTTGTTTCCAACTATTGCGTTTGTCTCAGGGATGTCTCATGGATGGTTGTGGAGTCTCCTCTGGAGACTTTCAAAACCTGCCTGTGAGGCCTGCCCTAGGTGATGTTGCTTGGCAAGAGGTTTAGACTAAGTTCTTCAAGGCCTTTGACGCAACATCCCCACAACATCCTTCTTGTCATGTTGGAGAGATGTAGATTTGATGGGTGGACTGTTCAGTGGATAAGGAATTGAATGGATGGTTGCATCCAGAGGGTGGTGCTTGTCTGATCTCCGGTGTGGCTTTTGTACACGTGAGCATTCGAATGCCTTCTCTCCTGGCCCTGCCCTCACCGAGTCAGAGCTACTGCTTGTCAGGGGTTCTACATTTCCTGCTCTGGAGGTCTGGTGCACCTGCAATTTCGACTTGGGTTTTGCTGATTTTGGAAAGGTCTTCCAGTGTGATCCGCCACCCTGGAGCACGCCTGTTGGAAATGTTCACCTTGGGGACTTCCTGAGATCTACCCACCTGCACATTCTTCTACGATCAACACAGGCAAACCAATTCTTTGTTGAGTACAGAGAAAGCCTGCAGATAAATGAATTTGAACCAACCAGTTCACACAGAATTCCTATGCTCAAAGCTGTTGTCCAGATTACTTTGTGGACAGGATTTTGTAACAGCTAGAGATGTTCCACGTCTTGGTATTAGAGAAATATGGCCACCTGACATTTTGGGAGTGATGGTGTTTGGCAGAACCAGAAGTCTGCAAAAGAACTGAGGAGGAAAGAATGGAACCACACCTTCTATAGTACTCTTGAAAATCTCCTTAATATTGGTAAGAATTCAATTTTTTCTGAGGGTTTGAACAATCAAGCTTCCTGTTAAATTTAATTTCCTTTCTCAGAGAACGTCAGGCCTTAGTTGCACTTTGACCTGAAGGGCTAAAATATACTTTTTTGTCTTTTTTTAGGTGCATCTTTGAAACACCAAAGCTGCTGGTTTGTTAGAGAGTTTTTACATTGGTAAGCTCATCAGCAGCATTGAATTTTACTCCACCTTGGTGAATTTGCCATAGATTGATGTAGCCTATTTGAAAGCATTTATTAAAAACTCTCTAATTGAAAAGAAATGGTGTTCCAAATTTTCTTAAACCTATGTCCTTTCTAAATTATTTAAATCTGCAATTATAAAAACCAATTACTTCTTCTAGCTTTTGCTTCTCTATCTTTTATTCTCGTCAAGTCTTGTTATCATTTCAGTTGCTCAATCAATATTTTATACCTAAGTTTAACAGAAAGTCCTAATTCTGTGTTTTGGCAAAGTTCCAGTTTCATATTCTTGAGGCAAGCAAGTACTACTTATACTAGGGTTCTGTGGCACTGCTTTAAATTGCTGTGTCTTCAGCAGGTCAGTAGCCCTTGCATAATTTCCTGTCAAGTAACAATATAAAAAATGAATGCAAAAAGTAAATATTTTTCAAATACAAAACTTCAAGTTAAAAAAAAATATTCCTCACTCAGCAGTGATGTGTTTCCTTGGGAATGCTGCAGTATATGTGGCTTTGGTATTCTAATAAAACACTGGAAGGAAGAGGATGCAGAACTGATGCTTGTGACCTATCTGGGACCTCATTACCAGTTTTGCAGTAATATTCAGTGAATTTTTTTAAGCCTATCAGCTCTATAAGCAACTAAAAATGTGTCTTGTAATTCATGATCGGGTCACAAATGTAACAGCATGACGCATACAAATGAAATCTTGTGGGTTTCAGATATGACATAAAAATAGCTTCTTGATCACTGAAAAAGTAAATTCCTAGAGAACCAACCTCCTTTATATGCTCTATAACACTTTGCTGATACAGGCCATTGCCTACAGGAAGCAATGGACTCTCAGAAGCTTTTGCATATGCTACAAACCAGCAACCACTCTTTTCTCCTTATGTTAAAGAAAATTACAATAATGCAACTACACTTAGCAATTTTGCAATAAATTAGGAACCTAGGCATACCAACATTATATGAACAAAAACTCTCAACTTTGTCCTGGTTTCAACTGGAAAACCAGTTGGAACGGCCTGTTGAATTCAGCTGGTGAGTACATGATACCATGATGACATCATGCCTGAGATACAAACACATGCCACACTGTCTGGAGCAGAGAGTCATGAGGCTTGTAGTTCAAACTGTAACATGAAATGCTTCCTGTTTCTGGTGGTTTCTTACGACTTCAGGCTTGGGGTGTTGGTCTCTTCTGCTTTGCTGGTTGCGAGCTTGAGGCAGGGGGAGTCATTTTATGGCTGGCTTGCTTCTGCTGCTTCTATGCTGTATATGGTGTTTGTATATTATATTACTTCATTACATTCTCTTCATCTCAGCTCACAGGGCTTTTTGTGTGTTTCACTCACCCTTGATCATGGCAGTGAGTCCTGTTAGAGCAGAATGTCTTAAATGAGGACAAACTTCAACATGACAGATTCTAGCAGTAGTGCATATTAAAAGAAAAGGAAGTGTCATGATTGAAATTAGCCCTAGATTTTGGCAATTTACTGATTAGAGCTCTCCAGCTCAGCAGGGTTGAAAGTCACTGATTCAGATCACTGACTACAATTTGGATGAATAATCTGGTGTCAGAATCACTCATCATTCTGCCCAAATCACTGCAAAGCTGGAGACCTGAGTACATGAAAAATTCTCAGATTTTACATATGACATATCTGTGTCCTTCTGTGCAATAACTCTTGAGTAAGTTGATTTTTTTTCTTACTTTGGCACTTTTGATAGCCCTCAGAGATGAAGTAACAGTGAGATAAATTGTATGGTATCTTGGGATTTAGTACATTTGTTCCTCTGGTGGTTGAGCTGAGATTCCTTACTATTTGCTCTACTATTTTTTTGGTTTAGATTTTTGGTGGTGGTGGGCTTTAAATTAATCAAAGGAATCCTAGAGGCTACAACTTAAATATCCAGGGAGCAGCTCATGACACCTGGTTTTCTGTCATGATCCCAACTATTAAATCGTGGGGATTCGTTCGGAAAAGAACTAGAGCGTCATAAAATTTTGCAGAAGCTTTTCACTTGTAGATTTTTACAATAGTTATGAGTGAGGTACTGCATGCCTTGTGTAATATTTGGGATCAGAGTGGGATTTATGTGGGCAATTACATTGTTTAGGGGACATAGTCAATGACAAATCTTGTGAAATATGTCTTCAATTCCTTACTGGTGTTCTTTCCTAATCTTAAGGGAATCCTGTTGTCCTTCTTGGAATAAGAGCCTTCATCTTGTCCTGGAACTGGCACTTGAAGGTTGCATGTCATCGTGCTTTCTGGGCAAAATATGTGCTCATGTGTAATTCTGTGACTTGGACTGTTGTGGTTTTTTAATAGTTTGAGTGTTTGGACATTTGATCATGATGGATGCCTAACAGAATACCAATCAAACCCTAAACCATGTGTCAGGCACAGATCCCCGTGCTTGGAAAGCCTGGGCATGTATGCAGAGAACTGATGGCTATCAATTTCTGGCCTTTTCTGTTGATTTTGGACAAATACTTATCTGGTGACTCACAACCAAAAATAGCATGGATTGAATAAAATACATGAGCTGCAGAGCACAAGGCTCTTCTTTTCTTGTATTTTCCCCACCACATACGTGGTTTATAAGCAGCAGCAGTTTCAGAAGGATTTTCCGCTATGAAAGAGACACCAGAGGCATTCCCACAATGGACAAGCAGCATTGTGAGTAAACTGATATATTCCTTAAAGTTTCCAGGAAATTCCTACCTTTTGTTAGTAGAGGTCACATACTACTTTTGGATTTATCTTTTTTCCAAACACTGTTCTCAAACCATTTGTAACCATTCCTGTATTCTGAAGATATGTTCAACCAACCATACTGAATCTTGATAATATTCTGCAACTTTGGTATATATTTATGTGGGAGGTGGAGCCATATTAATAAATAATGTATATTTTTATTAATTCCCTGCCTTATCCCTCTTTATTCACAACATTCATATGTTTCTGTTACTTCATTATTGCAGCTGGTTTAGGAACATACATTTTAATTAATCCTTTCACCTTGCCTAAGATAATGTTTCATAATCTGACAAATTCTGGGGACAGGTAAGTCAATTATGGCAGTCTGTCCTAGGTAAGTGTTTAAGTGTCTACTATGCACAGACTTGTCAACTTCCAGAAATTCTATAGAGCAACTCACTACTGTGTTTCTGAAGCCTTGACATATATGAGAATGACATGCTTTTCAAATGTGAAGAAGCTTTTTTCATTAGTAAGAGTCCTGTTGGTTAACAGGAAGATAATATGAAAGGAGACCAAAACTTTGACACTTCAGAAGCTGCAGGATTGCCATTGTCCAGGTGCAACATATACAGGATGATTTAAGGTCATTTTTCCTAGATAAAAGAAGGATCATGACTTTGAAATCTAGTGTTTATATCACTTTCTCAAAAGTGTTGACATCCAACTTGACTATTTAGTATTTCAACAAAGGGCTGTTTAATGTATAATGACTGAAAATGTATTGGAGCAGAATGAAGCTCAGCTCCATCACAACATTAGATAGTCAAAATCAGTTATGTCTATACAACCCTCTCAGTCTGTCAAATCTTATTGTTCTCTGAAAAGTCAAGTAACTTTGAGACATCTCATGTCCTCAAAGGGATGAGTTCAGACTATAGCCTGCATCTTGAATTCCTTTTTGGCATAGCACAAATCTTTTATGTGAGGAGTTATTAATACATGACAGCCTGAATTCTGGAGTCTAGCATACTTCACAGGAAATTTGGAGCTTGGCTGGAGAGGCTGACTCCTTAAAGAGTGAATTAATGTCAACATCGAAGTGCACAAAGGCTGTGAGTGTCCCCAGAGTTATACAGAAAAATACCCCTTTTCCTACCATGAGAATATAAAACTTGCTGCTAACATCAATAGTAGCTGTTTGGATCCTAGTTTAATCCTAGTGAAACCAGTAACAAAATTTCCCTGGATTACATAACATAGGGTGGATACAAAGGGAATGCAGCTTTGTAGACATCTTGCATAGTTCATCTTCATTGGTGCTCAGCATTGCCCTGTGACTGGTGTATATCTTGCTAAGTAGTCATTACTAGCTTATCAAAGTTCCAGTTAAAAGTTCCTAACATTACCCTTTTCATTCTTCTTTTTCCAAATATTATTAATACTTTATATCAGATCTTAAAACTAATCCAAGAAATGGCTGACATAACCCAGAAAGAAAAAATACAGTATTTGAATTTTATAAAGGCTTGGTTTTCATGAATTAGGATAAGACTGATAAGAAAACAAATTGGTATACATGGTTAGCTTCTATCTGGGTTGAGGGAAAGCTCTTTTTTTTTTTTGGGGTTTGTTTTTTTTTTTGAGAGCTGGTGTCAATGTCAGTTTGCGCAAAGCAGTTTGGCCTCTAGCAGCCAAAATGCTGTTTTGTCCTCGTGCCAGACCTCTGTGAAAAACACAGAGAACAGAGAGTCACACTTCTCTTTCGAGTGCCAAGTTGGCAACTAACTCCTTTTTGGCTTGTGAGCATGTTCCTGACAGCATAGGAGAGCCAGCTCTGAGCCAAGATTGCACCTGTAGTGTGCAGAGAGCCAACAGCTGTTAAGAAATTAACAAAGAT
Source organism: Picus viridis (assembly GCA_033816785.1). NCBI lineage: Eukaryota > Metazoa > Chordata > Aves > Piciformes > Picidae > Picus > Picus viridis. Next base: position 28,577,116 of record CM066575.1, read on the forward strand.
GTACTTTGTCTAATTAGAAGGTTTTTTCTTTATTAAGCTCTCTCAGAAAAAATGCCTACTTAAATCTGTGACATAGTTTATACGGGGCTCAAAACTATTTGCTTAATTTGGCCTTGGCTGTTAAATGAATTCAAACAGTTTATGATTTATATGAAAATGAACAAAACCCAGGAAACTCACAGGAACAGGTTACCCAAATTTGGAGTTAATGTGAGGAAAGATCTGGGCCAATAGACAGTTCTACTAGGCAGCTCATCTCAGGATCTTTGTGTTCTGCCACACTCCCTTTCCCTGGGAATTGTAATTTTCTAAAGCAGTTGCCACATATGCCTCATTCTCTAGTAATGACAGCATACTGTAAATAAATAATTCACAAATTGTGAAGTTACCAGTTCACTTTATAATTAGCTTTAGTTGAAAGCAGAAAATAAACAAAACCTAATAATAGTTGTTTGGATTAAATAATCCCTAATCTTTCATAATAACAGTCCAAGTTGCTTCCCTATAGTTACAAAGCAACTTTTTGTAAGTCACTTCTTGGATTCTCTGAATGAAAATTTTTCATCAATATGGTCTTGGTTTCTGATGTCTAGGACTGGGTCTAGACTCTTTGCAGGCTTAATGACAGCAGACATGGTTAAGACTGATGTACCAGGTGACTTTTGTGCATCTTCACCAACAAGATCTCTCATAGTATCATAGTATCAGTCAGGGTTGAAGGGACCACAAGGATCATCTAGTTCCAACCCCCCTGCCATGGGCAGGGACACCCTACACTAGATCAGGCTGGCCAGAGCCTCGTCCAGCCTGGTCTTAAACACCTCCAGGGATGGGGCCTCAACCACCTCCCTGGATAACCCATTCCAGGGCTTCACCACTCTCATGGGGAAGAACTTCCTCCTCACGTCCAGCCTGAATCTCCCCACCTCCAGCTTCATTCCATTCCCCCTAGTCCTATCACTACCTGAGATCTGGAGAAGTCCCTCCCCAGCCTTCCTGTAGGCCCCCTTCAGATAATGGAAGGCCACAATGAGGTCACCTCGGAGCCTTCTCTTCTCCAGACTGAACAGCCCCAACTCCTTCAGTCTGTCCTCATAGGAGAGGTGCTCCAGCCCTCTGATCATCTTCGTGGCCCTTCTCTGGACACACTCCAGCACGTCCACATCCCTCCTGTAATAGGGGCTCCAGAACTGGACGCAGTACTCCAGGTGGGGTCTCACCAGAGCTGAGTAGATGGGAAGAATCACCTCCCTCGACCTGCTGGCCACACTTCTCCTGATGCAGCCCAGGATCTGATGTGCCTTCCGGGCTGCAAGTGCACATTGAGAGCTCATGTTGAGCTTCTCGTCCACCAGCACCCCCAAGTCTCTCTCCTCAGGGCTGCTCTCCAGCCAGTCCCTGCCCAGCCTGTATTTGTGCCTGGGATTGCCTCGACCCAGATGTAGGAGTCTGCACTTGGTCTTGTTGAACCTCATGAGGTTGGCTTGTGCCCACCTCTCCAGCCTGTCCAGGTCCCTCTGGATGGCATCCCTTCCCTGCAGTCAAGTCTTTACGCTCTACAGGCTGAGTTCAGGGAGGAGAATTACTAGTAGCATGTGAGTATTGAGTCAGGGATTAACTGCAAGGGTTTGACTTGCATATTGTTGGGACCCAGCAGACTTCATCCAAGCTGCTGAGAAAGATTGTCAAGCTCCTTCCAAAAGCTACTCTATATAATTTTTGAGAGGCTGTAGAGATCAGGGGAGAAATAGGAGAAAAGTGAACCATAGAATGCAGTAGGTTGGAAGGGACATTTAAGAGTCACCTAATCTAATTCTGTTGCAGTAAGCAGGGACATCCCCAGCTAGATCAGGTTGCTCAGAGCCCCACCAACCCTGACTTTGAATGTCTCCAGGGACGGGGCCTCCACCACAGCTCTGGGCAACCTGTTCCAGTGTTCCACCACCCTCATAGTAAAGAACTTGTTCCCAATGTCCAATCCATACCTACCATTCCCTGGTCTGAAAACATTGCCCCTTTGCCTAGTACTACATGCCTTTGTAAATAGTCCCTCCCAGCTTTTTTTTTTTAGATATTGAAAAGCTGCTATAAGGTCTCTGTGGACTCCTCTCTTCTCCAGCCTGAATAACCCAACTCTCTAGCCTGTCCTTGTAGGATAAGTGCTCCAGGCCTTTGATAATTTTTGTGGCCTTCTTCAGGACCCACTCCAGCAGGTCCATGTCCTTCTTGTGCTGAGGGCCCCAGAGCTGGAGACAATACTCCAGGTGAGGTCACACCAGAGTACAGTAGAGTGGCAGAATCACCTCTCTCGATCTACTGGCCACAGTTCTTTTGATACAGCCCAGGATATGGTTGGCCTTCAAGGATGCAGGTGCACATTGTTGTCTCATGTTCAACTTCTTGTCCACCAGTTCCCCTCATACTTTTCTGCAGGGATGCTTTCTATTGCACCTCCCCCAGCCTATATTGATAATAAGGATTGTCCCAACCCAGGTACTTGTTGAACCTCATGAGGTTCACCTGAGCCTCCACTTCTTTAGCTTGTCCAGGTCCTTGTGGATGACATCTTGTCCCTCAGTTATATTGACCACACCACTCAGCTTGGTATCATCTGCAAAACCGCTGATGATGCACTCGATCCTGTCGTCCATATCATCAGTGAAGATACTAAACAGCAGTGGCTGCAGCACTAACTCCTGAGAAACATCACTTGTCACTCATCTCCATTTGGACACTAGGCTGTTCACCACTACCCTCGGGATGTGCCCATCCAGCCAATTACTTATCCATTGAACAGTCCACCCATTGAATCCATATCTCTTCAACTGAGAAAGATGGGACAATGTCAAAGGCCCAGCAGATGTCCAGAGAGATGAAATCCATTGCCCTTTCCTTGTCCATTGATATAGTCACTCCATTGGAGAAAGCCACTAGACTAGTCAGGGCAGGACTTGCCCTTAATAAAACCATGATGGCTGTATACAATTACCCATGTCCAAAACTGGCAAAACAATCAAGCCCTGGATCTAACACACTGGTTGTCTGCCTTCAGTGTCTGGGGCAAGTCCTCATGGAGCCAATTTCTCAGACCGGGAAAGATAATTTGAAGCAGACACCATGGATTTGTAGACAGGTAAATCATGCCTGACCAATGTGATTGCCTTCTGCAATCAAATGATGAAATTCATGTGTCAGAGAAAATGGTGACTATCTTTTATTTGAACCTAGAAAGGGTTTTGACATCATCACTATATTCTTGTATCTGAGTTAGGATGTTATAGGCAGGTAAACATAATGGGTACATGATCAGACTCAAAAGAGTTTACTTAGTATGCTGTAGTCTGACTGGAGTCTTGTGTCAAGCATTATACTAGATATGGCTGTCCTGGTACCAGTCCTGTTCAACATACTTTTCAGTGGATTAGAGGAGGTGATAGCACTCTTTTTTTTGAGACTGCAGATGATACCAGTAGAGGGGGAACATCAGGTAGTACTCTCAAGGGTAGTGCTGCCATCCAAAGGGACCTACAGACAGGCTGGAAGAATGGGCCAGCAGGAACCTCATGAAGCTCAACAAGAACTAAGCCAGGTGTTGTCCCTGGGCAAGAAGCATCAGTGCAAGCCTTACAGAAGTTGCATCTTTTCATTGCACAATACTTGTCATGGGGGAAGCCTCTGCTTTCTGATATGACTAACATACCTACCACCGACATACCTCCAAGTGATGAACTAAGAGAGAGGATAGGAGAATGACAGCTTCCATAATATAATTTCAACCTGCAAAACAAAATCCGATCTCAAACATAGCAGCTTCTCTTTCACTGTTAAAAACCATGGCCTAAGGATGCACATAAATAGGATGAAATGGAAAGTATTTTAAAAATAATAGTAAAGGATTTATTAAGCATAAGACACAGAAATAAACAATATATTTTTTGCACAAGCTTTAAAGATCTAGGATCTGGTCTTCTGGGTTTTTTATTTTCTTTGTCTTAAAATCTTCTTCCCTCAGCAAGAAAAAAATGTTGGCAATAATATAGTCATAGGAACTTTTTATTAATTACCTATAATAATTACTTTGAACTAAGTACTGAGAACCATAATTCCTCTGACATTCAAACATTGCTACCCTGTTTGTTATCTAAAGTGTTAAAGAGTTTCATATTAAAATTATTTTATGGCTTTTAATGCAGAAGTGCTATGAGAGACTGGATTTCAGACAGAAACTCTCCTGAGTAAATATGAGTGAACTATCTGTTTCGTTACCAGCTTTGTACACAGAGTTAGAATATGATGCAGAACAGTGAATTGTCATGGGGAGGAAAAATCTCAGCTTAAGGTATGAGTACAAGGGGTCAGTGGAAGCACATCAACGTTTCTCACGTGTTAGAGAAGAAAACACTATTTTACCCTTTTTTTGAATCTAGAAACACAAAAGGGGGGGGAGGGAAAGAGGAGGAGTTGTGCTTCTATGTGGGGAGGCAGTGAATTTATTTTTCTGTTGCATCTTCCTTTCCCCTCTGCTGCCTCTGTATTTCACAGAGGTGTAAATTATGTTAGCACACATGCACATCTGCTTTATATTTATAAATATCTGGTATGTATGAAACCTGCTGGGGTGAAAATCTAGACATTTCCTTGGGGTCAAACTGAAAAAAAAAAAAAAAAAGCCCCTCAAACCAAACAAAAAATGTCCACTAAAAATGGAACCGTAAAGAACATAACTTTTTTCTTCCAAGTGAGTTGGTTTAAATGCTCAGAATCCAGGATTATGCTACATTTCCACCTTTTTTTTTTTTTTATCATTAAAAAAAAAAATTAAGTGTTAGAAAGCCTAGAAAAGTAGATTGAGACCATTTTTCACTGCATTTTATATCAATCTCTCCTACTGAAGATGACATCAAAAAATTTTGGCTGACTGTAAAACTTAAAGCATGAGACAGTATAGTATCGATTTCTAGGTACTAGAATACCTATTTCTAGTACCTCTTTCTAGTACATAGAATAGACTAGACTAGAATAGACTAGAATAGAATAGAATAGAATAGAATAGAATAGAATAGAATAGAATAGAATAGAATAGAATAGAAGTAGAATAGAATAGACCAGGTTGGAAGAGACCCTCAAGATCATCACATCCAATCCATCATCTAACACCATCTAATCAACTAAACCATGTCACCAAGTACTCCATCAAGTCTCCTCCTAAACACCCCTAATGATGGCAACTCTACTACCGTCCCAGGCAGCCCATTCCAATGGGCAATCACTCTCCCTATGAAGAATTTCTTCCTAACATCCTGTCTGAACCTACCCTGGCACTGCTTGAGACTGTGTCCTCTTGTTCTGGTACTGGCTGCCTCGGAGAAGAGACCAGCCCCAGCCTGTCTACAACCTCCCTTCAGGTAGTTGTAGAGATCAATAAAGTCTCCCTGAGCCTCCTCTTCTCCAGGCTAAGCAACCCCAGCTCCCTCAGCCTCTCCTCACAGGGCTTGTGATCCAAACCCCTCACCAACTTTGTTGCCCTTCTCTGGACATGTTCCAGCAAGTCAACATCTTTCCTAAACTGAGGGGCCCAGAACACATCTAACAGGAATCGTACTAGCAAACTCCTCCCTAGATATCGCCCTCCACCAGAACAAGAGGACACAGTCTCAGGCTGCGCCAGGGCAGGTTTAGGCTGGATGTTAGGACGAAGTTCTACACAGAGAGAGTGATTTCCTATTGGAATGAGCTGCCCGGGGAGGTGGTGGAGTCACCATCATTGGAGGTGTTCAGGAGGACTTGATGGGGTGCTTGGTGCCATGGTTTGGTTGTTTAGGTGGGTTGGATTGGTTGATGAGTTGGACGTGGTGATCTTGAAGGTCTCTTCCAACCTGGTTTATTCTATTATTCTATTGTAAACTAAATCTACAGTTCCCAAATCTGCCATGTCTCCCCTTGACCAGTGAGAAGTGTTTTTAGAAAAATGTTAGTGAGACTAAAAGGGCAGAACAAAACCATTGCTAATGCTGAACTGTGCTTTGGATATTGGTGACAAAAAGACTAAAGTAGTCTTGGGTACTATGACAGCTGCTTGCTTGGAAGACTGAAACTGAGCAATAGGTAAGCCTTTTAGTCACATAACTACAGTAACAAAACTGGTTAATGAAGATTTTCTTCCACTTAAATCAGCATTAATTGGGGTGAATGTGATGCTTTTATATCACACTGCCATCTGTTGTCAAAAAAATAAAAAAGGTAAATAGGAAAATTAATAGATGCCTATTTTCTGAAGATGCAGAATAGAATAGAGTAGAGTAGAGTAGAGTAGAGTAGAGTAGAGTAGAGTAGAGTAGAATAGAATAGAATAGAATAGAATAGAATAGAATAGAATAGAATAGAATAGAATAGAATAGAATAGAATAGAATAGAATAGAATAGAATAGAATTAACAAGGTTGGAAAAGACCTTCAGGATCATCAAGTCCAACCTACCACCCAACACTGTCAACTAAACCATGGCAGCAAGCACACCACCCAGTCTCTTCTTAAACACCTCCAGTGATGATGATGAAACATCATGAAACATTTACAGATATAAGAGCTGATAGGACCCATAGATATTTCCAAATTTTTGCATGCTTTTTATTCTATATCACATATATGCTGTACTGCTTTATCAAAAATTTTGGATATAACTCAGATGTACCTTGCTACAACATTCCCTGAAACATTGGAAACTAATAACCATATATTATTATACATTGTGCAATAAAGGGTGTTTGACATTTCAAATGCTTTTTGTTTTTAAGTAAAAAGCTTTTTTTTTCTGCAGTGATGCCCACTGACATAGCAGCACGAAGGACAAGGATTTCAAAGTTATTTTTGTTGTTAAGGTGGCTTTTCCTTTCGTCATATTGGAGTCCCAAGTCCCTAGTAATTTACATTAATGAGTCATTCCCATGGCACTGTTTGAAAATGCATAGCTTGAAGGTACACTAGTGCTGTGTCTGACTCAATATGACTCATCTGTCTCTCTTCTACCTTGATTTCATTATGGGTATATCACTAGACTTAGAGCTATATCATATACTAGGTCTAAGTAGAACCTAAGTAGATACTTGCACACAGGGTACTTGGGAGAATATGTGTGGCTGTGTATACCTTGTGCATGTTTGGCTACTTGCATTAAAATAGCATCTTTTGGTCACAGAGAAGACTAAGGTTCATTTCACTTGGAGATGGTCCTGAAGTTCTTGTTCCATGTCATGCTCCTGCTCTCAGACAAGGTGATGCAAGCTGGTTGTAACCTGAAGAAATATGCTGTGCTGAGCCAGAGCCCCGGAACATAAGTCATGGTTGAACAGCTTTTAGCCACCTCTGAGCATGAGCAGAGAAGATGCACAGATGTTTGCAGCTGTGTGCTTAGAAATTGCCTCAGAAACAAGCTCTTCTATATCATTTTGCAGATGCAGTGGTGTGGGCTAACATCCTCAGATGATTAATGGATTTAGCAGTTCAGTTTACTCTTAAAACCAACTAAGACCAACTTGAATCGCTGTTCTTTCATAAACTAGTAATTGGGGAGACTGTGTTTCCTTAGATACACACAAAAGTATTAGCTATATAGCATATAATATTGCAAATGTTTGTAATGGCTGTGTGCTTACGCTAGAGGAAAGGAGATGAAGGACTGGACCAGGTAAGACCCTTCAACAACAACAACAAACACAAGGAAGAGAATAAACTTTTCTTCATATTCTCTGGGAAAAGTTGTGATGGTCTTAAACTGTTGCAGAAGAGATTCAGACCTGACACTAATAATAGCTTTTTAATAATAAGGACAGACAAGCACAGTAACAGGTTGGCTAGGGGACCAAGAATCTCTTTTATTATAGAGATGTTAGACAAGTATCTCACAAACACTTCTGAGATACAGCTGATCCTGCATTGGAGCAGAAGAATTGTACTGACTTGTTGAGCTAGTTTCTTTCATTGCAAATCTTCTAGGCTTTTGTGATTCACAATCTAAAAGAAAGCAGGTAGAATAGTCATTGACACATTAAAAATTGTGTCAGTCTTGCATTATGAAACACACTACTCTAGGAAAGATCTAGAGATCCATTTGTGGTAGTAGAGTTACTGGTCAATGAACTGACATTATCACTCTGGTTTGTATAGATTTTCACCGTCCTAATCACCATCTGTATGAGCCAGCAATGTATGTTCACAGCTCAGAAAGCAAATCTCACCCTGGGCTGCATCAAAAATAGTTGGGCCAGTAGGTCAAGAGAAGTGTTTCTCGTTCTTTGCTCCACCCTAGTTAGACTCCACTGGAGTACTGTGTTCAGCTTTGGGTCCTCCAGCCCAAGAAAGATATGGACCTGCTCAAGCAGGTCCAGAAAAGGACCACAAAGATGATCAAGGGGCAGAAGTAGCTTTCCTGTGATGACAGGCTGAAAGAATTGAGGTTATTTAGACTGAGGAAGAGAAGGCTCAAAGAAGAGCTTATAGGAGCCTTCCAGTACTTAAAAATGGCCTACAGGAAAGATGGGAAGGGACTCTTCATCAGGGAATGTAGTGATAGAACAAAATGTAACGGGTTTTAAATGACAGAGGGTAAATTTAGATTAGCTGTAACAAATTCATTACTGTGAGGGTGATGAGACAATGGAACAGGATGTCCAGAGAAGTTGTGCATGCCCTATTCCTAGAAGTAACCTGGTGTAGTGGAAGATGTCCCTGCCTGTGACAAGGATGTTGAAGCTAGAGGATCTTTAAGGTCCCTTCCAACCCAAACGATTCTATGATTCTATAACCAGATAGCTTTTAGCCTCCGTGACTGTTTCCTGCCTGATTACCCACTAGAAACTAGGTCAGAAATTCTAATTTTCTAATGATGTCTGTCGACTGATGCATTAGTGCATATTCTGTTCCATTAAGGTTACCAGTGCTTCAGGATCAGCATCGCACACTGAGAAACCCTGACATGTGAATAACCTATAATTCATTGTTTTCTGTCTCCTTTTCATGGACTTAACAGGCAGTTTGAGAATGAAGCAAGTGTTTGAAGAGACTCCAAATTGTCTGTGGTTGGAAATGTAAATGTCTACTGGCTTCCAGGGCATGTAGAAACAAATAGGTATCAGATGATCTGACTGGTTCTTTCCCTGTAGCTCATAGGAAAGGAGCTCTACTTCTGTTGTTATGCTTTAAGTTTAAATTATTTTCAAAGAAGGGAAACTTAAATTTTTGTGCATAATGGTTATGTTCACTTTAGTATGCACAGAACTTTTCACAGATTTTCTTGCCTATTGAACATCCCCTTTGACTGACATATGCACAGAACTACCTTTCCGCTCTGTAGCTGTGTCAGGATTTTCAAGTCATTCCAGAAGGCAGAAACACTTGGCATGACTCTCTCATTCTTAGCTTCACTTATATTTCCAATTTCATATGTAAATAACTTCTTAACTTCTAGAGAAGTGTCTTTAATATGTTTTTATGCTATCTACAGGTCTCTTCAAACTGCTGAATTCTTTAAACCCTTTTTCATTGGACTCATTGACAGGGCTTTAAACTAGATTCAAAGGGGGAAGGGACTGAAACCAGTCCCCCAGGCAGGAGACTGAGGGTGGTAAGCTGGAGTCAGGGGTGAAACCAGCAGCCCAGCTGAAGCGCATGTACACTAATGCATGAAGTATGGGCAACAAACAAGAGGAGCTGGAAGCCTTGTTACAGGAAGAAAGTTATGATGTAGTTGCCATCACAGAGATGTGGTGGGACAACTCACATGACTGGAGCACTGCAATTGACAGCTACAGGCTCTTCAGGAGAGACAGGCAAGGAAGAAGGGGTGGAGGGGTGGCCCTGTACATCAAGGAGGTACTAGAGGCCATTGAGGTGGAGATCAGGGACGATTGGGTTGAGTGCTTGTGGGTGAAAACCAGAGGGAAGTCCAACAGGGCAGACATCCTGGTTGGAGTCTGTTATAGACCACCCAACTAGGATGAAGAAGTTGATGAATCATTCTATAGGCAGGTAGAGACTGTTTCAAGATTGCCAGACCTTGTTCTCATGGGCGATTTCAACCTGCCTGATATCTGCTGGGATCTCAACACAGCAGAGAGGAGGCAGTCTAGGAGGTCCTTAGAGTGTATGGAGGATAGCTTCTTATCCCAGGTGCTGCATGAGCCTACCAGGGGTAAGGCTCTGCTTGACCTCCTTTTCACAAATAGGGAAGGGCTGGTGAGAGATGTAGTGGTTGGAGCCCGTCTAGGGTCCAGCAACCTCGAAATAATTGAATTTTCATTACGCGGTCAAGCTAAGTAAATTGTTTATTATTTGTAAAATGCAGATCAGATAAATTAGATGAAAAGTTGTGAAAGCTTCAAGACTCCCAATATTTTCAGCTTTATTTTTGTTTTAATTTTTACAATGCAGAAAGATGTGATGTTGTTTTATGATAATAAAAAAAAAAAAATTGCCTTAAACCATTATATGACTAATTTTTTTTTAAGAGTACATTTTCCAGGAAAAGCTCATTGTGAAACCTAAGGCTTAAGGAAAGACAACTTTTAAAATGTAGTCTAACAAGTATTGTATTGTAATAAACATATAAAGAAATAGATATTTTGTATCTATATTACAATAGATATATTGTAAATATATCTCTTATAGGTGCATAATAAATTCTGGGTTTATTTAAGAATTAATAGAAAGATAAAATATGCCTACTTTTGCATTAAAAAAAGAGGTTCATAATGAGAACAATTTTGTGTTTAAAGGATACAATAAACAAGTTTCCTTTGATATACTCTGTTTACCAAATACATGATCAGACAAGCTGTGGCATAAGGTGGAAATACAGCACAAGGAAGCATAGAGATTTCTGACAGCAGGATTGCGTGTGTTTCATGAAAATTATATGGCTTTACAATCATTTTTGTGCATTGTGCAGTTAAAGAATACACTGGCACATTTAGCTGATGAGAATCCTACATGTGCTGTCAAGGATAAAAACTTGTCTCAACTCTAAAAACCTCTTCAACATGGTTTATTGTCCTCCCTATAGATAAGGCAAACCACTTAACTGACAAAAATGTCACAATGTACTTCCAGACTTTAGTACAATAGCTGAATGTGTGAAAATCAAAACACAAAAGAAATGTTAGAGTAAGCACGGGTAGCTGACTCCTAGCTGGAGATTAATCCGTGCAATAAATATTTAAGTAAGGCACATTAGGACAAAAAATATGTTTGAAAAGCATTTTTACTGAGAGATGCTCATTCCTACAAGCCAGACATAATCTGTCATTTTTTGTGTATGTGTTCCTCTGCATGCAGGGAATTTCATTCATGGAAATTTGTTTGTGAATACTTCACTCACGGTTCAGCTATAGATACAGTGACAAAAGCTTTTTTACATGCACAGATGATTTGCATTAAACATGCTACATAGAACCTCAATCATGGATAGAAGGTTTGTTAAAATGGTATTTTTTCCAGGAAAAGCTGATTGTGAGACCTAAGGTTTCAGGAAGGTTTCCACTAGAAGAAATCTATGATGTATAATAAATCCCTAGACAGGACCAATAGTTTTCTCTAAACATTGAAAACACATCTTTAAATTGCTTCTACCGAGGAAAAATAAGTAACCCTAATTGTGCTGTTGAACATTTCAGTTTTTCACAAAATGCAATCCCATTCCTATCTGATACCTGGGAAAGAAATACTGAAGTGACTTTCTTTTACAGTAGACTGATAGTAAGTTTTTCGGCCAAATGGAATGGGAGTTAAAAAGCACAACTGAAGCTACGCAAACTATGCCTTGTCTGTTTCACAGATTGAATGAAATGATAAGTGAATGACTGACCAGAGGTCAGCACAGTGCACGTTTACAGGGTCATCAAAGGAAAATGCAGAAGGTAGGTTAATTGATTTGCCCAAGGAGCAGTGTGGTCTAATGCATCAAGGTTGGGGCCTGAGCCTCTGAAGACATCTTCTCCTCTGAAGACATCTTCTGTTTTACAGAGATTTTGTGAGACTTCATTAGGGCATTCAATTTTCTTTGAAACCAGTTTTCAAACATGCAACCCATCTTCCAGCTGTAAATATTTATCTGTATGATCTAACATAATATAATTTCTTTTCCAATGACTTAATTCTGTATTGACCTATTAGTTAGCAGGGTCAATCAGATATCGACATTGATTTCTTACAGTGTGTATCCTCATCATAAGTACATAAGTACACATTTGCCCATCTCAAGCAGTAAAATAAAATAAAGAAACATTTCCTGGACTTCTTGTGGTTTCATTTACGTAATGACTGTATTTTAGTTTTTAAACCATCATATCACTCACAGAAGTGAGAATAATCCCCCAAAATAAAGACTCTAGAAAGAAAATACTATCAACTTAATAATATCTTTGAAGAAGACAGGTTTTTCTTCTATTGCTGCCAGTCCAAACCTTTACCAGGTAAATCTTACTCAACAATAGCAATCTTCTGATTTGCACATGAAAAAAAAAAAAAAAAAAAAATCATAAAAAAGGAAATGGTTTGATGACCATTACTCTACTGTATTTTCTGATTTATAATTAAGAGGGAAATTAGAAGAAGGGAGCCACAAGCGGAGAGTCTCTGTGATTCCCCATTACCAGAGCTCTTTTTGTGGGCACATGGACAATTTGTACTAGAAATACGATCTGAAGCTTTTTAAAGCTGTCCTAACTTTAAATCACCCAATCAGTTTAATAGTCTTCAAATCACCAAATATGGAACTGTATGCAAAATAACAGTGTAGTCAATGAAAGCAAGTGTTTGTGGTCTTGTTGGAATGCTTTTGAAAGAGCTTTTAAGCACCATACGTCCATTAGGTGTGCTCTATACAAAGGAACAAAATTGCTGCATTAGCTTTACATTGGCTTGGGGACTTTTAACAAAGTTTTATGGAAGATGTGGTACTCCATGGACCCTTTTGTTCTGACTGACTTAAGAGTCTTTTGTTATGACAGTGTAGTCTAGACAAGCTGAAAACCTTTGGCACCTACTGATTGAAAACCCGTATATTAAAGGTAGAGAAAGCAAGTCCTTTATTATGAAGGAAGATCAATAATGAAATGCCATCAATCTTTTTAATCGAACAGTGGAGCAGGAGTTGAATATATGGAGAAATACACTTCAGTGGAATCAATTATTGCCACCACCACCTACAACTTTTCTGGTAATTTCTAATAGGTTTTTTCTACCACCTGTATGTATGTTGCCTTTCAGGAGTATTTTGAAGTTAAAGAGTAGGTTAACACTTGGGTTTGTCTTGGCAAAAAGGAAATCTGCCTTTTGGAATTCAAGTTATTACAACTCTGAAAACCATATCTAATTTTGTGAACGTAAGCAGCACCACAGGATGTTGCTGAAACAACTTATGCATCTAAGAACATTCTGCTGTCTGTAATTTGTATCTTTGACAATGACAATGACAATACTGTTAGCGCAATCCTGCAAGAAGAAATATTTCTCTCTGTAGTTACTATTCCTCTGCAGCTGTCTTCTTGGAACTGGACCAGCTGAACCACCACGGTGACACCCTGAAACACAAACCCACTGGCGCAAGTTCGGGAGAGGTGACTGTCTGCAGCAGGTGAGCAAATGACCCCACTCTGTAGGCAAGCTCCCATTTATTAGGAGATGTTTATCTGAGTCAGTTCCCTTTCTACATCCTACCGACATTCAGATTCCCCTGTTTATTAATCCTTACACTCTTGCAGGTGTATTCCCAGACTGCTTTTCACACAGTCCTGCAGCACGTGTCCTGTTATCACCGCATTTCCTCACACACGAATCTCTTACCTGAAATTCAGCTTACATTCTGATTATCTGCCAACTCTTTCTTCCCGTATTTGTGAGCTCTTTAGCTACAGCATAAGAGCAAAAAGGTCCTAGTAAGAAAAATCTCCTTTTGACTTGGGAATATGAAAAAGTATAAGTGAAGGACTGGCATCTTCCTATGCAGAGCAGAATAATATAACAGTTGTTATTATTAAAATAATAAAAATTATTATTAAAATAATTAAATTATTAAAATAATGTAACAGTTATTTGCAACTTTTAAGGTTGACTAGTTGTGACCTCTGACTCAATGAGCTGTAGTGAAATGGGAATCATACTGGGTTATATCTTATTCTACTGAGTGATATTTTATTCTAAAGAGTTATATCTTATTCTACATAATCTGAAAATCTATTGGAAGACAAAGGTCCTCTAGCATGCTTCAGGTGGTTAAACTAGATAGAGGGGGGAAAAAGAAAGCAAACATTTATTAAGCACAAGCACACTCTCTGTGATTGCAATTGGACTCTTCACCAATAGACACACTACCCTGTTTAATTAATGTCAGTTGTGGTACAACCTATTGATAGAATGTGAGTCAGTTGGAGGTCACAGTATGAAATCTGTAACATACAGAAATAAGTTAATCAATAGAAGAGTGAATACAACATGTGGAGTGGGGGTTTTTTGTGTTTATAAAGAGGATTCATTAGCAAAAAAATGTATTTTTAAAATGGCAGTCTTGCTATTTAATGACAAATTCTTACAAAAGGCCAGTCAGTTAGCTGCATGAAGCTGGATCTAATACACAATCTTTCCATGACAGAAAAGTTTATACAAGGTAGTTTGTGACTGGGGGGGATTTATTTGATTGAGTTGTTGCTTGTTTTTTTAACTAGGGTAGTTAAATATCTCCAAAAAATATAGTCATATTTATAAGTTGGTTTATGTGGCCTATTAGTTTTAATTAACATTTCTGTGAAGCAGGTTACATGTTTTAGGTTAGTATTACACACACACAAAAAAATAAACAAACAAAAAAATCCCCCAACAAAACAACAACAACAACAAAAACCCAAGAAATTTTGTGTATAGCATCTATTTTTGGTATATGACTAAGAATATTGGGAGCTACTTCTGCAATTAGTTTTGTAAATGTAATAATCAAGAAAAAGGAAAACAATGCCCTTGCTAATTTTCAGGTAATTGAAACTTAACAGTCTGCAATCCTTTTCCTTGCCATTTTGTTGTTTTTCTGCTTAGTAATACACATGCCTGAGTAATGGCACTGCCATGTGCTACATAGATTCAAGGTACTGTAACTGCCAAGATGATTGAAACGCCTTCTCAAATGGTCCTTGACACCTCATATGTCAGGATTATTATTTGCATTTATTCCTATGGGATTGTGTGTATCTGTATGCTCTTTAAGACTGACATACTTTAGATCTCTAAGTAGAAGAAATCTGTGTGGTTGATGAACCGTTTATTCATAGCCCAGTGAGAATCCATAAAGAGAATTGCACTTTGCTGTCAGTTCATAGGCTCCTAAGTAAGGCTTTCTATGGCTTCCTTCCAGGTCACAACATATATTGTGAGAAAAATAGAAAGAGAAAAGCAATGAAGTTTGAAACATCCGTTTAAAAATCACATTCTAAATCAGGGTTGTAAATAATGTTCTGAAGTTCACTATACTCTGGGTGTGCTGCAAATTAGGAAGACTGTTCTGTTTTGCTGCAGCAGTCATCTAGAAATGTTTAGAATAGAATAGAACAAACCAGGTTGGAAGAGACCTTCAAGATCATCACGTCCAACCTATCAACCAATCCAACCCACCTAAACAACTAAACCATGGTGTCAAGCACCCCATCAAGTCTCCACCTGAACACCTCCAATGATGGTGACTCCACCACCTCCCCAGGCAGCCCATTCCAAAGGGCAATCACTCTCTCTGTATAGAACTTCTTCCTAACATCCAGTCTAAACCTCCCCTGGTGCTGCCTGAGACTGTCCTCTTGTTCTGGTGCTGGCTGCCTGGGAGAAGAGACCAACATCTGCCTGTCTACAACCTCCCTTCAGGTAGTTGTAGAGAGCAATAAGGTCTCCCCTGAGTCTCCTCTTCTCCAGGCTAAGCAATCCCAGCTCCCTCAGCCTCTCCTCATAAGGTTTGTGCAACAGTTTGATGAAGCAGTATATTTAGGTTCACATGAAAACAGTAGGGTTTTATTCTATGTTCTGAACTAATTTCTGACTTTGTTTCTGTCTAATAGTTCTGGTTCATGTGCCTCATGATTGATTTAAGCAAACTGACAAATGAATGTCCTGTAGTATAAATATTTGTCAATACTTTCAGAAGAAATATATATATATATATATATATATATATACATGTATATATGAATGTTTGAATACACATGTGAGTATATATACTTCTTTTTTGAAACATAACTTTACCACCTATCTCCTTATTATATTTAACAGTTCATGAAACAAAGGGAACCAAAGTGTGGGTTGAAGCATAGTATTACTTAAAACTAGCAGAATTGTTTTCAGTGGATGGAAAGAATGGAATATTGCTAAGAGTACTCTGCAACATTTCCAATAAACTGTGTTAGTGTTATTAATTTGTGATCTACTCTCATACAAAGATGAAGCTTCTATTTTATCAGCTTTTGGATGCTTTTGATAAATTTTCTAGCTGGAATTTCGTTACAGAGGTAGTGTCTCTAATAATCTTCACATTACTGTGAAGTCAATATGAATTATATTGGACAACATATTCTGCCCTTTATATGTAAAGATGTTTCTGAGGGCTTTTTCAGTATGAAGCTACTAGGAAAGTTAGATGACTAAGCACAGTCTGCTCAGAAATACTGGTGTATCTCATCTTGAAAAGATTCCCTGTTATTTTCTCACCGATAAAATCCCCCAGGCACAGATTTCTTAAATAGGTTATGGGATTATTTTTTTTTAATGGCTATAATGTTGCTTATTCTCAGCAGACCTATGTATTGGCATAAAAATGATTACATAAAATTACCTAACACAATCAAACTTTGCAATTTTTTTTTCCTACAAGATGCCTTCATTTATGTAGAAATGCGGATGTCTCTATGAGAAAGTTGGAAGCCACACAAATCCAAATCATGCATAACACTGAAAAATGCATTTATACATGGGAACTTTGCTTACAGGGCAGATTTTGTCCTTACTGTCTGGAACAGCAAAGTTTAACTGACTTTTTTCCTTTGTTCTGCCTGCATAGAGTTGTACTGATTTTAGCATGTTTGAGCTCTGTCCTCAAGATCTGTACTCAGTCCTCCAGATCGGTATCAAGGTCTGTCTTGTGAAGTGAGCATAAGAATATCTTCTTTTTTTTTGAGAAAAAATACCTCAGCTTTAACTGGTATGAGAAGGAACAGATCCTTATATGTATTTAGGTGACGTTTGTACTGCTGGTCTTTTACCAGTTCCTTTCAAACCCAGAAAAATTTTCCTCAGTATCAGCCAAAAGTGTTTCATGGTGGATACAGTTGAACTTCTTTGTACCACATGGATCATATTGTCATTACATCAATGACCATGTTGTGCTTCAGAAACACTGCAACAGTCACACTTTGTAGCATGATTACATTTATCATAATTATAAAGGATTAATAACTGTGCTTTCTAGAAGTGGAAATTATTTCACTGCAATATTTGCTACTACAGAAGAAGATGATGCAGGTTGCTAATAATCTATTAACCTACTAAAAACTCTAAAAATGGAACTGAGTTTCATAGACTGTAAGCAGGCATCACTATCCTGTTCATACAGAAATTACTTGTCTGGAACTCCTTTACAGTTATGCAGACACTGACAAGTGTTTGCAGATGTTCATCATAGAATATTGATGTTCAAAGAACATGCCATTGGTGAGTCTCTTAAAGCTTGGGCCAGATTTGCCAGTTCATGCAAATTTCTTCATCCAAAGGAGTTGTGTTCGTTGCTGTTCTGGGTTTTGGTTTTTTTCTCCAGAATAAATAAGGCACTTGATCTTCACAAAAAGTCCTTCAAGGTTTTCATTTCCACAGGAAAATATTTATTCCTTTCTAATCACAAGAAGCCAAAACAGAACAATTTAGGGCATAATCTTGTTACCTTCATTTTCCTTCATTTCATCACTGCAAGTGGGAAACAAGCATTTTTAAACTGTAAATCATCTTCATTATTGTACCCCTTTTAATCTGGACTGAATAGGTCAAATGAAGTCCTAAAACCAGGATAAATTAATTGTATGACATTTTGCTTTGAATTCCTAGCTCCACTTTATATTATGGTATGTGTGACACTCCATTCTGTGGCATTCTATGATTCTGTAATAATGTAAATCTCATGTGTTGGGTCAATTCTACATTGCGTAAACATAAAAGAATTTTGAGGAAGATGAAAATCAAACAGAATGACAATGCCTACTGTTTGCAGTAGGCCTCCTTGGAAACAAACAAACAAATAAAAAAAAAAAAACAACAAAACCAAAACCCACCAAAACCTACAGAAATAAAAACCAACCAAAATAAGAGCAACCTTCCCTACTCACCCTCCCCCATCCCCTCCCATCCCATCCCCATATAAAATTAGTATAATTTGTGTTTGCCTTTGGCAGATTTTTTGGCATATCTTAAGGTAATTCTAACCAACAACCTGTCTTCTTGTAAATTGCATTCAGATACTGCCACTTGACATAGTAGAGTTCTTTAGCACACCCATGCCCCTCTTGATTTAATCATTGGCATGTGGCAGTATCACAGCTTTTCAACAGCTTTTGCCTGTAGCTGTGACCTGGGTAATCTGGACAGGCTGCATTCAGTTATTAATTGCCAAACATATTGTCTTTGAACAGCTGAAGCACACTTGTGAGGCTTTTCCAGAGATGAAATCATCTCCAGCAAGTTTTTATTGTGAGATTTCAGAAGTAAAATGTTAAACAAAATATTCACACAATAAATATCTCTGTCTGGCACAAAAAGTGGAAATGGTCACAAAATGGTATGCAGCAAGCCTTAGTAACAGTAAATCGAGTGACAAATTGTATTTGTCAGTTTTAACTGTGATTTAATTATCTTTTGTCATTTTCAGCACTCTTGAGTGTTTGTGATTCTGAGATTAATGGCGTTAGATGAAATGTGATTTGAATGAGGGAAAGATTTTAAATGGTGTCTTTTCAAAAGAATCAGGCTTTAGAGAAAGGGACTTCTGCTAGGGGAACAAACTATTGAGACATTGATTCAGTCATCCCTCAAAAAAAACAAGCATGAAGAGCAGACTTTTTTCATTCCTACAGTGCCTACCTGCACAGCACAGACATTAGGCTGCCAAATTAGGAAGGCTTGTCCTGGTTTTAATGAAGCTTATAAACAGCTACTTTAAGCTGCATTATTGGCCTGTGAATGCCACTAAAGATTCTTTCTCCTCTTCAAAATGGATTTGTTCAGCAAATCAATAAATCTGTTTAAATAGGATGGAAGTACTCTGATTTTGTAAGTGCCTTGTGTAGGGTGGGCCAGCAAGTTACAGGCTGTCTGCTGTTAATTCTCAATCCAAAAGGAGTCAACACCATTTAAAATGACATATTGCACTATTTGTAGCATTTCCTAAAAGTCTGCTTAGCCAGGTGCAACTCTGATCTAACAGGGACAGAAGCCACAGATGCAAATGGATGGAAATCCAGAATTTTGTAGTGCTATTGAGAGAGGATCACCAGATGGGAAATTTAGCAGGCAATCTCAGGGCATTATGACTCTCCCCTTTTGTATTTCTAAGTCAAAAATAATGCTTGAATACTGGAAAATATTATATAATAAACAGTTAATGTGAATTGCACATAGCTGGAACAGATTAACCTGGGAGTTTTAGAAGTACAGATGGCACAGATATACCTGGGAGTTTTGGAACTACAGATGGCAAATTTGACAGAGCCTTGTGTCCTTCTATGAGGACAGACTGAGAGAGTTGGGACTATTCAGTTTGGAGAAGAGAAGGCTCCAAGGAGACCTTATTGTGGCCTTCCAGTATTTTAAGGCCAAGAAAGCTGGGGAGGGACTTTTTAGGGTGTTAGGTAGTGATAGGACTAGGGGAAATGGAAAAAACCAAACCAAACCAGAAATTGGTAGATTCAGATGGGATGTTAGGAAGAAGTCCTTCACCATGAGGATGGTGAGACACTGGAACAGGTTGCCCAGGGAGGTGGTCAAGCCCCATCCCAGAGGTTTTTAAGGCCAGGCTGGATGTGGCTCTGAGCAACCTGATCTAGTGTGAGGTGTCCCTGCCCATGGCAGGGGGTTGGAACTAGATGATGATCCAATCCTGACAATTCTATAAACAACAGAAGACAGATTTCCTCCTAGTTTCCCTTTATTATGCTGCAGGTAACCATGGCACTGTTTTGATTGCGTTAGCTGCTTAGGGATAGCACTGAAGCGCTAGCTGTGCAATGTTCTCCCATCTTGATCCAATAACCTCTTTCATCATTTAGATTACTCAATTTGATAGCAAATAATTTTAAACTATTAAATGTGCTCTTCCTTCTTTTCTATACTGCTAACCCTTTCCCTCATGAACACACAACTAAAGTGTTTTTCTCAGCCAAATACTTGGTTGTATCCAGGAAATCCCTAAAGAGGCAGAGACAGTTGTTCTCTTTCCAAGAGAATGGCAACCACCAATAGGGGTGACCAGTCGAGTGGGCAGAGCTGTTCCTCCCCACATTCCCTACTTGCTGTGCTTCTGAGCACTCTCATCGCAAGCTCCTCTGAGACAGCTAGCCTCGCACATGCGAAATGCTGATTCCTGTTGGGTCCCTCCACTGTCCCTCAGGCTTACCTGGATCCAGGAACCCCCTGTCTACCACAAAATAGCACACGGGCACAGAACTTACAGTTGCCACTGCCTTGTTCTTTGTGGTCTGAGTGTAGCTTCTGGTTTCACAGCCTTTAAATCTCCCAGAGTTGCCCTGGCAACACCCCAGCCACATCACCCTCTTAATCTCACATGTGAGAGCTGCCTACCCCTGTCACACATGCACTGTGCAGCTGGATACAGCAATGGAAGCAGAGTAACTGGCAGTACATCGGTAAATCCATCTGGGTTGCTGAATTATGGCAAGATATTGCTGCTCAGGTAGAGAACTTGGTAGTGAAAGTACATCATGTGGATATCTAAGTACCCAGGAGTTCAGCCACTGAAGGACATCAAAACAAGCAGCAGGTAGATCGGGCTGCTAAGACTGAAATGGATCAGGTGGATTTGAACTGACAATGTAACAGTGAATTATTTATAGCTCAGTGGACCCATGACACTTCAGGCCATCAAGGAAGGGATGTGACATTACAGATAGGCTCAAGATTGAGTTGGGGACTTAACCTTGGACAGAGTTGAACAGGTTATCCATTATTGTGAAGTGTGCTGCAGTCAGACATGTCAAGCAGTTAAAGGCTCTGCGGAATGAAGGGTGATGACTGAAATATAAATATAGGGAAGCCTGACAGATTGATAGCATCACACTGCCACAAACACAATAAGGCAAACTTTGTGTGCTTATGATGGTGGAAGCAGCCACTGGATGGCTGGAAACATTCAGTGCCCCATTGCCACTGCCCAGAGCACCATGCTGGACCTTGAAACACATGTCCTGTAGTGACATGGCACTCCAGAAAGAACTGAGTCAGATCACAGGACTCATTTTCAGGAAAGCCTTACAGACACCTGGTCCAAAGAGCATGACATCAGGTGGATAGACCACATTCCTTATCAAGCACCAGCTGCTGGGGACATTACAACAGACTGCTAAAAACTGCACTGAAAGCAATGGGAGGAGGAAGCTTTAAAAATTGCAACACACATCTAGACCAAGTGTACTGGTTTCAGCTGAGAAACCAATTGAAATAGCCAACTGAATCTGCTGATGTGTACTCAATGCCATGTTGATGTCATGCCAGCTTTAGAATGAAAGCACTGGCCAGAGCAAAGAATCATGGAGTTCAGAGTGTAACCTGTGACACTCCCTGTTTCCAGGGGTCTTCTGGCTTCCAATTTTGGGGGATTGGAGTCTGTTCTGCTTTGCTGGCTGTGGGCTTAAGGTGAGGGGAGTGTTTTATGATTGGCTTGCTTCTGCTGCTGCCTCTATGCTGTACATAGCATTTGTATATTGTATTACATCATGAAACTCTTTATCTCAACTGAGAGGGCTTTTTGTGTGTTTCACACACTCTCAATCGTGGGAGTGAGTCTTGTTAGAGCAGACTCTCTTAAAGCAGGACTCCAAGCCACCTGGTTATTTAATGCCAGAGGATCTGCCAATTGAGCTGGCACTGCCCAGTCTGTGTAGAGCACATGAAGAATTTATCAGGGAATATGGCCTGGGTTAGTCCTGCGCTAGACCAAGGTAAACCCATACCTGGAATTGCTTTTGCCCAAGGACCTGGGTACACCTGGTGGGTGATGCAGGAGAATGGAGAAGTCCATTGTGTACTGCAGGGCAATTTAATTTTGGGTGAGAATAGACAGTGAATGGTGCATGTTGTATGATGGCAATTGCTGCTGGGAATGGTGTAGATCATATGGAATAAGGGGTAGATAATGTCCAAGGTTCATCTGGGAGGAAGCATCATCCAGGACAGCCAGCTGAATCAGGGGTATTCGATACCATGCTGATGTTATGCCTGATGTAAATGGAAAGGCCTCACTGGGGCAAAGGAGGATGGGACTTGGGCTGTAACATGAGATGTTTTCTGTTTCTAATGTTTTTCTCTTATTCCACTTCCACATTTTTGCCCTGATCTCTCTCTCTCTCTTGCATGTTCACTCACTTGCTGCTTACTTGGTCTCTCAGATTCCTGCGAAATCTGTTTTTTTTACATTGTTCCATTCAGCTCTTCTTATCTCAACCCACAAGGCTCTGTCTCTCTTTTGCTCCTGATTCTCCTTCCCATCCCACTAAGGGGGGGGGGGGAAGAGGGGAATGGCAGATCTGACACCTGCTCTGTGCAAACTCAGCAGCTGGCTGAGCCTAAACTGTAACATTTATGTACTTTTAATTTTGTCAAACAGCAACACAAATAATAATGCTATACATTGTTTTCAATATCAGCTAGTTGCAGAAACGAGGGAATGTAGGAGATAAGCTTGAAGAGCAAATGGGAGAAACTACAGGGCTTCTCTGCATTCATTCAGGAGTTCAGACCTTTTTGATGGAGAAGAATCAGACAAGTCTTCCTACATATCCACTCACAGTCAATGCAGATAACAGGAAAAAAGAGACAAACCAAAGCAGAAAATGGATGGTCTGGTATTGTTTTAACAGCAGTCTGAGAAATTACTATAGCACCTGACTTCAAAAATGTTCCTGATTTCAAAATTTTCATTAGGAAACAACAAGGGCTACATTCAGGCACCATGAAAGTGAGTGCAATGTTAGAAAGAAGTGCTCTAGCCCTAATGATGGTTTGCTCAATTTCTGTGCCCTGGACAAACACTGCAGAAGGTTATTCTGTCCTCTAAAATTGCTTAATCTGCCTATGACAGCATGTCTAAAAGAATAGTCTGGAATCACTGGTAAAGAGTAATAGACATCAGCACTTCAACTTCTGAACCTTCGATGTGTCTTGCACGTTTATTATCGCTGCTTATCTTATTTATTACCCAGATCAGTTTTATTTAAGACCAAGACTCTGAATGAGACATTATCATTTCAGAACGGTGTTTTCTCCAAGAAAACACACTTCTGAAAGAGATCAGATGGACTGGATCACAAAGAATTTGGCTTTCTTCCCTAGGTGACTTACATTAAAAAAATAATTAGAAATGGCAGCTCTAGGTTGTTAGGAAACAGCATCATTCCAGATACATTCAACGCAAATGCATGGCTGAAAATAGAACAGAAAGAGCTGATAGATCTTTTTGTCTATGTTTTGTTCTATGCTTGTATTATTCCCATTCTTTTCACAACATTTTGAAACCAAAGAGGACTATGGCTATCATCTCATCCAAGAGCTACAGAATTGAACAAATTCCTGCACTAGATCTGTAATTCCTGCCTAAGCAAGAGTGGATGTCATTCAGGTAGACAATCAATCTTGATTCACACACTTCAACTGATGGAATATCCCTTTGAGTCATGGTAAATTACTCCAGCTGCTAGTCATTCACACATTTCATATTTGAACTTGTCTAGGGTAATTTCCAGTATTGTGTTTTGCTTTTCCATGTTAAAATTTAAACTCCTACCTTGAATATGTACATTCTCACAGATGATGGGAAAGTTATCCTTAAACGTTTGTTGGATACAGATAAAACAGATAATTTAGGTTTTTTTTTAGTTTACATGTGAGGCAAATTTTGGAGGTGTTCAGGAGGAGACTTGATAGGGTGCTTGGTTGCATGGTTTAGTTGATTAGGTGGGTTGGATAATAGGCTGGATGCGATGATCTTGAAGGTCTCTTCCAACCTGGTTTATTCTATTCTATTCTAGGCAATCAGTTTTACCTCTTGGGACTTTCTTTTTTAAATCTCATGGTTTGGTTGGTTTTTCTTTTTTTTTAGCTACAGCTTTCTAGAAAACAGCCTTATTGTGAATAGCATTACAGTTATTGGCTGTAAAGCAACCCTCAAAGATGGCTGGAATTGTTTTTTAAATTTGGTCATAAATGCCTCAAAAAATACTTGTAACATTTCTATATACTAATTTCTCCTAAAAAGAACAAATATCAGCTTTTTGTTCTTACTAGCTGCCATAGTATGGTTTCAAAGCAACAATAAAAATCTTATACTATCCATATCTGTTGTAGAAAATGTCAGCAGCAATAGTCCATTTATTTTACAGAATCACAGAAGTAATGAGGCTGGAATAGATCTCTCAGATCATCAAGTCCAGCCTATGAGCTAACATGACCACATTGACTAGACCATGTCACCAAGCATCTTTAATGTGGAAGTGACCAAGAGCTTTCCAGTTCCTGGGATCAAATAAACAGAACTCATTAGTCATTTCACATCAGTTCACTTTAATTTACTCCAAGGGAATTTTTAAATCTAGCATGACCTCCCAGTTGCCCAGGATTAGCTCAGGAAATCAGGTCCATGTCAAGGGTCTACTGGCCAAGATCAAAAGCAATAGATACTTATCTGTTACAAAGAAGCATAACTCTATGGAATTCTGTCAGCCTAGAGCTTTTGCTCTCAGTAATAAATTAAATAAGTTCAAACTTATTTGCTACAGCTGGTGGATTCTTCTGCATTCAATGAGAGTAGAAATCTTACAATTTTAAATAGAATTTTAATTTAAAGTAAGAGATGATCTGTTTCATAGGTCTCAAAATAATTAAATACTTCTGCTGGTCTCTGTTTTGAAATTAAAATCACTCTCTGTATTACAAATCACTGAATGCATGTCGGATGATAAACCCATGCAACCTTACATTTGCAACAAATTAAATATCACCAGAATAACTCTGAACACTCATAATAAACTAAATCAGGAAAAAGGCTAGAATAGGGCATTTATTTACCACATACACAAAGATTATTTGTGCACATATATATGTATTATTATAAAAATTTGAATTTTAAAGTACAGCTGTCCTTCCAACTATGAAGATTAAATTATTGTCTTTAGTTAGCTGATGAACTAAGAGGAGCATTTCTTGTTAACAGAAACATAGTGAAGTCATCAGGATGGCTTACAGACACCATATGATATACAACATACAGATAGCATGTAATATTAAAAAAAAAGTTCTATGCTGTAATTTTATAGCATACACTAATATATATTTTTGCTATATCATAGTCTCAATCAGGGTTGGAAGGGACCACAAAGATCATCTAGTTCCAACCCCTGCCATGGGCAGGGACACCCACACTAGATCAGGCTGGCCAGAGCCTCATCCAGCCTGGTCTTAAACACCTCCAAGGATGGGGCCTCAACCACCTCCCTGGACAACCCATTCCAGGGCTTCACTACTCTCATGGTGGAGAACTTCCTCCTCATGTCCAGCTTCATTTCATTCCCCCTAGTCCTATCACTACCTGATATCCTGATATATATATCATATATTTTTTAAATTCTAATTTATTAGTCATTTTTAAAATGGTTTCAATATGTATCCCTGTTACATTTAATGCTTAAATAGCAACCAAAATATAGCTTTACCAATTAAAATAGAACAAGCTGTCAATTGTGAAAAATAACTGTAGACAATGTTTTGTGGGGAAAATGTAGCACTGTGCTAATTAAAATGCAAATTCCAAACTATCTTCTTGTGATTTAAAGCTGGGGGAGTGGGGAAGTGTAAATGTTGATGTGCTTTGAAATTGCTTTTTTTTTCCCCCTAAAATATTTTTCTTATCTCTTTAAGTATTGTAAAAATATAGCATTTCCTTCTTTTACCAAGAATTCCAAATGCCAATTTTTGCCTCTTTCTATTAAAGTTCTGATAGTGAAAAGTGTTTAGTGCATGACCATAACAGGAAAAGAAAAAATCCGAAATTAATCTGGGTCAATATGAGATTTATGAACAGTGGAGAATGACCTGGAAGATAACAGTGACTGTTACATTCATTACCTCCAATGATTTGTTGCCGAAACCGTATCTTCTACCTTTGTGGAGCAATAGTGCCCTCTGGTGGTCAACTGGTAGTTAACATCAGGTAATTGTTTTTTCCTCATGTATTCAAATTCATTTCAGTTGATATGCATGAAGGTACTATCATAATAAAGCTAAGACACTCGTGTAATTGTTGCCCTAGGAAGTGGTTTTGTTGAAAATTCATTTAAGTGCTTTAGATACCTGGAGTTAAATATGTACTTACATACCTTGGAACTAAATAGCTTTTTTGGGGTAAAGAAACAACTAATAAACTCCCTGTGCCTGCGGTCTCACCCATCCTTGATTATTATCTTCCCCTTCCTCTTCCTAAGGACACAGAGAAATTTTCATCCCCTGTGAAGAGTAAAGCTTTCTAAACCATTTCTCATTTCTTCTATTTCACATTTTGCACTGCACATACAAAAAGGGAAGAGGTTAAATGTCTCCTTAACTTCAAATTCAGTTGAGACATTTTATTTGATTAAACATATATATGTGTATTTGCACAGATGTAACAATCTAAATTTTCACTGTGAAGGAGTGACAGGAGAATTTTATAACTTTACACTCTACTCTGATCTCTAGCTTCTGTATGCTAAGCAACTTCCTACTGATATTTAGCTTAAATTGTAAACAATATAAAGTTCTAGTATGAAATCACTAGTAAATACTGCTACTTGTCAATATGTTTGACCACCAAAGTGCAAACCTGAGTGAACTTAGAGCTTTCTGTTATGTCAGAATCACAGACTGGAATGAAATTTAGCCCAAAATAAAATTTTGGTATGCAAGAACAATATGCTAATAAAATACTCAAATGTGTTCATGGGAGGTGACTAAAATATAAAGCTGGTGATATTATAGCATCTGTGAAGAGTGTCATACAGAACAGGCAAAGATCTCTTCCTTTGGAAATACAGAGAAGCATGGATCGTTACCATCAGAGGTTAGGAAATAAGTATTCAAAGGGCTGAAGTAATTTTCCAGGAGTTTTATTGTTTATGTGTGCTTCTCTTCTCTATTGTTTCTTTTTCAGTGAATAAATATATCTATAAAAGACTAAATATATCTATAAAAATACCCAATTCTACAATGGCAAGCAGATAGAGATCTATTATGGTCCCTGCTCAGGTCAAGGGAAGATGAAATGGCCGTAGATCAGGGTACAACCTCTCTGCAGTTTGCAGGTATTTTGCTCTACAAATTAAATCCTCCACAGATTTAAATGAACAAACATACTGTGGTTGTAGTGGATCTATAAGGGTTGATTTAATCTGAAAGACTGATATGAAACTTCATGAAGAAAAAGTGATTTGCAATTTTTCAATGCATTTAAATGAACCTAAAATTCAATTTCCTCATGCTACGCATCACCTTTAAATAATCAATGTCTATACTATTTCAGTAATGACTCTGTCCAAGTTTCAACTGGATGGTCTCACAAAGCAGGGCGTGGAGCCACCACCACCATGATGGTGTGGGGCCAGCCACACTGCAGCAAACAGAGCCCAACATCTGGCAGGGCACAGTGGGAAGTGGAGAGAGAGTCTGCAGCCACCAGCATGTTTCAGCTGAAGGGAAACACCAATCAAAGCAGACAGCTGAATCAGCTAATGGGTATTTGATACCATGCTGATGTCATGGAAAGGGTTGTCCAGGGCAAAGGATGATGTGGTTTATAGTTAGGACTGTGACCAGAGATGTTTCCTGTTTATGGCTCCAAAGCTTTACAGAGTTAATATACAGTTAGCTACTACATATTCATGCTATTTCCTATTCATTTGCATTTGGTTCCTCTTATCTATACATGGCAGTGTCTTTTGATAGTGGGCTTGTGAGGGTCTTCCTCTCAGCTGCATTTTTCCTCTCCACATATGCTCTTGTGGTTGTTGTTTGGTTTTTTTTCCTGTTCTGCTCACATTTGCAGGAGCATCTGTTCTGTCTCCAGCCTGTTTTTCTGTTATCTATATGTTGTCTTAGATTAGCATTCCACAGATACTCCTTCATCTGAACATTACATTGTGATTTGACAGCATTCTTCCTGCATGCTAAGTAGGCCTCGAGCTTCTAAATAAAAACCCTAAGATTCTTGTATTCCCTTCTTTCAGTTCACAAATTAGAAGCATATCGTGATATATGATCATGCTGTCCCTCAAACTTCCTGGTTTCCATACATTCATTTAGTTCCTGTTATTCTGGCTTCCATACACTGGTTTAGTATAAAAACTCTCTTTCAGTGGGAGTTTGTGTGAGCAGACTGTGTTGGAACTCAGCCACCAGCTGAATCAAACCACAATGCTCTTAAAATTAAAACCACTGAAAAGGCTTACAAGTAGTGACAAACAGAGTATGGTGATACTCATGGGCCAGTGGAAAACATTGATTTGAACTGTAAATAGGTATTATGCTTGAAGAATTATATTACTGCACATCTTTTTGTCACTCTGAGTCTCCTGTAAGCAGATTCATGCTCTTTATTTGATTATGGCTCTAATAGGCTTTTAGTACCTTGAGCAGATTTAAGGCTGAAGAAACATGAAAGTCTGAAAAACATCATGTAAAACAGATTGAAGGCACAAGTTTCCATGGCCTTTTTGTATTCAATAGGTTGTGAATGTTTAAGAATGTTCTGAATAACTATGCTTAACATATAAATGTGTTTATGAGCTTTGCCAATATGAGACTTGTATAGATATTATGCTTCCATCCTTACTTTAGCTAAGCAAGAAATGTTTTACTGACATCTGTGAAGCAGGTCTAGTATGTATGTGTATGCACATGCTGTGTGTGGATTATTTCAGAAGAGCAAACTTGAAAACTACTACAGAT
Organism: Picus viridis; assembly: GCA_033816785.1. Classification (NCBI taxonomy): domain Eukaryota; kingdom Metazoa; phylum Chordata; class Aves; order Piciformes; family Picidae; genus Picus; species Picus viridis. Next base: position 28,606,383 of record CM066575.1, read on the forward strand.
TTCCACAGTTTCAGTTAGAAAAACCCCACGTATTTATATACTCTACAATTAAATATATTGTTAGCATGTCAAATGATACAAAAGAAAGAACTAGAGGACTACAATAATAATAGACCCTGCTCAAACATAGGTGGTGCTGCTCCCTGCATCAATGCGGCTTTTAATCCAGATATGACAGATGAAGACATGGGGTGACTAGAACTGCAGCAGAAAATGGCTTGATACATTCTTGGTCTAAATTGCCCATTGGAATGGGCTGCCCGGGGAGGTGGTGGAGTCACCATCATTGGAGGTGCTCAGGAGGAGACTTGATGGGGTGCTTGGTGCCATGGTCTAGTTGATTAGGTGGGTTGGATTGGTTGATAGGTTGGATGCGATGATCTTGACGGTCTCTTCCAACCTGGTTTGTTCTATAATTCTATAATTATTCTATAAATTTAATTTGCAGATAAGCAACTAAATGGGAAGGAAAAGGGAAAGTTACACCATGCACATAAATTATGTAGAGAATAAAAGATAGAATGAAGACAGAACATAGAGCAAGTCTGTATAGTGTAGTGAAAATTCAGTAAAACTTAAGTTCCACAAAAAGATCAACAATTCCTGGCAGACTTAGAATCTTACTCTTCACATCATCAGTCTTCACTTTGGCTGTTGCTGTTCATCCCTCCTCTAAACAGCATGGATATGTGTTGCTAATTTTGCTCTTGCACCGTGTGCAAATCTCTTATTGATGTCAGTGGAAATGTCAAGCATGAAATGTGTTTAGTATATGTAACCGATTTGTACGGAGAGCAAAATTTTGCCCTGGTTTTGTCTTCAGGTTTGACAGAGATCTGTCATTAGAAAAACATATGCAATGCTGGGCACTCACCACAAAGTGCAAGTTATGGCTTCTAAGGAGCTGATTGTATTCTTGTACTGACTGTATATCTATCACTTCTGGTGAATTCGGTACAATGACACCCAAAGGGCACATAGCTGAAAGGAAGTTTGAGCCTTCATGGTCTGTTTTTTGGTAGACAAAGGATCAAAAAACAGCCAAAAGGCACCATAGTCCTTCTAGTAGGAGCTCACCAAAATCCAGAAGTTGGATGTAAATATCTAAATGCCTTTTTGAAAAATCAGGTTACTTATTTAAGTTACACAAAACCTAAAGGTTGCAAATCTGTTTTGATCTAAGCTCAAAGTTTAAGAATAATGCCTGGGAGCTCTATTTTTACTTTCATTACACATCATTTTTTTTAAATATCATAGTGCTTTTTAGTTTATTCCAAATTTGCCATATGCTATATTTCTAATTTGAGAGCATCCTTATACAAAAGAAAGGCATAGTCTCTCAAAATCTCAGATCTGAGAGCAAGGCATGCTGAACAGCAACACTGTTTCTTCTCTGATGGATATTGGAGACATGAGATTTCTCTCTTTTATAAATACATGGAAGAAAATGCTCTAGAAACACTGAGGACCACAAAATCTTGAGGACAGAAAATGAGGACCAGGTACCTCTCAAAAGAACAAAGAGGAGTAATATTCAGAAACTGTGAACAAATTTCCCTAAAGCTCCTTCTCTGGGAGCAGATGGAGGAAAGGAACAAGGCAGCCAGAAGACCAAGGTTCAAAAATGTCCCTCTGTCCAGGGACTAGGGAGGAGCTGGATGAAAGGGAATCAGAAGGCTCCCAGCAAGGACCTTGACCCATGCTGGGAAGCACCTTAGAGCCCCAGCTGGTGACCTCGGCACTGCCTCTGCCATGGGCTGACCTGAACTGTCCCACCACCCTGACACCTGGATATCAACTGACACAACTGCCCCAGGTCCTGGTCCCACTCAACTCTTTGGAGCATGGTAGGACTGTGCCCTGTAGGGCAAAGAGAGGAGGGCATGGACCTACTGTCCTGCAGTCACGCACTGCACCATGGACTGTGGACCATGCTGGCCCCTAACCAATCTAGCCATCAATCATAAAGTAGGTATATTCTTGTTCTTTTAAATGACATTATTTTCATTATTTATGAGTTTTCAAGCAACTTTATATTTACTGTCAAATGACTTTGAATCTTCAGTTTTGCCTGAGTGCAAAAACAATTACTCACCTGAATGCTTTGTAAATTCCTTCGCCGGTATTCAGACATCATACTGCATTACTTTCCTGCTTCAGAAGCTCAAGTCATCCAGTCAAGGTCTAGAAGTCATTCTTTATGATCTGGATGATCAATCATACAGGAGTCTAGTTCTGTAGGACTAGACAGTACTAGGACAAGACAGATTAACCTTGCAGAGAGCAAGAAATACACTCTTTTGTGGCCAAAACCTCCACAAAATATCAACAGTATATAAACAGATGCAGTGCCCTGTTCGGATAATAGCCTGAAACAATGACTCTAGAAGGTGTATTGTGTCCTCTGCACAAGCATGGTATATTAACTGTGAAATGAAAAGCCATAATGAAGAAAACTATAAACATTTGACTACTGCTTATGTAATTTGGATCATAAAGTCAAGGTACTAGCTCAGACCCTAGATACTAGATACACTCACATTAAAACACGTAGACAAAGTCACCGTGGGCTGATGTCCAAATGCAAAAAAATGCAGTTTAAAGGCAGTCGGAAGGGCAGATAAACAGTTTCTACTTGGTTTTATAACATGTTAAGATGTACAGAAAACATTCAGTAAAATTACATCTTTTAATAATAGGAATGCATTTTTTTAATATTTCCGGTCATAAAATTTTAATTGAAATGACGTTTAAGATCATCAAGCCCAATCATTATCCAACTCTACCGAGTCTGGTGCTAAACTACATCACTCAGCATCTCATCTCTGCATCTTTTAAATACTTCCAGGGATGGGGATTCAACCATGATCCCAAGGAGCCTATTCCAGTGTTTGGAATTCTCACAGAGGAGACCAGCTTCAGTGCTGGTAGGTCTGCACAGAGGAAGGGAATTGTGACGAAATGGTCTGGCAAGAAGCAAATTTTGGGGGTTTTGAAGCTGGGAAAGTGGCTTGCCTATGCTGGGAGCCAGCACATCGTGAATGTGTGCCTGAGGAGGTATGGGCAGAGCCAGGGAATCCTGAGGAAGAGTGAAGCTGACAGGAGCGTGCAGCATGCAGTTGTGTGGTCTGGCGGTTCACACACGAGGACACGTAGGGAGGGCACTTCATTGAAGGAGTGTCTCCCCACTAACAGTGGTACGACACGAAGTAGTCTTCCTATATCTGGCTTTTATGGAAGTTTTTTGCAGGCACCAGTATTTCTGTAACAATGATTGTGGGGAAAGCAAAGTACATAACTGCAAGCTACTGAATGTGGTACAATATTCTCCCTCCCATCCCCTTTCCTTTTTTAGGGGGTGAGTAGCAAATAACATTAAATAAGTTATTAGTTTACAAGTAATATAATAATATAATAGACAGTTTACATAAACATAGATGCCATAATAAAAATTTACTAGCATCTGATAAGTTTTATGGAATTTTTTAATGCACCATTTGTAAGGTTCATCAACAAAACCAGCTCATGACAAAGCCTTTTTTCTCATGAATGTATAATATTGATTTAGAAGACAGAAATAATGAACTAACAAAATGCACTATTATTAAAATATTTCTAATACAAACAGCAAATGTGCACATTAACGGGACATTATCAACTTAAACCTCACTCTTATCTGAATTTAATAAAAATTACACTTCTAACCTGGAAATTCCTCTATCATTCCACTCTTTCAGCTGACTGCAGATAAAGTATTTGAAAATATAAAAGAAGAGCTGACAGTTTTGGAATGAGTTTTATGTAGGATACGTATTTACGACAAGAAAATTGAATCTGCTCCTTTAGGAACTGGATGCATCTATTTCCTGGCTTTTCTGATACAATTCCCACCCTCCCCCCAACACACACACCCCTTCCCCCGCCACCAAGTTGATTTGTAACTTTCATGTGATGTTTATTAAACAGAACAAAACCAAACTACATGCATTTTAAGGATCCCTTTCCACACATTGTAGTTACTTTACAGTGAGTTGTCCTTGCAACAACACTAAAAAGTAGCATTACAAAACACCACTGAGTGATCTCTTGAGATTAAAGTTCTGAATCTGCTATAACTAAAAACAAACCAACCAACCAACCAACCAACCAAAAAAAAACCCCTAACACCAAACAACAAATAAAACCCTTTATATTAAATTTTAAGATAAAGAGTTGTCAGTATTAAAGGTCTGGACCATCACTAAGCACTTTGAATCCTTTCCAGTTTCATGCTTGTTATTTCAGAAGCAATTTCAGAAGCAAAAATAGTACATCCATGGCAGAAGTACCAGGCCCAAAGACTGCATTTCTATTGCTATTAAAAACATATTTTAAAAAAATCATCAGTATAAAACTTGATGCATGAATAAAATTAGCGATTAAGAAACAACAAACACTAACTGGAAAAGAAAAAAACCTGCCTTTTCATAAGAAAGTGTTTTACAGTCCTCTTACCGGCATTTGAAATAAAGCTTTTGAACAAAGCACTGTAAAATTTTGCAATTATTTATTAATCTTTTGAAAAAACAGATTAGGGATTCAATTCCATTAAAGATGTTGACCATCTGTTTTAGAGGCTGCACAATGTGTATAAAATGTTGGTAGTTTTCCCTGAAACAGCAGACTATCACACACAGTCTGCAAGTTTCCTTCTTTCTTCGAATTGTTTGTCCACGGCAAGTGAAAGAGCCTGAAGAAACGTTGTCATTGTAACACTGGGAGACTGAAAGGAAGAGAATATTGTTAGACACTCTCCAGCAATAGGCATACATAGTATCTTACATACAAGTCAATTTTCAAAATGCTATAAAACATAAATCTGCAGGTTTATTTTAAATCAACTGACATAGAATAGAATAGAATAGAATAGAATAGAATAGAATAGAATAGAATAGAATAGAATAGAATAGAATAGAATAGAATAGAACAAACCAGGTTGGAAGAGACCTTCAAGATCATCGTGTCCAACCTATCATCCAACACCACCTAATCAACTAAACTATGCAACCAAGCACCCTATCAAGTCTCCTCCTGAACACCTCCAGTGACGGCGACTCCACCACCTCCCTAGGCAGACCATTCCAAAGGGCAATCACTCTCTTTGTGTAAAACTTCCTCCTAACCTCCAGCCTAAACCTCCCCTGGTGCAGCCTGAGACTGTGTCCTCTTGTTCTGGTGCTGGTTGCCTGGGAGACGAGACCAACCTCTGCCTGGCTACAACCTCCCTTCAGGTAGTTGTAGGAAGCAATAAGGTCACCCTTGAGTCTCCTCCTCTCCAGGCTAAGCAACCCCAGCTCCCTCAGCCTCTCCTCATAGGGCTTGCGTTCCAAGCCCCTCTGCAACTTTGTTGTCCTCTGGACACGTTCCAGCAAGACAACACCTTTTAAACTGAGGGGTCCAGAACTAGACACAGGACTCAAGGTGTGGCCTAACCAGTGCAGTGTACAGGGGCAGAATGACCTCCCTGCTCCTGCTGGCCACTGTTCCTGATGCAGGCCGGGATGCCATTGGCCCTCTTGGCTGCCTGGGCACACTGCAGGCTCACATTCAGCCTACCATCAACCAGCACCCCCAGGTCCCTGTCTGCCTGGCTGCTCTCCAGCCACTCTGACCCCAGCCTGTAGCACTGCATGGGGTTGCTGTGGCCAATGTGCAGAACCCGGCACTTGGATGTGTTAAATCTCATGCTGTTGGTTCTGCCCATCTGTCCAGCCTGTCGAGGTCCTGCTGCAAAGCCTCTCTACCCTCCAGCAGATCAACTCCTGCCCCCAGCTTGGTGGTGTCCACATAGTAAAGTCAAAGTCAAGACATGCAAAATCTTGAGGCAATCATTATTACCGAGGACTTGCTTCAATAAAAAAGGGGGTTAACCAAGAATTATTTATGAAGTGTCAGAGGGTTTTCTTTAAGCAAGAAATTATCAAAGAATTAATATCAATGTTCTGCCACAATGTTTAATTAAAAATAGAATGCTGTTGGACAGGTCAATCCCACCCACCTTCTTCAATTACATTTTTAAATCATAGGCAGCACAAAATTGTTTCAGTCTGCAAAGATGCAGAAACAGTGCCATTTAGATTAAGGAGGGGGGGCTAGGCCAATTCTTACTTCAGGAATTGTCCAAGTATCCTCTCATCTGTCTCAAAACCAAACTTACCTGAATATAAAGTGCGTGTGCTAGGAAAGGAAGTTTCCTCAGGACTCGGCCACTAAGACCTGCACTTCTTCTACAGTTAAACAGAGAGAAATGCTGTTTAAATGCTAATACCCATTCTTCAAAGAAGACCTTTCATTTTGCTGTGCTTCTTGCACAAGCTGCTCTAAAAAAACTCAAACTGCAATTCAGCAGGTAATTTGCAGCCCTTTTAGCACTTCAGCCTATGGGAGGCTATGCAGTACAGAAAAACCAAGCCACATTTGCCTGCTAAAGCTTACCTAATGCCCTTCATTGTCATTGTGCACAGAAGGTGTTGAAGGAATGCCTAAACTGTTAAGGCAGACATGACCTCCCATCCACACCTAAAAGGACTTGAAAAACTCCAAGGCTGGACCTCATGTTTACTGTTATCTCCTCTTTTGCAGCAGTTACATACAGTTTACTTTATCTCACCTACTAGATATATATTTCTGTCTTGTTAAGCACTACTCTGTGTATGTAGAGGCAAAATGTCTATGCCTGGAAAAACTGACTTGCTTTTACTCTACTCCTCATTGATTAAGACCGTATATTTCAGGAACAGAAGGAAAACACACTTCACCAACTTTATGAATGTTACTTTGCTTTGTTCCACAGGGAGCAGTACTTTAGAAAACAATATTGCTTGATAACATGAATCTAATTTGTATTGTTTCAAGAATTACTATGCTGCCATGAAACACCATTTGATCTAGCATGCTCAGCAAATCATAACAAACTCAATTTATACTTCACTCCTTCCTCCTTTGGTTATATCTCAATGATAAAAACTGACTTAGTAGGTTGCAAGCCATTCCAAAACATTTTCTGAGCAGAAACTAAGGTCAATGCTATTTCCACTAAACTGCACTACAATTCACAATATCCACTGAAACCTAAAGGATCTCACTAACCCACCCAGCAATTTGTCAAGAGGAGTTTAAAGGGCAGAGCAGAAACAAGAAGCAATACTAAGCCAAGACAGATCTGAGTCTAAAAAATGTTGGCAAATACTGATTGCTTCCACTTTTTGTCCCCTGAAAGGTTTTGCACGCACCCTAACAGGAAAAAAACAATGAGATGTTTCAGAACTCTGTTATGAAATTCAATTACTTCCAGACATCACTACATACATAAATAAAATGTAGAATTTCAGAATCTTACCTTGAGATTTCTTTTAGGACAAGGCTTAACCGTGACACATTATTTTCTACGAAGCCTATCATCTCTAGCTCTCTGAGAGTCAACAGCTGCTGTCGAGGATATATTATTTGACACTAGAAAGAAGAGTTACACATTGTGCTCTGAAAAACTTAAATACATTCAAAATCGAATTCTATAGTAAGAATGGAAACAGACAAAAAGAAATTAAATGTGTCTATTTTTGTTATTTATGACATGTGAGTAAGACATCAGATTTACTAAAACACAATACTTTACAGCCTTGCTTTCAATATGTTACCTTCATCAGTTCTTCCAAGCAAGAAAGATATATTCTAAATATTGCTGCAGTAGATGGAGGTCCAATGTATTGCTTTATGTCAGCCCTGTCTACAAAGGCCATGTCAATTTTCTCCGTAATATTTGAAGTGGTCAGGATAACTACATTGGGATACCTTCAAGATAAAAGCAGATTTTTATGTCACATGTACAAGAATTACCTCCTTTCGTGACTAGCATATTGAATCCTTCCTTCTTAGGACTCAATCCATTTCATGCAATAAGCTGTCACACCACTCCTGTCAGCCAGCAATTACATTAAATTATCTGACGTTCCTGGCCAATCATCACCAATGCATTAAATACATATAGTCTCTTTCTTTCAGCTGTTTCTCAAGTGTCCATGATTTCTCCAACCCTATTTCAGAAGTCATAGCTATTAACTGGTATAGCTTCTGCCATAACAAAAATATTATGCAAAGATTAATAAATCCGAACCTTCCCTGGGAAGGGAAGTGGCAGGAGTAAAACAAGAGATGGTATCTTGTACTAAATCCAGCAAGTGGATCAAGCATCAGTGATTGCTTCTAAGCCATATGCTGCGCAAACCTGCCACACAGAAGATGTAAATAATTCTTCCTTGATCTTACTTTTGCCTTCCCAAAGGAGGTATCATGACTATCTCTTCTGTATCTCTCCCTAGCTTTAAAGAAAGTATACTATCTTTGATTTGATTGCTCACTCTATGACATGCAAAATATTTTGTTGGATTACTCCTATTTCTTGTCACAATTAGCAAGAATAGTGCATTAACAAATTCAGTTCAGTATTCGAAGTATTTAATTCTAAGAATTAAGATTCAGCAGGAATCCTTAAATTGTCAATCACTTTTTACTGTTACAGTAATACAAGTTTACCTTTTAATCTGATCTATTTGGGTCAGCACAGCATTCACTACACGAATAGCGTCTGAAGGCTCTGTGCCTGCCTTGAAGGCACTGCGAGCTGCTGTGAGGCTTTCTACCTACCAAAAAAAATATCAATCAATCAATCAAACAAACAAATCAAACCAACCACCTAACACATCAACACACCAAAAAAAATCATAAAATATTGCATATCTGGAATGCAGTCAGCAAGCAAATACCAAAAAATACACCTTGTGTATGGTATCTAAAGTTTCACTTCAAAATCTTTTGTCAAGTATAAATTTACTGTGAGAGAGAAAACAATGCCAAGGAAGCAAAGTGTAGTGAGTAAGATTCTTTTTTAGACAACAGAACTCCCTGTGTGTGTGCATGCAAGTCCAAAGAGAATCTGTACAATAAACTGAAGCGTGGCAATTCTTTTTAGAGCCTCATACATTTAGAGCACAATTAACACAAATGGTTAATTTCTTAATTTTGTTAATTGTCTAGGCTACTTCAAAGTTTAAACAATCATAGCATTTTTAAGGTTGGAAAAGACCTTTATGATCATTGATTTCATCCATTAATATTCCACTTACAAACACATAGAAACAAAGGAATTTCCACCAATATTCTGCTTCACTTTTCAGCTGGAATTTGCCTACTAAATCATACTATGTTCCTCCTGAATCTCTCAAATCTGCAGCAGTCAAAATTCACACTTCTGCAAAAAGTTGTAACTTACAAAAACACATACATATGCTTTTATTGTTCTTCATGAATGACAATCATCATAGTTCCCTCTTATCAATTTACTTTCTGCTGAATTTTATGTACATCAGCACAGTTAGAATCATACCTCATCGATCAGTACAAATACAAGAGCATCTTTGTCATCAATTAACTCTTGAATCTTCTGGAACATCTTGGTTACAAGCTTGCCGCTCTAGAATGACACCATATACATATGTTTCACTATTGTGTTGTTACATGACTTCACAAGCCTCATCATATTAAAATATGAAAACCATTGTGTTTCTAAATAATTTTCAAATATAGCTTCTATTTAAGCATTCTGAAATTACATTAATTATTCTGAGTAATCTTTGGTGCACGCAGCTATTTCATGAAGCAGTTCAACAGTGTGTCTACTTAATTAGCTACATCAATACATACCTCAGAAAACCATTTAGAGAAAAGGCTATGGCTGTTTATCTCAATTAATTGCCCATACCTGTACCTAAAATATGAAAGGAAAAAGAAGTATCAATCTATTGTAAGTAAAAGTCAATAACATCATTAATTTACCATTAATCTCATTTCTTCCATTTCAGTCCTGGAAATCCATGAATTAGTACTTTAAATTACTTACTTTTGAAAACATACTATCTGTTTTGATTGTCATTTCTAGAATTGTGTTTCACTAGATTTATTTATACTATATTTCTATTAGAGTTTCTTCATTAGATCAGGTGCTATTTAAATACAGTTTAAGTAACAGTCAACAGCTAATGGCCTCATTTTGTTCAGTTTAGCTAGAACACATATAAAAACATGAAGCTTATTTACTTAGCTCTGCGTGGGTATTCTTGTGACAAAGTATTTCAACCAGACATTATACAGTCCCTGTTTATCATAAATTGAGCTTGGGATAGAGTCAAATCACTTCAACAATTATACATGTTTTATGTAACACCTAGTATTTTATACAATGAATCTATATAGATATATATATATATATAAAAATATAAAACTAAGTTGCTATGAAGTTTAAAGCTAACTCTTATTACTTGTCTGATACACAGACCGACCTCTGCAGACTGGCATTCAGACAATCCAAGTACAAAATTGATTGGTTACAAAATCACTACCCATTAGAAACAGGCTTTCTTGAAGATGAAGATACAAATAGGCTGGATACTATGACCTTTAGTCCTTTAAAATTAGTTGATGTACAGTATGAGCACACACAAATGACTACACACCCATTGGAATCTGTTTTGCGTAACTGAGCACAAATTACTCATTTTAAAAGGCATTAAAATATCCTAACCAGTCTCTCTGTCAGATCAGTTTTATTGCTAGCCAGGTGCACTACAAAAGAAATATCAACTTTACCACTCGGCACAAATTACTTTAAATCAAATATTAAACATCTTTGAGCTACTCAAAGTGAAACTAAAGAGAAACGTTTCCAAAAATGATCACCTGTACGACAATCGAATTGTCAGCTTCTGAGCCAACGCTTTGCAGAGAGAGGTTTTACCAGTTCCAGGAGGGCCTGATTTGAAAGCAAATCCGTACATTACAAAGAATATGCATCAGATTGTTAATGACATGTAATACCTTTTCAACTACTACAGTTCATTACAGAAATAATTGTAGAATATAAACACAGAAGACAATGACTAAGAATACCAAGGTATTCTGAAGGCTGCTTACTCCGCTACAGTGCTAGAGCTGAGCTTTGAATTTATGTAATTTCACTGAAATAGTTTATTTGCAGACACCATAAAGTTGAAATATCAATCACAACAGCAACGTGTATCACTCTATCAGGGCTTATACTTAATAGCATTCTTAAAATTCCATGCTATGCTTAAACTTTTATCTTCCTGAAACAGTATTCTATTATGCAAAACAGAAACACATCAAGCCCTGTTTGGTCAGCATGCCCTGGCACAAATCTGCATCTGGCTTGAAACCTTATGGAAGAGCCACATAGACCTTCTCAAAACAGGCAAGTAGTTAAAGTATGAACAAGCAGAAGATGATGTGTAGGTGTTAGTCATCAGTCACATAACAGTTGTTTCATTGAACAGCAGTACTGCCATTAGAGCATACAGATATTTTGCACTGCAACAGTTGTAGATTCCCACACTATTAACTTCTTCGTGATCATAATAATGAGCTCGTTGATTAAATATATATCAGATACATTATCAACAGTCTGAAATAGCTTTCCAAAGAAAAACATCCTGCAGCTTATAAACTAATGTCATAATAAATATAATCAATACTCATAATAAACATATCCACTAAGACCTTTGATTTTTTAATAAGTCTGGATGACGAAATTGTAATTTATCAGTAACAAGCCGCATTTTGCAAGAAAATAGATTCAGTTGATGTCAATTGTCTTTAGGATATAACCACAGTAAGCTAGGACTGACTGAAAGATTAATAAGTAAACTAGTGAGAGTACTGCCTTCATACATGGCAACAGAACACACAGAGTTAATAGCGCAACACACTCATTGATTTTCCAATTTTCTCAAAAGCATGTATGTATACTTTTGGCTTTTTTAATGGCTTTGCATTCCTATAAAGCCACAACTAATGTACTTTTTAATACTACAGTGGAACTGTAACTGATGTGTGGCTCCTAATGTCCTCAGTACCTGCATTGTATTTGCATTTTATTAAAAAAAAACACAATCATTATCACTTAACAAAACTAAAAATCAAAGCAAACACTGTCACTGCAGTATAAATTTTAGAACTTAAATTCATGCAAAGTAGTACATGTGAACATTTATTCGATTCTGATATTACACAATCTGAATTTGTATTACAGAAAGAATACTTCTCTGCTGCTTTTCTATCATCAAATTTCACTACACAGAATCACAATACAAGCTTTTCCAGAAGGAAAGTATAAATAGACAGGAAATTAATCTACTTGTTTTAAAACAGGTAATTTTTACCATGCAGCAAAACAACTCTGTTCCATGATACCAGGTTGCTGTCAACTTTTTTGTCAGAAAATAGTAATGTGGTCGTCACATAATCAAGCAACTAGTTGAGAAGAACAAGAGAGACACCAATTAGAGACATACCAGCAAATACGATTACAAATAGAAACAAATTTCTTACATCTATTATGTAATCTAAACTAAAACAAACAAAAAAAATAAAGTATGTCTTTTAGGCAGAGGCAAATTTTCTTACTGTAAATGTCAGAAAATAACTTCCTTCCTGCCCCGAGAAAAAAGAATAGAAGGTAGCAGGCACATAAGGAGTTCCAGAACTTTTACATGAATAATTGAAAAGCATTTCTATCAGCTCCTGGAATTTTTAGATCGGTCATCCTCCTAAATATGAGAAGCTTCATGTACTTCCCTGAATGATGCTACACCACAGACATGACATAGCTCTAAACAGAGAAATAGAGCATTGATTTAAAAAAATGCTGGGTGCACTTTTTCTGTCTCTGAAGTTGTACTATTTTTCCCCCATTCCATTTTCTTCTCCCCTTTTAGAAAAACATGCAATAAATGAGCCTTAAAACAAGGTGCAGTATTTTAACAAGAGTGAATTTCTACTCTATTCTGTAATGCATTCATTGTTTTCTTCATGCAGACTGATGAATATGCCTGAAGCAAAAGTGAAAATCTGAGAAGTTTTGAGTTGCCACCAAAACAACACCTCCACCTATTTTCTAAGTAGAAAACTAAATACAGTAAGTTAATGAAAAAGTAGAGGTTTTATAAATAAACAAGAAATACTTCAATAGAATAACTAGAGCACAGTAGAGAAGCCACAATTGTTAGCTTAATAGTCTTTTGTTTCTTAAAGACAACAGAGAATACAGCTGTAGGCCTCAGATGAGGTGATGAATCATGGAAAAAAGGTGATAAATTGTGAAATAAGCAGTATCCTTGAAGATGAGAAAGAACCGAAAGTTATCTAAGCTGTTAAGGCCTTCATTAACAAGTCCACACCTCTCTGAGCATCTGTGAACCTCAGGGTCACAATGAAGACACTGGAAAGGGATGAAGAGAGGGGCTATCTTCTGAAACCCTCTCCCCAGTATTCACACAAGATGGCAGTGTGCATGCAGAAGACACATTTGCATATATTACAAGAGCTCCAGAAGACTAATGAATATGCTCATGATTTCTCAGAAAAGCAATGAATACATATTGATGTGTTTTATAATCTTGTAACAAAACCCACTTCAGTATGCATTAATGCAGTGAAATTATCTGCTTGTGCACTCGGCACTGTGAATACACAATTGCCTTTTTGCTCCCTGAAATTTCCAAGCTGGTCTGAGAACTGGATCTGACATTATCAGTGACAGTTTCACCTCCAATTTCTGTACAATAAGCCAATACATATGAAGCAATTCTTCATAATTTGTGGTATGAGCATTACTGAACCCAGTTTCAGCTTCACAACAGTACATATTGCTATATGTCTGGTATATGATGTTTAACGCCAGAACATCAGCTCTGCCTTCTTTTGTCAAATGTACATCAGAGAAGTATTTAACTATCAAAAATATCTATAAAGAGAGATTAACCTGGATATAAAGCTTTCCAAAATGGCTAAGACTATACACCACCTATCAAAATAAAGTATAATAAGCGGACATTGGAATTCTTTCTTGAGATGGTGATTTCCAAATAAGCTCTCCAGCGAATACAGTAAACTTTAAACTTTCGTTATTAATTTTCAACTTACATGTGATTTTACTTCAGTGTCATATATAAGACTTTCCCAAAGGCCATGGAATTCAGCTGCAAGAAAAGCAATATATTAAGACCTGTTTAGGACAAATCAGTCTGGGAATTTGTAAACTACGATTACAGCACAAAGCAGTTTTCAAATCATTCTCAACTACAATGAAGGATGAAGAACATATTTACATGAAGTATTAAAATGTATAGAAAAAAATCAGTTATTTTTCTCAAAATATAAACACTAGTTTCTCACAGACAAATTAAGCAGTTTCACAAATTTTGCTTCCTCAACTAATTGCAAGGAAAAACTGTTCTTCTTAATTTATTAACATGAAAGGGAAAATAGCATTCTTTCTACCCTCAATAGGGGATAGATCTACGTTTCCCTAAGATAAAAAGCTATTACAAGTTGCGGTGGGAGGAGGCTTCTAAGCCTTATTTTATCATGCCCTTTTTTTATTGAGGATGAAAAAAAAAGTCCACATAGCTGAATAATGAATGAAAAAATGAAGTTGTAATTTGGGTATCAATCATTTCCAGCAGTCACTTTCAAGCATTCAGGAAAGAAAAGAAAAATAGACATCATAAATAATTATAAACCAAAATAGTATTGGCATAATGTTGAAGTATCAGGTTGAATTATTCCCTAAGACAAATGTAATGGATAGTTTGACTTTTCACACCATGGAAAGAGCAAAAAAAGTCTTAGAATCACTCTCTCTCTGACTTAAGATCACATCTATACTTCCTTCTTCCAGGTGAAGAATCCAAGTTCCCCAAGCACAAGATCGTAACAGGCAGACCACACTGTTACAGAGCAAAGCCTCATTCTTCTTTTCAGAAGGCACTCTGAGGACTCTAAATCTGTGTAGTTTGTTTGTTCCAAATGTAATAGCAGTCTTGGGGGTGGAAGCCAACTTTCAGCTCTGGAAAATGAATGCTTGAACTGATGAGTTTCTTGTGGATCTCCGAAGAAAAATTTGAAATACATCTTGCAGGGTTAAAATTTTCCATGCTTCTGACTATGACTATACATTTTATTCTCTAAGACCAGTTACTTCTACCCATCCACAAGTATTATAGAAATAAATTACATGTTGGGGAACCATCTGTAGTAGTTCAATCAAAATCAGAAAGAAGACAGTCCAAATATATTGGTTCCATTGACAAAGGACAAACTTAAACAACATATAAAATAATACCTTTAATAGGTAACCCTATAAACAGTTTTAGCCTTGCCAAGAGTTTCTTTCATTGTAATTGCTCTAGACCTTCCAGAAACATGGGTACCTGCTGGTAGCACCCAGTGGTTAGCTGCAATGATATCCTCATTCTCTTCTTCCAGGTTTTCAGAGCTTGGTCCTTCTTCATTTAGATGAAAAACATGAAGAGAAAGATTGCTTTTGCTCAAGTCAATAGGCTAGAATAGACATAAAAAGACTTTTAACACCTCATGTTTTATTCAAAGCTCATTATAACATTAAAAAGTTTGTTTTCAGCTGGCATTCAGTTTTGAAGCCTACTACTTCTGTTTCAGACCTTGCTAACAGGAGTAGGCCCAAGAACTTAACCACCTACTCCTGGTTATACCAGTCAGCCTAATATGAGATACTACATTGTGCTACAGCCCTTGCCCTGTATATGTCCTTAGGCTATCACTAGTTTACTTACAACTAGTTCATATGCATATGAACAGAGCTGTGCTTTCCTGGAAGAGTGGTCAGGCATTGGAATGGCCTGCCCAGGGAAGTGGTAGAGTCACCAACCCTGGACGTGCTTAAAAATCGTTTGGATGTGGTGCTTGGGGATATGGTTTAGGGGGTGAACATTGTAGAGTAGGGTTATGGTTGGACATGGTGACCCTCAGGGTCTTTTCCAACCTGAATGTTTCTGTGACTCTGAATACCTGTCTGTCTTTCAGTTTCAGGTCTGTATCCACAATTGACACGGACTGCACATTGCTGTTAAGGAAACCATCATCGAACTCTGTCCACTTGTAATCACCAAACACAATGTTATGTCTGTTCAACAGCTTTAACACGCTCATCCTGATATCTTCTGTCTTGGCCACACTAACAAGAAAGAAACAGCATTATTTATGGCATGGACATTTATAAGGAAGTATGAACTAATGTCAGAGTGCTTAACTTCATACACTGAGTCTACATGGAAAACAACTTCCATCTCATACAAAAGGTTGAAGATACAGTTTACAGAAACTCTCAACCTCACATTTATCAAGTAAACATGAAATTTGTCTCTCCATCTACTGCCTAGACAATGGTACAGACCAGAGACTACCTGGATGAAGAGCAGGTTTGCAGATAAGGATCTTAGTGTACTGGCGGACAAACTGGCCATGCAGTGTGCCGCTGCCACAAACAAGGCAAATCTTATTTTAGGATGTTCTAGCAAGAGTGCAAACATTACAGAAACCAATTCCATTCATCTATTAGCTGTTTGTGATATTACATCTATAGCAGTGCATGCAGTTTTGGGGTCTGCTGTAGAAAAGATAACAATATACTGGATCAAGTATAGAATATGGCTGAGAACATGATAATGAAACTAGATTGCATGATGTACATGGAGAATTTGAGATACATGGGCTTGTTCAACCTTCAACTTGTGAAGAGTATGGAGAAGGCAGAGCACTTTTGTAGCTGCACAGCACATGGATAAAATGCAACAGACCCAAGTTGCAGCAAATAAAAGTTCTGATCAGACACCTGGTTGATTTCTGATGAATTTCCACATGTATCTGAACATTTTCACACACGTTTGGGAGGGCTTGCTTCAAATCCCCAGCGGCTTTATCCATCCTTCTTGCTCCTAAGGGAAAAGGGATACCAAGAAGAAGCAGGCTTTCAGTGACAAAGATGATTAGGGGACTGCCTGAAGCATCGCTCTTACAAGGAGAGGCTGAGAGACCTGGGGCTCTTTAGCCTAAAGAAGACTGAGAGGGCATCTTATAAATGCTGATCAATATCTAAACACTGGAGGTCATGAGAATGGGGCTGAACTCTTTTCAGTGGTGTCCAGTGACAGGACAAGGGGCAATGGGGACAAACTAGAACACAGAAGGTCTCACTTTAACTTAAGGCAAGTCTTTCCTGTGAGGTTGCCTGTCCCAAGCTGCCCAGAGAGCTTGCAGAGTCTCCTGCTCTGGAGAAATTCCAAACCTGCCTGGGTGTGATCTTAGGCAACCCGCTCTGGGTGACCCTGTTTTAGCCGAGGGTGTTGGACCTGGTGATCTCCAGACGTATCTTCCAAACCCCACTATTCTGTGATTTTTCTGGCTGTCATACTGCAACGGCGCAATCAGTCCTTCCTGGCACGGGAAATGCCGTGCCCCATCGCGCTCCCCCCGGCCCATGGAGGGGTCCGGCGCTTCCCTCTCCCTCCCTCGGGAGATGTCGCCGACAGCCTCAGGACACGCCGCGAGCGCACTCGCGCGCCCTGGCAGCCCACTCCACCCTCCGCGGACCTCCACTGTGGGGGGACAGGACGTCACCTCGCGCCAGACAGCCTGGAGAACGGCGATCCGTGATCGCGGGGCGCCGGTCCGCCTAGGGAGAGGAAGGACCAGGTAGACCCTCTGACTCCTTCGAGGGCTGCGCCTCTGCCACATAAAGAGTGTAAGACTCCGTTACGATTCGGAAAGAACCTGACTCACCGAGACACCGCTACCGCGTTTTTTGTAAAACGCGGGCTAGCGAGCAGAGGCGCGGCCCTTCTCCCCTGACCTGGATCTTCCTTCGCAGCAGACGGAAGGAGTCCTTCCGTCCCGAGCGCTTCCGGCGAGAGTGGTGTGGGCAGAGCGCAGTTCTGATATGGGGAAGAAACACAAGAAACACAAGGCAGAGAAGGCAGAATGGCGCTCGGCCTCCGCTACTGCGTATGGCGGTAAGAAACGGGGCAGTAAAGAGCACCTGGGGACTTGTCTAATCTGCCCGCTTCCTTCCCTGGCTGTCGGCAAGACCTGGCATCCCTTCGTGGGCTGGGTCACAGCAGAGTGCATTGAGGGACAGCGTGAAAGCTGTCTGAGGAGCGTAAGCTGCCGGGGGCGGGCCAGTGCCCTGGGGCCGGGTTGCTGGCGCCGTCCAGTTGTGTGGCAGGGACGAAAGGAAGGGACGTGCTGCGGGAAGTGGCTGAAGTGAGGCGGGCGGTGGCTTGCGGGAGCCTGCCACAACCGCGCGAAGATGACTCGGGAGGGGAACAGGAAACGCAGGGCGGGCTATGGGGCGCTGATGTGTGTTTTGAGACCAAGCATCTTCGTGCTTTATGCGGCTGCTAGTGATTGATTCCAATTACTGCACTGGTTGAGTGATGCTTGGTGTCATAGAATCGTAGATCGCATTGGGTTGGAAGGGACCTTTTAAGGTCATCTAGTCTAGCCCCGCTCTGCAGGAAGCTGGGACATCTTTTACTAGATCAGGTTGCTCAGAGCCCCATCAGGACTGCCCCTGAATGTTTCCAGGGATGGGGCCTCCACCAACTCCCTGGGCAACCTCTTCCAGTGTTCCACCACCCTCAGAATAAAGAACCTCTTCCATCGTCCAATCTAAATCTACCCTTCTCTAGTTTGAAACTATTGTCCCTTGCCCTATTGCTACACACCTTTGTAAACAGTCCCTCCCCAGCTTTTTTGTAGGCCCTTGTCAGGTCCTGGAATGCTGCTATAAAGTATCCCTGGAGCCTTCTCTTCTCCAGGCTGAACAACTCCAAGTCTCTCAGCCTGTCTTCATCAGAGAAGTGCTCCAGCCCTCAGCTCATTTTTGTGGCCTTCCTCTGGACTTGTCCATTTTCTTGTGTTGCCGCCCCATAGCAGACCCCCAGTTTCACCTTGCTCTGAAAAGATTCATGTTATGTTCCCAGGGAAAGCCAAGGATTTAGATCTTTGTGTACTATAGGTTGATGGAAAATCATGTTGGTAAAATAAATATGAAAGGAAAGAAGAAAAAAATTGCTTTTGATCTGCACTGTTAGAATTGAGAGTGTATACTGTTAGCAATTTTAATCCTGGCTCCTCTCTTCCTTACACAATGAAATGCTGCTTTGCCATTTTTTTGTGTAAGTATTTCACATAGTAGAATTCTGACAACTTGCTATTACAAAATTGTCGTTATTTGCATTTTTCGCCTTAAATGTTTGTTTGTTTTTTTCCCAATTTTTAACATAGGAGGCAAAATTGCTGTAAGCTACCTGACCAATTTCTGTGAAGGAAGACAAGGTATTATAAAAATTACATAATCAGTCATTTTTAGTTCAAATGCTTTACAGTCAACTAAATTTTCAAAGAAGAACTTTTAATATGGCTTTTCCATACAGGCTTTGGAATCCTAATCTTAAAACCAGAGCAAAAAAATCTTTCCAGGACTAATTTAGTGTCTTTGCCATAGAATTCGGCTACATAAGGAAACCATCTTAGACTCCAGTTTTAAGTTTTAAAAGATAGGCATTTTATTTTAAAGTTGCACAACTTTTGGATGCAAGGAGACTCCTGTCTCAGATCTTGAACACTGGCAGATTAGCCTTTTTATTTCTTAAACACATGCATGTAGATTAGATTTCCTGGAATAGTCATGCATTTTCATATAATTCCTTGGAACTAATCGCTATATTTACGTATCTGTTATACATGTGGTGCATCTCCTTGGTGGTTTCCGAAGAGTCTCTGGTGGTCTTTGGCAGGTCTAACTTCATGTGCTTTGGTTGAACTTCATTACTGAGTTTGTGCAGTTTGCCAGAATTTCCTAATTGTTTTTCAGCCTCAAGGATGGCTGATTTGGCCTAGTTAATTTTCTTACCAAAGAAGCAAGGTTCCTCCCTACCTAGTGTATGTGATGAGAACATGCATCTTCTCCTTGGAAATTTTGTTTGTGCAGGTAGTCTTAGTTAGCAAGTCTTCATTTCCATGAGTTGAAAATTTGTCATCTTAGCAGATGTTAAAGGAGAAGAATAGCTCAAGTTGACAGCAAATGTAACTGTTTTGGGAAACTATCCATTTTGGCAGTGAACAGAATAGAATAGAATTAATGAGGTAGGAAAAGACCTTTGAGATCATCAAGTCCAGCCTATCACCCAACACCATCTAATCAACTAAACCATGGCACCAAGTGCCTCATCCAGTCTCCTCTTAAACACCTCCAGTGATGGTGACTTCACCACCTCCCTGGGCAACCCATTCCAATGGCCAATAACTCTTTCTGTGAAGAACTTCTTCTTAACATCCAGCCTAAACCTCCCGTGGCACAGCCTGAGACTGTGTCCTCTTGTTCTGGTGCTGGTTGCCTGGGAGAAGAGACCAACCCCCACCTGGCTACAACCTTCCTTCAGGTAGTTGTAGACCACAGTAAGGTCTCCCCTGAGCCTCCTGTTCTCCAGACTAAGCAACCCCAGCTCCCTCAGCCTCTTCTCATAGGGCTTGTGTTCCAAACCCCTCACCAGCTTCATTGCCCTTCTCTGGACACGTTCCAGCAAGTCAACATCTTTCTTAAACTGAGGGGCACAGAACTGGACACAGTACTCAGCGGTGCTGGCTCATTGGTTGGACTTGATGGTCTTAAAGGTCTTTTCCAACCTAAATAGTTCTGTGATATAAAATGTGCTGAATAACTGTTTCTTAACTTGGATTTTTTTAGGCTTAGCTGTTCTTTTTCTATCCAAATGTATTGCATGTGTTTTCAAATTCTTGTAAACAGTATTTCTAGAAGAAGCATCAGTAATTACTGTATGCTATCACCTCCATGTGCATTTATTACACGTTTTACTTTTTAAAATTTAGATTATGTGGATAAGCCTTTGGAAAAACCATTAAAGCTGGTGCTTAAAGTTGGAGGGAGTGAAGTGACTGAACTTTCTGGATCGGGGCATGATTCTAGCTACTACGATGATAGATCAGATCATGAGCGAGAACGACATAAAGAAAAAAAAAAAAAAAAGAAAAAAAGTCTGAGAAGGAAAAAGAAAAGCATCTAGATGATGAGGAAAGAAGAAAGAGAAAAGTAAGCTGTGATTTTTGTATTTCAGACATAGCAGTCTTCTTCATGCAGAGCACCAGAACCTCTTTTTTAAAAATCACTGTTGATAGAAGCTTATTGTTTCGGAGACAGCTTTTCACAAATGTAGATAACCCATGTGTGTGTGTTGGTGTATATCTCCCATTTAAAAGAGATATCTTTGTGATGATTTTTTGACCAGAGTGAAAGCTTGTTTCTTGTAATTGCTTGTTTTTCTTATCATATTTTGGTATTATTTTAGGTTTTGTGTTTTATTTTTGTCTGTTAGTATGAGTACTTTTTTTGAAGTTGAATGTTTTGTATTTCAGTCAGGTCAGAAATATAATTTCCTAGTTTTGAGGAGGTTAATTTTTTCAACTAAATCTAGATTGCATTTCTGTTCATGAGATGTACCAAGCTACCAGCTGTTGAAATGGATAATTTATTCAAAACACGTTTCTGAAATCTCATCTATTGAGTGTTGAGGTGAATAGTCTTGTTGCCTCTTATTAGAGCAACCTGCGTGCTAGTCTTTGTGGTTTTCTTAATAGCAAATGGTGCGGTCACATGTTGACAATACAGTTACCTGTACAGTTTAATTTGAATAATATTTATTTTGTGTACTAATGATTCCCTGACATCTGATTATTTAGTTTTTTTAATTCTCTTCTGTCATGTGATTTTACTATTCTCGTATGACAGGTTTTTTGGTACTGTATATGCATGTGTGACTAACATCTGTCAGTTTTAATTGATTTGTTCATTAGGCTTGTATTACTTGAAAGTGGTATGTCTTGTAGGATCATTCAGAAGCCCTTGAATATAGGGCAGATAGTGGAATTATTATTTTTTTTGAGCAAACATTTTCAAGTGCTTCCAATTAGGAGTGCGGCTGGAACTTGGAAATATAGCGAAACAACTGTCTTTAATACAAGATCTTGAAACATCAAATAGAATTATTTGGTTTGCCTTTGCTAAATTGTGGGAGAGTTTTGTTAGGATGTTGGCTTTTGTCCCAGAACTGAAGTATTAGTGCATGCAGAAGAAGCTAACAGATAGATATATAAAAAACCTTTAGTCTAAATAAGGCTGATGAAAGTACGCTTTTACGTGCTGACATGAATGATTGCAGTCATAGGAATGCCTTTGCTTTGAAGCTCAAGAAATTATCATTAACTGTCACCACTGTTAGACAGCATTTATTATGGTCCTTTTATAGGCTTCCTAAATTATCACATAGTTTATTCATTCCTGTTCAATACACCAGACAACAAAAACCTGATGATCAACACACAGCTATAGACTGATCCCGACTGAATAGTAATTTAACTTCCTTTACTGGCGTAGCTTATTGTGCAGTTTAATGTATGATTAGCTTCAGATTTTGACATTCTTTTTAGTAAAAGTACAGTACCTAATGATAGAACAATAATATATTAAATGCAGAGAAGCAAAAGCTGAACAGTATTAGTTTTAATCAGAGAGGAAAAATTGAAAAAGTGACAGGGAATATGTATGCACTATTGTTTAAATCATTTTATGGCTCAGCTAGATTGAGTATTCCAAATAATAAATCACTGTCTTTTGTTATATGGGGCTGCACATTCCAAGGGCATTATTTTGAAATCTGTCTTCTTATTGCTGTGCTAGGAAGAGAAAAAGAGGAAAAGGGAGAAAGAACAGTGTGACACTGAAGGAGAAACTGATGACTTTGATCCTGGGAAAAAAGTGGAGGTTGAGCCCCCTCCAGATCGTCCTGTCAGAGCATGCAGAACTCAGCCAGGTGAGCACCGTGTAGTTAAGATTTTCTCTGTTGTATTTGTATTTTTAAATAAATACATAAATCTGTATTCTGTTTCATTGCACTTACCTATGTTTCTATTTCCAACTGCAGCTGAAAATGAGAGCACACCAATCCAGCAATTGCTAGAGCACTTTCTTCGCCAGCTTCAAAGGTATTAAGTGTATAGTATCTACAGCTGTGCCCACAGTGCCTATTTGTATTTGTTATTTTACAACTTCTTATCCTGGATATCTGCTTAAAATAGTGCCTAAAGACTGGATCTAGTATGTTTGGTAACCATTATGACTGTGTTAGACCTGGTGGTTTTTTAAGAGTAATTGAGGATAATTATTACCAACTATGCAATTCTAGATGTTAGTGGGGAAGTGTTTGGGGCAAAGGATACATAGCCATTTTAAATTTATCAAATATCAATGACTTAGTCTAGGAATTCAAAAACCATTATGGATTTTAATAGTTTAAAAGATAGGACTGTTCTTTCAAAATTTCGTTCTGTTGTGTCCTCTTGTCAGATACCAAATCGAGTTTATACCTGTTTACTTGATGATAATCCTTTTAGTTTGGAGAAACTTTTTATTTTCATAGAATCAATTAGGTTGGAAGGACCTCTAACATCATGAAGTCCAACTCTCAAGCCAATACCACCATGGCCATTAAACCATGTCCCAAAGTGCTATGTCTGCACTTATATTGGTTTTAACTGGTTGTCCCCACTAGAATGGACAGGGCACAGGGGGTCCTCCTCCCTACTTCCCACAGTGGCACAGTGAAAGCCAGGAGGGCAAATGGTTATTTAACATCATGCTGACGTTATGCTCTCTGCAGGAGGAACAGGCTGGCTGAGGCCGAAAGGGGTTATGGGATTTGGAGTGTATTCTATAGCTTGTAAAGTTTCCTGTTTGGGGTATTTGTGGCTTTTTCTCCGCTTCCAGGTGGGGGTGCAGCCTTTTTTGGTGCTTTGGTTCACGGGTGTGTGTGGTTTGCTGCTACATACACTGGTATTTTTGTTTTCTTTTCTATGTCTGTTTCCCCTGTAATAGTAAATCTTCCTTATCTGAACTTCTCATCTCTGCCTCTTGGGTCCTTTTCCTCTGTACACACCCAGAGAGGAGGGTAGAGGGGAAGACATTCATTGTGAGCAGGCTGCCAGACTTAGCTGCTAGCTGAGTTATAACCTGGACATCCCATATTTGGCATCCTGACATGAGGACATGACAAGCTTGAGTTTCAAGTTGAGATAACAAGAGAATTCAGTTTTGCTAGAGTAAATTTGTTCACCTTATATTTGCGTTAGTACGTTTCCCTGCATGTTAAGGTGTTCAGTGCATTTGCTTTCCTGGTTATGCTACATAAGATCTTACACATTTTTTGCATCTTTACTCCCTATGGTGTCCTCTGGTGCTGTTTGTCACCTCAGGGAAAACATGACAATGCTATGATGCTACTGTGATGTTTACTAGCATGTTATGATTTGATTGTTCCACTGGTCATTCTGTTAAGATGTTATTCATATGCGGGGTTATCATTTATCAGTACACTCACCCAACTGATGTATGGAGCAGAAACTTTTTCATCTTATGCGGGTTTTGAATATCCTTGGGACACCAGCACCAGCTCAGCTTCTATTGCATATCTCCTATGTGTGTGCCTTGTCTTGACCATAGTAATACAAATCTTTCCTAAGAATACCACCTGGAGACCTGCTCTGGGACTGGATGATTATGAGTGGCAGGGTATGTGGGAGAGTATGAGCAAATGCCTAGGACGGTGGTCATTTCTGGTGTTTCAGAATTTCACCCCTGAGAAAGTGCAAAATCCTGACAAACTGGTAAAGTGTTTGGATAACATACGTTGTGAGCCTGGAAATTCCCAAGAGATACCAATCATTGTGATGCAGTAGGGCCTGGCCCATGCCTAATAAGCCCTTCTCATTGCTGTTCAGCATACTCAAGGGGAAGAGGAGGTCTTTGGGCCTACAGACAGACCAAGAGGCATGGCAGCTGCACCAGAGAGCCAATCTGCCAGTGTCAGTTGCCCCTGCACAGAAAAAGAAGTACACAAGGAAAATGGCTCATCCTGCAAAGGATGAGGATGCATATCCCAGAGTACAGTCTTATTGTGAGCCCTCTCTACCAAGTAACTTTGAGGAAGCATGATTTTCAATGGAGTCCTGAGCAGCAACAGGCCTTTGAACAAATCAAACAGGAGATTGTGCATGCAGTAGTCCTCAGGCCAGTTTGGACAGGACAAGATGTTACAAGTGTGCTCTACACTACAGTGGGGAAGAATGGCGCCTTTGACAGAAAATATGCAGGGAGACATGAGGCTGATCTCTGGGATTCTGGAATCAAAGCTACAAAAGGATCTGAGCCCAACTACACTCCAACTGAAGAAGAGATAGTGGTTGCATATGAAGAAGTTTGAACTGCCTTGGCGGTGATCAGTACTGAAACTGAAATGCTTCTGGCATTCTGGCTGCCAGTGCCACGTCCCTAGACAGCCTATTCCAATGCCTGAACACTCTTTCAGTAAAGAAACTTTTCCTAATATCCCATCTAAACCTCCTCTAGTGCAACATGAGGCCACGTCCTCTTGTTCTATCACTCAATACGAGGGAGAAGAGACCAGCACCTACCTCACTACAGCCTCTTTTCAGGTAGTTGTAGAGAGCAGTAAGGTCACCCCTCAGCCTTCCCTTCTCCTCTCTCTTGTTTTCCAAGATGTTAACCCTATATATCAGGTTTAAAAATAAACTCATAAAAACTTCTTTTTTTTTTTTTTACATAGCAATAAGGTGCTTTTGAAACTAATTTGAACATACTAAATACTAGTTATGTTTAGAGGACCTCATGAACAATAAGAATTGAAGAGTTTATTACTCAGTGAAACAAACACAATTGGGGTGTAAATAGAGACACAGAAAGCCTACATGAAATAATTAAATAGTTCAAAAACTACCTGAGTGTGTTTCAAAAAGTCTTCATATGTGTATTCTCTCCTGTAATAGATGTTTCTCAAATATGCTGCTGTTATATGAGAGTGCTTTTAGGTGGTTGGTTTATTTTCTTTTAAGTTGTACTGTTCTTTTTATACCATTAATGTGGTATAAAAACAGTGATCATTTTGTTTGCTAATATAAATCTAAATGTATTGTTTTTCTTTTAGGAAAGATCCTCATGGGTTTTTTGCTTTTCCAGTCACGGATGCCATTGCTCCAGGATATTCCATGATAATAAAACACCCCATGGATTTTGGTACAATGAAGGAAAAAATTGCAGCAAATGAATACAAATCAGTCACTGAATTCAAGGTGAATTGATAGAGATTTAGTTATTTTAGAACTCTTTAGTAAGAAACCAAACATTGTTTTTAACCATAACAGCATTTCTTACATTTCATAGAATGGTAGGGGTTGGAAGGGACCTCCAGAGACCATCTGGTCCAACTGTCTTGCCAAAGCAAGAGCACCTAGGGCAGGTAACACAGGAACATATCCAAGTGGATTTTGAAAGTTTTCAGAGAAGGAGACTCCACAGCCTCTCTGGATAGCCTGTTCCAGATAGCCTGTTCCAGATAGCCTGCTCCATCACCTTCACAATAAAAAAGTCTTTCTTTTTGTTGAGGTGGAACTTCCTGTGTTTACGTCCATTCCCCCTCTTCGTATGGCTCCTTCTTGACACCACACTTCAGCTATTCATAAACATTAATAAGATCCCATCTCAGTCTTTTCTTCTCCAAGCTAAACAGCCCCAGGTCTCTCTGCCTTTCCTCATAAAGACAGATGTTCCAGTCCCTTAATCATCCTCATAACTCTCTGTTTTAGTTTGCCCTTTTTTTCTTTCCCAGTAACGAGCGCTTTGTATATTCTTTGTGTTACCATGGGTTTCTTGCTTTGTTTTTCAACTGTTTTTCACTGTATTTGTCTGCTTCTGCTCCACTCTACTACAAATTACTGTGGAAACCGAGGAAAGTACTCTGAAGTTCTATAGAATTCATGCTAGTAGACATATACATAAGGAAGACTATCATAAAGTCGTAAGGAGCTCCAGGTTCTTCACATCTTTTTTTTTTTTTTCTTTTAGTCTAGACCTGATTAGATTGATTAAAAGATAATTCTGACTTGCCTACAAGAAAACTGCATTTACTCAAGCATTTTGTATAAGATTCAATAACAGCTACGTATGTTTTTTTGTCTGTAATTTTCCTTTTTTACATATAACTTTATTTGGAAGTGTCTTTTGACAGAAACCTACTTGGCAAGTTTATTGGCCACTTGCCTTAGCTATTTTGTGTATTAGTATTGCATAATACTTTATAGGGTGCATTGTGGTTTAACAGACAATGCAATAAATCTTTTATGATATTGCCAGCTCCTGGAAAGAAAGAAGTTTTCTTCTGATTCATGAAGACCTATAGCTGCCTTCAGTATTGGTTTCTAAAGTCATATTGATATAACATATCAATATGTGTGGCTAGACTTGGCAGGCAGCGTTGGCTTACTTCTCAGGGTTAATTTCTTCTTTTTAAAGGTCCAGCAAGGTGAGCAGAGGATGGTTTTTATTTCTGTAGATGCTTTAATAGAGATTGTATAGATTTATAGGAATTAGTAAAGTAAGATTCATAATAGCATTGCTGTCAACTGCACTCAGATCTCTAAATTCTGATTGCTTTCTGGATGTTGTTATTCAAACAGTTTTAAAAGGAAGTTTGAATGGGAGCTCTGTGGCTCTATTTAGCTACAGGCAAGGTTGCAATAATGAAACTGGTGGGATGGCAATGTGAAAAACCCAAAAAACAGTGTTGTTTAGGCTGGCAGATTATTTTTGTTGTGAAGGACTTGGTTTCTGCTGATACTCTGACAAGCAATAAATGGTTACTAGAAGTTTATACCTTTCTAGATACATGAACACATCTAATTACTCTTACACCTTTGGTATTTTGTGTAATACAGAAATGAAATCTATAGGGTTTTGACCTCTAAAACAAGGCCTGCTCAAGGGTTCATCTTTCATTTCTGATACGCATATTAGGTCTAGATGAAGCTAGTCAGAAGCCAATAAATAATCTGAGAGAGAACCATTGCTACATTTAAAAGAGGGGAAATTGCACAGAAAACTCAGTAGTTTTGCTGCCAAAAAAAGCATCTACTTCAAACTTGGGTGAGCAAAAAATGCATCTCTGTCCTTTTCTGCAACACTTCAAAGGCCATCACCAGATGTATACTCACATGGGCTTTTCTATTTCTTTCTTGGCATACAGTTTGCTCTTCCATGTTACCTTCTCAATATCTATTTTTGTGATGGTCTCATGAAGCAAAGGCAGATTGCATTAATGCTGTAAGAAGTCACAGACAAGAAGTTATAAGTCCTTTTACCTTCTTGTTCAGTATGGGCTTGATGGTAGCTGTTAAATGGTTAGGAGAGCATTGACCTGACATCCTTGTCTGGCAAAAGGAAATAAAACAATTAGTGCTTTTATGAAATCTCAGGATTGCAGTAGGACAAGGTTATTTTTTGTAAATGTTGTC
Source organism: Picus viridis (assembly GCA_033816785.1). Classification (NCBI taxonomy): domain Eukaryota; kingdom Metazoa; phylum Chordata; class Aves; order Piciformes; family Picidae; genus Picus; species Picus viridis. The sequence goes on from CM066575.1 coordinate 28,634,745, forward strand.
TGCCAGAGAAGGCCTTTAAAAAGAATTCTGTGTGCAACACCAATATTTGGTACCAATATTCAGTACTCTTTATCTCAGCAAATCTGTTTGCTGGTCTGTAAACTCAGTGGGTTAACTTACCAAAGAAGCATACCATTCTGTTTGCTTACACTTCTGCACATAATGAAGTCATCACATGTAGTGGAATCATGAGAAAAAAAACACACAACATTTTTGTTTATTCACAGAATAAATGAAATCTAATTTTCTGAACAATCATTCTTTAAATATTGAAAACTTACTAGAGAGAAAAATCAGGTGCCACTTTACTTTGTTAGGATCTAGTTTGCAAAGAGCCTGGAAAGACTACTTCATGATTTTTGATCAGTGATTTGCCAACTTCAGAAACTTGCAGAGGCATTAATGTCTTTTTAATTAAATGTTTCATTGAGTTTCTAATGCTTTTTGTGTTTTACTCTACAGATTAGTAGCATGTGGCTAGAAAAAAAAAGCACTCTAGAAAAAGTTTTTGCAATCCACAGCAGTTTATTTTGGTTCTGTTTACAGTGGAGTGTTGTATCTTTGTTTCGGGAACTTCTGTCAGTAAAAATTGCTTGAAAACATGTGTAATATAACCATTCAAAGGAGAAAACAAAATCTTGGCCATTTGTTCTTTTGTTGCATACGGTGAGCATCTAGAAGGCTGTTTCTTAGGCTTTGAAGTTTTCTTTTTTCTTGTTCATGTGTTAGTCCAAGTGAACTAAGAAGAGAATTAAAATTACATGTAAGATGCTTTGTACCTTTATGATGACATTGTATTTCTCAGGTCTGTTCTGATTTAGGAGGTGGGGAAATGACCAAAAAGTGCACCTTGGTGCCTCAGTCCTCCCATCAATTTCTCCATTTCTTCTGTTTTGTCTCTTTGCATAAGAAAGAAATGTTATATTTGGCATTCAAGGCTAGGTGGGGGGTTTTGTAACTAAAAAGCCAATTCTAAAGAAAACTGAGCATCTTGCAGAAGCAAAAAGCACTCAGACTTTTGCAACTGTTTATTACTTTTTAGCTTGTATTTATTCCATAAGCCTGCCACTAAAATATTACTGGGTTCTTCACAGAGCTGCCATGATGGAATGGTATCTTCCAGTCATTTAACAAAGGAGTTTGAAATTTTAACAGTTCTTTTGTTTTGTATTTTACAGGCAGATTTTAAACTGATGTGTGATAATGCAATGACTTACAACAGACCAGATACTGTTTACTACAAGCTAGCCAAGAAGATACTGCACACAGGCTTTAAGATGATGAGCAAAGTAAGAGACCTATTTAAAAAAAAAAAAAACAAACCCAAAACCACAAAAAGCATGTGTCTTTAGTTTTGGGGGTATTTTTTGTCATACCTGAAAGGAACATAAATACAATGAAAAATGTGATTTTATCCATCTGTGATTAATAATAGAATTGCCTGTTTATGCTTCTATATTTAAGGATTTTATATTGTTATAACCACACACTTATTTCTTAACCTCACCAGCACCACTGAAGTCTGTAGGAGCTTCTTCCACTCACCTCAGTGGAAGCAATTAAGATCTGCATACATAAAACCCAATTGTAAAATATTGCTTCTGGCTGAAGCTTTGTAAACAAGATCTCATTTAAGTTTTATTTCTGCATAAACAAGAAAGCTTTTATTTTTGAAGGTGATGGGTGTCGGGGAGGTTTCAGGGGTTTCATAGATGTGTTTTCTGCAAACAAACCTTTTACTGGAACATAGCTTTTGACTTGTGAACTGAAGATACTCTGGTGAGCTGCTCTGTGCAGGTGTGTGCATGTGTTGCAGTCAGTTATGGTAAGTTTTGTGTAAAATAGGCAATTGTCTTTGCATATGCAGTTTTTTTGTTTGTTTCTCTCTTGATAGTTGGGCTGCAGAAATTCTGATGTCATGCTACCATGACTAAATCACGTTGCATCGCCATTGGAAACGAGGCACAAAGAACAAAATAAGGCCATAGCCATTCCCATCCCATCCCATTATCATAGCATCTTGGCTATGAGGGAAAGGTTAAGTCCCTGCCGCTCTGTCCTTTCTGATTCTAGGAACGGCTGTTAGCTTTGAAGCGCAGCATGTCGTTTATGCAGGACATGGATTTTTCTCAGCAGGCAGCTCTTTTGGGTGATGAAGATACAGCAGTTGAGGAACCTGTCCCTGAAGTTGTTCCTGTACAAGCAGAGACAACCAAGAAATCCAAAAAGCAAAATAAAGAAGTTATTAGGTAAAGGTTTTAATAGACATTCTTACTGGTTTGTTGAAGGTTTTGCAATATCAGACAGCAGTAAAGAATCTAGCAATAAAAAAACTTACCTTTCCTCTTGTGGTCCATAGGATAAGTGGTATGTTTATATTTATTTATAGAACTAGTTTAATAACTCAGTGATTCCCAACTTGAAACAAACAATTCAGAGAATGACTGCATACTCTTTTTAACATAGCCACAAACACTGTTCACTTTTGTTCCTTTCTTTTTTTGCCCTTCTCTCTGTGTGTTTGTTTGCTTTGGTTTAGTTTTTTGTTTGGTTGGTTTTTGTGTTTGTCTTTCTAAAATGATTGTATCAAAATCTAAACAGAATCTTTCTAAGAAGGCAAAGCCCCAGATCAGTAAATTTAGTCTTTTACTTTAGTCTTACCAGGCAGGATATAGAGTTACAGGAGATTATTTCTGGAGCAGATCATGTCATCTTCACAATTAAAACTTGTTAAGCTTTTTTATAAAATGATTTGCTAGTGCAATAGCTGTCTTCAAGCTGATGGTCACCTCTGATTATAGCTGAAGTCTAATTTTAGTCAAATTAAAGGGTTGTATTTTCTATTTCATGAGGAGATTTTAGTAGATACCATGATTTACAAGCAAATTACACTGTTCAAGCTTCATACATAGACATCTGAGGATAGATGTTGAATTTAAATTGTAGAGCATTACACCAACTGAAATTGTATGAAGATAAAACTGTAATAGGGCATTAATAGTCATGTCTTAAATATGATCATGTTCTACAGATTTTCATTCCTAAATATCCAAATTATGTAGAACTATTCTAATATCAGTACACAAAAAGTTATCTATTGCTGTATCATAAAGAACTATCAAAGTACAAGTTATTATTTGTTTAAGGGATTGTGTATAGGAATTAGCTGAAAGTACCTTCCTGTAAACAAGAATTCATTGAGGAGGAGGTGGTTTGGGTTTTGATTGCTTGGGTTTTTTTAAAGGTACAATGATTTGCTTTGTATGGTGCCTGGAATAATAGATTTCCTCTTTTGATTAATTCTTACATAAATTCCGTTACAGAAGTAACTTTGTACTTTGCCAGTTTTTGTGTGCTCATCTTCAAATACAGATGGCTAACAAAGCAAGTACCTAATAGTCTGCATATTTCACAGTTAAAAAACAGGGAAAGAACTGAACTCAGTGTCTGCAAAGTGTTAAAGCAGTTTAGACCTCTCTATGGTAGTTTTAAAAGGGACTTGATCACTTGGACATCCTACTGTAAGTAATTTTTTTAAATTTTGTCTGGGACATTGAAGCCTTCTGAACATTCTCTCCAAGTTTCTGTTCATTAAATATTCTGTCGAGTGTGATAGTGCTAGTTGTTGAAGAGTTTCCTGCCGTATACACTCTTTCTTAAACTTTCAATGAAACAAAAATCACCGTACACGTTTGTCTCATAATAGTATCATCTTGTGATCTTTTTATTGTCTTTAATAGCAAAACTTTCTTGTGTATCAGATCTGAATCTCTATACAGAGAGAAATTCTTAGCTAAGCAAATGGAAGAAGATGTCCCAGGAGAGAGAAATGGATTTGGTGTGAGGAGATGCTCTACCCAGTACCTAAGGTGTTTGGCCCTAGTGTCTAATGTCCATATAATGCCTTGAAAGATTTTGGTGTACAACAGTTTTTTTAAATATATAATATAATGAAGACTGTCATATCATATTGATGCCTTCACACTTCCCCTTAGAATATTACCTTTCTCTGGGTTTTATATAATAGCTAGGTTATGTCCTGTTCCATCTAAGGTATGATTATTTGGGGTTATTTTATTATGTTATTGCTTCATTGGAAAGGGATTTACTGAAAGATAAATGTTAAATTCTGTAATTTCAATGAGAAGTAATTGGTGCAATTGGTATTGATTAGGAGTACTAATTGTCAGTATTAACGAATTAAAAGGAATTAAAGGACTCCTGTTAGATTGGGAGCAGTGTCCTACTTCACCAAGCAACTAAATGACACAATCTTCAATGGCCAGTTTTTTTATTTGTGTTTTGTTGTTACTGTTGTTAGGGTTTTGTTTTGTTTTTCTTTTTCTCTGAGTTACAGAGACTCCATTATGTAATCTTCTTTCTGCTTCTTCCTATTTGGAATTTGTGAAAATCACATATTCATGCATCTGGGAGGCTAAAGTCATATATGGCATTCACTTTGTATTAATGCAGTTTTACTCCCAATCTCCATTTTGTCATAATTCCTTTACTTTTATCAAGGTACAGAAACAATTAAATTTTTGAAGTTCAGTAGTTTGGTAGTTCTCATCTTCTGCTGCAAAACTTTGGTTTCATGTGATTATAATTACACTTAAATACTGAAGTAGACTGACACTGGGAGAGCAGTGGAGCTGATTGTTCTGTTTATCAAACCCAGAATTCAGCCCTTAGTTTTGTTTTAGCTTTTGATTTCTACAGCTACTCCTCTTCTCTTTCTTAGTTGCATATTTGAACCTGAGGGAAATGCATGCAGCCTGACAGATAGTACTGCTGAAGAACATGTCCTGGCACTAGTGGAACATGCGGCGGATGAAGCTCGGGATAGGATCAATCAATATCTACCCAACAGCAAGGTCTACTGCACAACAAAGTTCACAGTTCCATTCTATGTCTTAACTATTGTGTGCTTTGTTTCATCTTTGGAAACAAGCTTTAGTATTACATTTTCTGAGACTGTGACATCTAGAATGCACGCTGTGTTTGGAATACTACTGCAACTGCTGTTTATCATTTAGTTTTCACTGAAGTCCATTGTGGGGGTGTTGTAAATGGGTCTCAAATTGTATTATGTGTTGAACACATTTAGAAATTCACTTGCATGAAAAAGTGAAATGTTGCTCGGTCTTGAATTTGACTTCCTTAATTGCAACTCTTAGCATTGAAAATTATTTTTTAAATAGCATCACACTTTTTATATTGTTAAAACCTCAGAAAATGTAAACTTTGTCATAGATTTCTAGGATTTCCCTCCTAACCTAAGGAATTCAGGAATTTTTGAGTGCTAAATTACTGTTTGCAATGAGAAGTCCAGAATTTCTTAGAGTTAAAAGTACAAAAGTAGTACCTGTCAATTATAGCACATCCTTGTGTGAGTACAAAATACAGGCATCTTTCAGGAACTAGAAGATAGCAGTAGTTATTCGTGTTGCAGTTTTGGACAGCGTGTAGTTTTCATTTCCCCCCTGTGCTGAGAAGTTAATCCTTTCTTTATGATTCATGTCAGTTTCTGACATCAGCTTAGTTGGTTGCATCTTTGCAGACCCCAATGTGTTCTCTTGTCTTTCACATCTCAGGCTATCTTTTTAGCATCGTGTCTGTGTGCTCTGATAGATGTGTCACAGCACTTTAATAATTTGATTGTATGTTTAGAAAAATTGTGGGTGAGATACAAAAATGTGTAGTTCAGTCTAGATTTGGAACTAAACGTGGAGGTAGATTGTGGATAGGAGCTACTGTTCCGTCTCTGGAAAGTGTGTTCTAAACTAATTATCATGGAATTGGTTTTGTCTTGGATGCAAACTTTAGGTCTTTTTATGAGGATGAGTATGTCGTATGCAAAGTTTCACTACTACTTTTACTACTTCACAAGCTTACAAGCTTTTGCTGCTTCTGTTCTGAAGCATTTAATAGGCAGTGATAAATAGTTGTGATCCAAGATTCTCCGTATTAAAAGGGAATACCAGGCTGCAGGATCTGAATTCCATCTAAAAATGCTTTTCATAGTTTTCTGTTTAAGTAAGCAACTCTTACTTTGAGTTGGGACTGTTTTAATGATTGCTTCCATATCTTTGTGCTTCTACTTACAGATTGGTTATCTGAAAAAAAATGGAGATGGAACTTTATTATTTAGTGTAGTAAATTCATCTGATCCAGAGGCTGAAGGTAAATGCCATAATTTTTCAAGAAAACATTTATGTTAAATATTCTGGCAGATTTTGGTGCCTTACCTGGACATACAGATCTTGTGTAGTATAGTTGAGTTTTTTTAAGAAAAAAATTTTACCAACCCTTTTTCACCGGCAGCTGTACTTATTATCTCCAGTATGGGATGTTTCTCTTTGCCTTTCAAGTTTTAACTCTTCAGATGCTCTGTGTCACAAATTCTAACATTAAGAAGAAAAAATAATACCTATTTATAAACACTTATATGTTGCTACAACTTGTAGAGAACTTGAAAACAGGCTTTTGCTCTAAGTGCCCTATGGAGTTAAAATCTAATAGACAAAAAGTGATTGAAAGTACTGTAATCCTATGTAAAAGGGCATTGCACAGATGCAAATGCAGAATCATCTAAGTTTTTGAGGTTTTTTTCATACCATAATTTAGATTATTGCCTAGATTTCACTTAAGTTAATGAAGCTTTGCTTAATTGTTTTTCTTTATTTCCTTAATCTTTTCTATAGATTTTTTTGTTTTGTTACTACTATACATTATGTTATCTTATGCTTTCCATTTGTTATAGTTTCAAGATCAAAATACAGAAGTTTTGAAAGTTTGTAATGAATGAAATGTCTTTATAGGTTGGACTCGATGATCTCAAAGGTCTCTTCCAACCTGGTTTATTCTATTCTATTCTATTCTATTCTATTCTATTCTATTCTATTCTATTCTATTCTATTCTATTGCATTCCATTCTATTCCATTCTGTTCTGTTCTATTCTTTGAAACTGAAATTGTTAACAGATGGAAACATTCACAACATGTATTTGAAATCTAAATTGAGAACCTAAATTACACTACATATCCATAGTAAAAATGTACAGATTAAAACACAGTTAGCCTTTCTAATAACTACAGCTCTTTTAAACAGCAGAATCTAAATATTAATCATAAACAAATTGTTAAAATATTTTTAAATATTCTCTTAAATCAAATCATCAGAGGAAGAGACTCATCCAGTGGATCTGAGTTCACTGTCAAGCAAATTATTACCTGGCTTCACTACATTGGGTTTTAAAGATGAGCGAAGAAATAAAGGTAAATGCCAAAAAGATGTTTTTACTTTGTATTAATTGTTTGAGCAATTTCTTAGTATGAAATAATTTCAGATTATACCTTTCTCCAAATGAATGCTCACTTGATTATTTGTATAATATATAATTATTCATTTTACAGCAGAATGCAGCTTTCAATTTACTGTTTTTATTATGAAACATAGCTTAATTAGGAGTTTATGAGTTAATGTTTTGCATTAGTGTTGTAGCCACACTAGAAGCTTTCCCATAATTGTACTCCATTTTCTCTGGAAGAAATAATTTTTCCTGAGGAACTGCGATTAGAGTTGGGGAAAAAAACCTTTGTGTCATTTTTTTGGTATCATATGACAAAGATTTTACCATCTGTGGATTATTTTTTTCTCTAATATTATTGACACCCTTAGTAGTTTCAAATCTGCTTTCTGTAAACTGACTGGCAAGTAACAGTGAAGTAGACACAAGCAAAAAGAATGCTGGGGACACGAGTTTATTATTTGGTTGGTTGAGTTTTTTTGTGGGATTATGGTTGTTAACCATATGGAAAATGAAGAATGAAGTTAAAATAGTTATTCTGATTCCAGAGTCTGGAAGTGTCCCAGAGATACTCCTCTTTATTTCACTTGCAGGAAAAAAAAAACACTGCATTTTCCATCTGTCTCAGAAAACTTTTTTGTTTTCTGCCCTCCTGCACCCAGATAATCTTTTATAATTGTATTCATCATTTGTCATCTCTTTTTCTTGTCTAGTAACCTTTCTTACAAGTGCTAGTACAGCACCTTCCATGCAAAACAACTCTATATTTCACGATTTAAAAGCAGATGAAATGGAACTCCTGTACTCAGCATATGGTGATGAAACTGGGATACAGTGTGCCTTAAGGTAAGCACTTCCTTATTAATAGGCCTAACATCTCAGCAATTTTATGAAAAGCAATTAGAACTAAATACAACCAGGAGCCTTTAAATTCTGATTTTTTTCCCCCTAAAACTTATTTTAAAAGATAAGTAGCTTTTGTCCTGGTTGGTATTTTTTCATGGCGTTGGAGGGGATTGGTAATTGGGAAAAAGCGATGGTGTTTGATTTCGTTGTGTTCTTTTTTTCTCCATTTGCCCTTTTAAGTTACTCAGTTTTATTGCAAGGTTGTTACGGATCTTGTTAATGTCTTTGACCACAGGATATTAACTGTTTCAAAACAGTTAAAGCTACTAGATAAAGAAAATGTTCTTTTCATAAAATTGTCACTCTTCAAGGGAAAGAATTTTAATTTTGTTTTCTTTTTATTGGGGGGGGCACTTTTTCAACCTAGTACCAATGATAATTCAAGTGTAAATTTTCTGGTAGATATGAAAAACAATTTTGCACATAAATTTATTTCCACTTTTTTAAAGAAAGGAGAAGAAAAAGAAACCCCTATACTGAAGGCCTTAATTACTTTTCTGAAGAAATGTAAAAGAACAAGGAAAATGTAGGTGTAATACAGCATAGCTGAGGAAAGCCATATTACAAGTTGAAATTTTTATTACAAAAATAAACATTCTCTGTAATGTTTATATCTCCTTCCCTACCAGCTTACAAGAATTTGTGAAGGACGCTGGAAATTACAGCAAGAAATTAGTAGATGATCTTCTGGACCAGATCACTAATGGAGACCATTCCAAAACTGTTTATCAGCTAAAGCAGGTGTGTCCTTGATGTACAGAAATGTCACAAGTTCATCAAAACAAGAATGGACCCATTTATCTTGAGGTTTTTATTAATACTGTATGTGTCATGTTATGCCTAAAGATCCTTATGACTGCCTGTCTCAGAGCCCAGGACTGTTACTAGAACTGTTTGGCAAAATTAACACTGACTCTCTTTATCAGTGCCCCAATAAGGACTTGCTCTGACACAAGTTCAGAAAGTTAAAGCAATTAAATGGTTTAGTTGTTCAAAGCAACAAATAAGACCAATTGGGAATTGGCAGTGATAAATGCACTAACTGCAAGATGATTTCAGGTTAATAAATCCTGGGTAACATCCAACAAAGTGGGAGATGCAAACTTTTTGCAGTAGCTCTAATATAATAGAAATGCTAGCAAAAGTTAAGCCATGTACTGAAGGCACAACTGTCACCAAGAAAAGCGTGTCCCTGTCTTGGGTGGTGGAAAAGGAGCACAGCCTGTCTACCATGCTTGTCTTTGTCTTTCCCTCCCTGCTGCTGGCCCACTCTGCACCCCCCACCCTCACAGTGCATGTGAAATCTCTCATGGGTTTCATATCCTAGCCCAGATCATGCCTGCCTTCTAGGTGACCTTTAGCTTGATTTGGCAGGAAAGTTAAGTAACATAGTCAAATGTTTAGCATGTACTTGATTTTCCGTATTGGCACTCTAAGAGGTGTCAACTTTACTATTATTAAAATTGCAGTTAATGAGGCAAAAGTCTTCTTTGGCATCCTGGCCCTCAAAATCTTTGAAGTTGGGTGTTTACGTTATTTCAGCCCCACCTCATCAGTTTTAGGCAAAACAGAGGCATTTTACCTGTGTAAGATTCCCTCCTTCAGCTCTTTGGCAGGCCAGCTTTGTGGATCATCATTTAACACTGACACCTGCTGATTGTGAACGATTGCGTTCCCAAAGCATGCTCAATCAATTGCATTCCTTTCCCACGGGAAGCTAGGTGGTTTCCCCACAGTGTGAGATGCTTAGTTTTCCACTGTCAGTTTGCACATAAACGTGCCTTTCCCTTTTGCAACCTCTTTTGCTGAATGGTGGGATTCCAAGTAAAACTATAGGCCAGATATATAATAAATGATTATGCTTTAATACACAGGTGTTTATATATATAGCAGTAATAAGCAAAAAGGAAAGATAAGCAGAATAGAGATGCACCAGGTCATTACTGTCATGCAATACGGTGATTAAGAAAAGGGTACAACACCAATCACCACCTCAAAAAACATCATCCAGGTTCACACTTCAGCTGGGACGCCCCTTGGCAGCTGGCTCCTGGAGCTCCCCAGTAACTGGGAAAGTCCTATGAGGTATGTCCACCTGTAGGTGAGGCTTCAGGAGTCAGCCCAAGAGTCTCCCACTTTTTGCAGTAAGTAGCAAGCATCTTAGATATGTCTTTTGGGCACTGATTTATGCAAATGTATAGACTGGTATGTTGTTATTGTCAGTCCCATCTGAGAAACTGGCCAGGTGTTCCAGATGCCACCAAGAACTGAAGCAGTCAGCACACAGTGAAATACTGTGATGTTCACATTACTACCTGCAGAGATGGATAATTATAGAAACAGTTATCAATGAAACATTGTCCATCTGTTCATGTTACAATTTACAGAAGCAATTATTTAAGCAATAATTTACTATTTTCATCACATTTGCTCCTTTGATTACTGCTTACGAAAGGTATGAGACAAAGGGCAATAATCAATCCTGAGCACTAATCAAGTATTTTCTTTACACCACCTTGTTCTGTGAATATTGTTCCAAATGAGAATTCCTGAATACTTTTCAAAATGTCAATGCCTGTGTACACTTAGAAGTACTGTTCAGTTGTGACAGAGGTGGATAAGGACATGTTTTGTGCAGTTAAATGTATTTCAGTTGAGATGTGCTATGATGCTTTCTGTGTGACTATTTTGTACTGATACATTTCACTATCTGTGAAAGTAAAACCTAAATTATTTGGAATCAGAAGTTCCTGAAGTAATGACTAAGATATTATAGTTTCATATAAATAGTTTATATAATAAACTATAACATGAACTAAATTCAATAATACAAATTTAAATCACAGAATTAACCAGGTTGGAAAAGACCTTCAAGATCATCAAGTCCAACCTATCATCCAACATCATCTAATCAACTAAACCATGGCACTAAGTGCCTCATCCAATCTTATTTTAAACACTTCCAGGGATGCTGACTCCACCACCTCCCTGAGCAGCACATTCCAATGGCCAAACTCTCTTTCTGTGAAGAATTTCTTCCCAACATCCAGCCTAAACTGCAAATTTGTTTTAGAATCATAGACTCATAGAATTGCTGGGGATGGAGGGGACCCCAAGTATGACCCAGCTCCAACCCCCTGCCATGGGCAGGGACACCCCACACCAGATCAGGCCACCCACAGCCACATCCAGCCTGGCCCCAAAAACCTCCAGGGATGAGGCTTCCTCCACCTCCCTGGGCAACCTGCTCCAGTGTCCCACCACCACCATGGGGAAGAACATCCCCCCAACATCCAATCTAAATCTACCCATCCCTATCTTTTCTCTCCATTCCCCTGAGTCCCATCACTACCCAACCCCATGAAAGTCCTTCACCTGCCCCTTTTTTCCCCCAAATCCTAGAGCACCTGGGCTCTGGTGGAGTCTCCTCCCACTCCAGGTGTGGCCACTTTGCCCTCCCCACCCACTCCCCTATTTAATTCCCCCAAGGAACAGCAGAAGCTCCAAGCTGAGCCCATCTGGGCTGAGGGATCCTCCTCTCATCACTGGTGAGTGCCCATGGTGCACACTGGGTGATGGTGGTGGTGACAACAAAGGCCGGGGGCCTGGTGGCCCCCGGTTAGGTAGGGCAGTGATTGCTGACTTCTCCAGTATCATCCACGGGTGCTGGCTGGGCCTCCCTCCTGGGGCTGAGCTCCTCTGGGTAGTATCTCTTAGGTGCTTAAAAAAGGACTGCATGTGGCACCTGGAGCCATGGCCTAGTTAGTCATAATGTGTTAGATATTAGGTTGGACCTGATGATCATCTCTGAAGTCCCTTCCAACCTGGTTGATTCTATGATCTTGGCTGATGAAGGTCTTGCCCCTGGATCTGAGGTGGGTGCAGTATTGGTGGTGGTGGTGGAGCAGGAGCTGTTTAGTCAGATGATATTATGCTAATTACATTGTTTTATAAACTAAATATTACTAATTTAATATCATTAATATAATTTAGTATAAATAGTTTAGGGGGACTCAAGGGTTCGTTGAAGTGTGTAATACTGGAATACTTCAAAACAGTAACTGTTACGTCGTGATTGTGCTGTACAGATATGTGAAAAAGCTGTCTCTAACCTCATTTTGTTTCTAAAGATTGGATACACCAGAAATTGTACAGGAAAGCAGGCTTTCTCTTATGCTGAATAAAAGTAATTGTTAACGTTCTTTCTTTTCAGAGGCGAAACATCCCAGTAAAACTACCAGATGAAGTTAAAGTAAGTTACTATGCAGATAGGCTATTGTTTGAGGGATTTTTACTGGACAACATGCCTTGGTGTTTGAAGTAGAAAAAGTGGTGTTCTCTGGCCTTAGAACCATAGAATGCACTGGATTGCAAGGGACCTTTAAAGGTCATCCAGTCCAGCTGCCCTGCAGTAGAGAGGGACATGTTTAACTAGATGTGGTGGTTTGGCCCTGGCTGGGGGCCAGATACCCGTCAAAGCCAGTCTATCACCCTTCTTAGATGGAAAGGGAAAGAGGAAGATATAATAAGAGGCCCATGGGTCAAGATAGAAACAATTAAGTAAGGCAAAGCAAAAGCAAAGGCCACACACAGAAACAAGAGCGAACCAAAATATTTTTCTCTATTTCCCATTAGCAGGCAAGGTCCATCTGCTTCCGTGGAAGCAGGGCTTCAAGACACATAGCAGTCACTCCAGAGGATAAACAACACTAATGAATGCCCTGCTACTTCTTTCTTTCCCTTAGTTTTTATATCTGAACTGACGTCATATGGTATGAAATACTCCTTTGGTCAGTTTTGGTCAGCTGGCCCAGACATGTCCCCTCCCTAGACCTTCCACCCACTTGGGCTGCGCTAGAGAGTAGAGAGCATTGAAAAAGCACAGCATTGGTGCTGTGTGAGCACTGCTCAGCAGTAGCCGAAACACTGGCATGTTGTCAACATCATTCTACAAAAGATACTATAGGAAGAACTAACTCCATCTTAGCTAAACCAAATGCACTAGATCAGATTGCTCGAGGACTGGGCCTCCACCACCTCCCTGGGCAACCTGTTCTAGTTTCTCCACCCCCATAGTAAAGAATTTCTTCCTAATGTCCAATTTAATTCTACCCTTTCCACTTCAGCTGGGCTGTTGGTCACATCACCTTCTTAGAGAAACACCCCTTAATTTCCTTAAGGTGTTTGACTGATGTTTCTCTGTTGGCTCCTACCGGCACCTGGCTCATCTTCATAAGATGTTGACTGTGCTGCAGAGTCCCCAGCATGCCTCAGGACAAGTTGAAAGCCCTTACTAGCACCTCTTCCCTCTAACCCTGATGTGTCATTCTGCATCTTGTCACAGATTCAAACATTCAAATTCATCATTTTATTTAATGTGCATCTATTCTTTGTCATTTATCAGGCTTTTCTGTATTACTACAAATACGATAAAGGAGAGTCTGGTCTTAAAGAGGCTGCCCTGTGAGGCTGTGCTGGTTAGTTCTAAGTTGTTAAAGCACATGTCTATGATCGCCTAATAAAGGGAGGTCCTTGTAAAGGATCTATGCAGACATCATCATGCATGATAATGTTCTGTGGTGGCCTAGGATCTGATCATAGTAAACCAGTAAATTACAGTAACTAAGAATATTCTTAGGAAACATCAGTTAAGCTGTGAAATGCCAAGATCTAAAAGGCTATTTTATTCTTTAGGTTCTGCCAGTTCTCATAAAAGAAGAAAACAAATTGCGTAGTACCTGTCCAGATTCTTCCAAACAGATTATGGTAAAATTATTCTTTTCAAATACACAAAACAACATAGGGAGGAGAGGGGAGTATAGAGGTATTCATGTTGTTTCAGTGCAAGGACAGAGGTAGATGGTTTAAATTACAGTATCTACAATAAGTTTTCAGTACTTAAAATGGATTCTCTGCTGCTCAGTTTAATGGCTTTGATTTTTTCTGTTCTGTATTATGTAGGTTAATTCAGCATACATAACTAAATGTCAGAGACAGAAAGACTACTTAGTCTGAAAAGATAGTTTATAGTACTGCTGATGAATCTCTGAGGTTCAACATGCTGTGAAAGTGGAAAAAAAGCCATAGGTTTTGCCACACCCATTGAAATTGTCAGTTAGAAAGTAGGGATAAATAGTTGTATATCTCATGTTTTCACAACTACTAATCAGATCTTTCTTTAAGTGGTGCTGGTTTCATCTTGCAAACTGTTTGTGACAAAGGATATGCGCTGTATTCCATGGCAAGTCACATAAAAATGTTATGGATTACATTATAGCAACTCTAAAGCTCTTGTGTTAAACCATTACAATTACATAGCAGTATTACAACAAGTATGTAAAAGAACAGTTGTAGTGCAGGCTGTATTTCATCATCCAAATGTGCAGAACAAATACTTGAGCTGATAGTGTGTATGGGGGGCCCACCTTACTGTTTTTCTTAGGCATATAGTAAAAATTTCAATAAATCTAGTGGTACACTGAGTAAATGAGGAAAAAGGGGATCTGGAAGTGGTTCGTAATGGGGCATACTGATAGTACTTCCCTTCTGCCAGAGTTCTGCTAAGAGAGAATGATGAGTTGAGCATGTGATTGAGTCCCAGAAGACTTGATAATGTTGGTTTCAGCAGCTCCAGATAATGAGATGAAAAGTGTATGACTCTGACAGCTTGTTGCCACTCATATGAATGCTCTGTCCTGAAATCATGTTTGAACCGCCTGTGAGTTGCAAGTGTTGTGGCGCACTTTTGAGAGACTGGATTCATGCATTTACCTTACACATTTACCTTAACATAGTGACAGCTCATCACTATTGTTGCTCTTCCTGTTTCTTGTATTTTAATAGGTTGGAGAATCTGCTGGAGATAATAATGCATCTGACTTGGACTTCCTCTCTATAAAACCATATTCAGATGTATCACTTGATATTTCTATGTTAAGCTCATTAGGTAAGTCATAAAATACAAAAGCCACAAATTATGGTTTAGTTGTACCATTTAGGTAAAATAATAGCTGAATTTGCTAAGAATAAAAGGTGTTCAAAAAGCAGTAATAAGTCTGCATTTGATGTAGGTAAACATCTAGGGCTGCTACAAGATAAATAACCTTGGCTTGTTTTTCCTTCAAGAAGTTCATGTATTAGCCAGCTAACTTCTCCTGTACCATTGCAGGAGCTAAAGTATTTGTACTTGACAATTTTCATAGGATTGTAGAATGTGCTGAATTGGAAGGGACATTTAAAGGTCATTTAGTCTTAATTCCTGCAGTGAGCAGAGGCATATTCAACTAAATCAGGTTGCTCAGAGCTCTGGCTAACCTGATTTTGAATGTTTGCAGGGATGAGGAATTCACCACCTCTCTGAGCAATCTAGGCCAGACTTAACCATCCTCCGTGTAAAAACTTCCATCCTTGTATCTAGTCTAAAACTACCCTTCAACACTTACTATCCCTTGTCCTATTGCAAAAGGCCTTGCCAAGAAGTCTGTCCCCATCTTTCTCATAGGCTCCTTTGGAAGGAAGACCACAATTAGGTCTTCCCAGGGCCTTTTCATCTTCAGGCTGAGCAACCCAAACTCTTCCTGCCTTTCTTTATGGGAGAGGTGTTCAAGCCTTCTATGCTTTTTGTGGCTCTCAATCTACTTATCCCACAGTCTGTACTGATGGTGAGGATTGTCTCAACCAAGGTACAGGACCTTGCACTTGGCCTTGTTGAACCTCATGAGGTCCATGCTGGTCCAATTCTCAAGCTTGTCCAGGTCCCTCTGGATGACATTCTGTCCCTCATGTGTGTCAGCTGCACAACCCAGCTTGATGTCCACTGCAAAGCCACTGAGGGTGAACCCCATCCTGCGGTGATGAAGATACTAAACAGCGCTGGTTCCAGTACTGACCCCTAAGGGACACCACTTGTCGCCAACCTCAATCAGGACATTGAGCCATTTTACTGCTGCCCTCTGGACACTGCCATCCAACCAATCCATGATCCATAATTCCTGCAGAGTTAGCAGAGTCTATATTGAAGACAACCTAAAAAAGAAGAGAAATAATTTATTTTCTTGTCTAAAACTGAGGATGTTTTTTTTGGTAGGTCCTCAAATGAAATAGCAGCATGTGTTGGCACATACTTTCAGTTCTTTCCTACTTCACAGTTTTATTTGGCTTACTATAGTATCTTCTCCAGCTACACTGATTCTGTTCTTAAAACCACCCGTGATGGGGATTTCTTCACTTCCATAAATTACATGTTCTATTTTAATTGTATTTTAAGTTAGATATCTAAGCAATATTTCTATTGACTTTTTTGCAGCAAACTAAATGCATTCGTTATGTGTGGAGTTTAACAGATGAGGATGACAAATTAGGTTCTTATAGCTGTTCAACTACTCGGAGTCAGTTCAGTTTCTCATGGTACTCTCAAAAATTACATGTTGAAGGCATTTGGTGGTATTAAAGTATGGCATCTGCAACTGTTAACTTTTAGAAGTGCAAAGGAAAACAAAAGGTTGAGGTCTCTTTTTAATAGACAGTAGTCATGATAATTTATTTTAGGGTTTGTCTTTTTTATAGTGACTTGATCAGAGTTAATCTGCGTGTGCTAATTATGGGTTTTGGTTGGTAACTGGTGGCCCTTAGGGAAAGTGAAGAAGGAGCTTGATCATGATGATAACCATTTACATCTGGATGAAACTACTAAGCTGCTGCAGGACCTTCATGAAGCTCAGGCCGACAGAGTGGGATCCCGGCCATCATCCAATTTGAGTTCCCTCTCCAATACCTCCGAAAGAGACCAACATCATCTTGGTAAGCTTGCTTGTGTCACAGAAGTTGCCATACTTCTGCTGTTAATTGAAACTGGTTAAAACTTACATTTTAACTTACATAAATCTTTCCATGAAACTACTCTGAAAAACCAGTGCGCTGACTACAGGATCACGGTTTGATTCTTAAATCTACATGGCAGCGGCAGCTGAGACATAGTTTTGATCTGTAGAATTAGGGGCACTACTAGTAGTTGCTTATTTTTGTTAGGCATAAGTAATTCTGAAGTGAATTGATACTTACTGGCAAACCCCTATAGGCATTTGCATTTTACAATCTCAGAAATAGAAAGGCACAGTTGTATGCAGCAAGTAACAGGTGGGATTCTACAACACGAGAAGCTCAACATGAGCTCTCAATGTGCACTTGCAGCCTGGAAAGCCAATCAGATCCTGGGCTGCATCAGGAGAAGTGTGACCAGCAGGGCAAGGGAGGTGCTTCTTCCCCTCTACTCGGCTCTGGTGAGACCCCACCTGGAGTACTTCATCCAGTTCTGGAGCCCCTATTACAGGAGGGATGTGGACGTGCTGGAGCGTGTCCAGAGAAGGGCCACGAGGATGATCAGAGGGCTGGAGCACCTCTCCTATGAGGACAGACTGAAGGAGTTGGGGCTGTTCAGTCTGGAGAAGAGAAGGCTCCGAGGTGACCTCATTGTGGCCTTCCAGTATCTGAAGGAGGCCTATAGGAAGGCTGGGGAGGGACTTCTCAGGGTCTCAGGCAGTGATAGGACTAGGGGGAACGGAATGAAGCTGGAAATAGGGAGATTCGGGCTAGATGTGAGGAGGAAGCTCTTCACCATGAGAGTGGTGAAGCTATGGAATGGGTTATCCAGGGAGGTGGTTGAGGCCCCGTCCCTGGAGGTGTTTAAGACCAGGCTGGACGAGGCTCTGGCCAGCCTGATCTAGTGTAGGGTGTCCCTGCCCATGGCAGGGGGGTTGGAACTAGATGATCCTTGTGGTCCCTTCCAACCCTGACTGATTCTATGATTCTAATAGCCTTCCATTGTCAAGTGTAAAAGGCAGCATGATAGGGTAATATCACTTAACTTGTTGCCATTTCTAAGAAGGTAGGAGATGTTGGTGGGGCGATACTTGATTATATTTTGTATAATTTTCCAGATCACAGTAACAGAAAAATCACTTCTTTCAAAAAGGATCTAAACTACTGAAGAATATTGTAATTTCTTTTTCAAGATAACCCTGTGTAAATAACATTTAAATGTCTGAAAGCAGCCTGTGGAAGTCTTGACATTAGCATCATTAACGGATTGATTAATACTGTTTATATACCTAAATATGTCTCCATTATTTTTCTGTACTTGTAAAGCTCTTGATTTTGTATTTTTCGCCGTATTCTACAGGAAGCCCTTCTCATCTGAGTGTTGGAGAACAGCAAGACATTGTTCATGATCCCTATGAATTTCTTCAGTCTCCAGAAACCTCAAATGCCACTACTAACTAATCTGACATGTACTATGTATATTTTGTATTTTAATTATATTATGTTTTTATAACGTTTTTGTCCATGGCAGAAACATCAACTTTGTCCTCTTTTCTATGAGGATTCCTGTAAAATATTATCTCGTATATGCTGGATTAAACAAAAAGAAAAATAGCTACTTAGTACATCCTGTTGTTAGTGATGTACCCAAAGCCTGCTTTTGGTTTGCTTGTTGATAGAGGTCATTGCCTACAGGTCTGCAATCTTACTGAAAAGCAACAATGTATTAGAAAAGCATATATTTTATAGAAACTAATAAGTGACAATTTTCCCAGTACCATGGAAGCAGTCATGGTAGAACTACCAGTTGTGTTCGGGTCTTAAGTTGAATAACTTCAAGGAGGAATATTTTATTTCAGCAGTGACAGAACTGCATGACTTGTGCTCATTATTTTATTTCCTATCTCCTAACCCTAATAATCAACAGAAGTTGTTTCTGTTTCCCCATTTTTTTTATTTTTTTTTTTTAAATCCTTTCTAATCACTCCAGAGAATATTTGAGGGTTAGAGTACTCAATAGTTGCCATAAAATCCTCGTTATGAGAATTCTACCCTGGGTTTTAAAAATATGGGTGTTTTTGTGATCCCTTGTGTCTTGAAGCACAAAGAAAATATCATTGTAATTTTATTTGATGCCTACATTTATCTGGATTACAAAAATACTGCATAAGGTGTGCTTTTCAGTAATTTTAAGATAAACCTTTTATAATCCAGTACTGATGTAACTAGGGGATTTTGTACCATTGGTATGTGCAAGCTAGACAAATGTTAGGAAATTACAATATTTTGTAAATGCTAATAAAACTGCAAAACCACTTTTGGTGTTTGCAAATATGTTCTTGCCAGGAGAAAATTTGCTTCCTTGTCTTTACTAAGCCTGTGCTGGAATTGCTTCAGTAAGTCTGTATCTAACTTGTACTCAGGAGCCTGGACCTGGACACAGCACTTCTGATATGTGTGAGTGGTACTGATGAGCATGATCTTCCTCAACTACATGGCACCAGGCTTGATGGCAGCAGATGGGAGTGGCCTTTCTCAAAGGCAAAAAGAGGGTCTTTGCCCAGGAAACTGTGGGACTCATTGGCAGGGCTTTAAACTAGATATGAAGAGGAAGGAGAAAGAGAAATTAGGCTTGCCTGGGATAGGCAGAGGGTTGACTCACAATGGTTAGAGGGAAGTGATGCTAGCATAGGCCCTGTTGCCCACACAGATGCTGGGGACACTGCAGTGCATTCAAAATCCAGAGCAGGTAAGCTGAGGGCTCTTCAGGTAGTGGAAGCCAGCAAGGCTTCTATGAAACAGTTCAAGAAAGTCAAGGGGCACTCCCCTAAGAAAGTGATTCAGCCAACAGCCAAGCTGTAGTGCCTCTACCTGAAAACACACACAGCATGGGCAACAACCAGGAGGAGATGGAAGCTACTAATCTGCTAGAATATTATGATCTGATAGCCATCACTGAAACTTGGTGGGACAAATCTTATGACTGGAGTGTACCTATTGATGGCTACAGGATGTTCAGCAGGGACAGGCAAGCAAGGAGGGGTGGTGGCATTGCCCTTTATGTCAGGAAATGGATAGAGTGAAGAACTCCCTCAAAAATAGGCATGAATAGGTAGAAAGCTTATGGGTAAGAATTACAGGTAAGTAACAAAAGGAACCTTGTGGCTGGTGTCTGCTACAGGCCACTTAATCAAGAGGAGCCTACTGATAAAGCCTTCTTATTCCGTTCATCCCTATAACTGCCAGTCATAGTCCAGGTCTCTCATTGACATCAGGGTATCCTACAGTAATACCATAAACAGGTCATTCTTGGCTGTCATTATGTGCTTGGAATGCTTTCAGTGCTGCTTTGCAGGAGTAACGTGAGAATCCAGATACTCTGGCATGTTACTAGGGATTTATTATTGGAAATAGAAGTCTTGAATCTTTGTACTTAGTGCTTTGGCTCCCAGAGAATTAGAATAAGATTGGATGCTGTTTTCACAGTGGGGGACAAAATCCTCAGAAGTAGCCCTATGGAAAGCAGAATGCTCAACTCTCTTTTTCACTTATATCACAGAATCAACCAGGTTGGAAAAGACCTGGGAGATCATCAAGTCCAGCACTCTGTCCATGGCAGGATTAAAAAACAGTGAATCTGCAGTGGACTTAGGAACTCTCACTTTATTTTTAGTAGGGTCAGCTGGGATAACATGAAACACCTTGTAATCTTATTGCTTGTTCTTGGGTAATTCAGTAAGTTACAGAGCTCAGGCTGAAGTTCTGCTTTATGTCCAAATATGTCTCTTTTCCTTTTTACACAGGAGAGTGAGGAAGGTTTAACAGCATAATGAGAAAGAAACCACTGGTAGGCAGTATTTCATCCTTTTTTTTTTTTTTTTTTTTATGTACAAAACAGAGATTGTTGCTAGGAAATGCTGTGGTGTCAATCGAGCACTCCTCTGACAGCACATTCATGTTGAAACAGAGGTTAAGTAGGCAGCACAGCTGTAGGTCATATGCCTGAAGGCTTTTTTCCCAGCGTATTTAAGAAAATTGTCTGTTAATCATGTCACGTCTTTTTCTTCTTTTGCAAAATAAAGACAATTTTAATATACACTGGGGGGAAAAAAACCCAGCATGCAGATAAATGCAGGTCTTTATAGCTGAGTAATTAGCAGCCTTGCTGAAGCTCTGATGTGCCTGAAGTCCTATTTTTCCAACCATATTCATCTTATGTATTATCAGTCGAGGACTTGAGCTTTAGTTATGTGAAGCTCCACAATGATTTGCTTGGGGTTTAGGTTGAGAATAGCCACACTCACAATACCATAGAGCAAGTGCCATGTTTTATATGATGTCAAGTGAAAGAAGCTCAATTCTTTATCTGTTGTGTCTGCTTTGTATTGAAAATGACATAAAAAATTTACACATTCAGATGGATGTGAATGACTCAGCTGTGAACTGTGTTAGTACAATTGCATCTACAATGCAGTAGAGATCTGGGAAAGGAGGACAGAGATATGTAAACCCAGTAGTGTGCTGTACTTATTGTTCGGGCATTCTTGAATGGGGTGGCAGATCACGTCTATTCCTACTTCTATTTCTTTCTGCAGGAGATACATGTCTAAGCAAGGAAGACTTCATGACTCCTACTAACTGTTGTGAAGCCTGATTTTCATTCCACTTTCAAAAATACAGTTTTTACAAAACAAAGCTGTGGAATGTAGTAAGAAGTTTTTATTCTAATGCAAATAAAATATAAAAGAAAATGCAGCCAAAAGGAGAGTAATTTGTCGCCTATTGGCCAAAGTGGTTTTATGTTCTGCCTGACAGAAAGATGTAAAAATATGAAATACTGAAACCTTCCTCTTTTTTTTTTCCATTTTTTTTCCCCTCCTTGAATTTTTGCCTCTTTTAACAGGTACTTGAAGAGGCAAACCCCTAAAACTTCTGTATTTCTGCACTGGTCCTTTCTGAGTTCAATTTTTTCACCAGCTTAGATGCTGTGGTGCTTTCACTGAAGAATAACTTTGCCTAAAAATCATAGGAAATAATTGCATTTGGCCACACAGTCACACTTCCTGGACTTTAGAAACACACCTTCCCATTGTCCTTTTGTTGTGTCAGTGAGCAGTCATTCTCTTCAAAATACTGGTAATTGCTGTCATGGTAACAAAACAAAAACATGGTGTGGCAACTATTTTCAGCACTGTACACGTGACATCTCTTCTGAGTGTAAAACACTTTAGTTTTTACCAGGAAAAGAAGTGTCATCTGATTTAAACCTAGTATAGACAGATCATTTTTTCTAAACTATGCTCCAGGTATGGGAGCTTTTTCTGTAGGACTCTTTTTACTTCTTTGGGGTTCTTTTATGCAGACGGATTGGTTATTTTTTAGAGGTGGGAGGTGAATGACAAGCCATCCAACTGAAGTTCTGGGGACTCTGTCAACAGCTAACTTAGTTTATGTGTTTCTCAAGGCAAGATCAAAGCAACAGACTAATACAGGAGCTTCACAGGAAGAGGTGGTAAGGATAAGAACTTGTGTAAAGTTCTTAGGAGTTGAGGCTGAGACACCTGGGGCTTCTTAGCCTGGAAAAGAGAATGCTTATCAATATCTAAAGGGTGGAGGTCATGAGTACAGGGCTGATCTCTTTCCAGTGGTGCCCAGCGACAGAACAAAGGACAATGAATACAAACTAGAACACAGGAAGTTTTGCTCAGGAGAAATTTCTTCCCTCTGAGGGTGCTGGAACACTGGACCAGGGTGACTAGAGAGGTTGTGTTCTCCTCTGT
Source organism: Picus viridis (assembly GCA_033816785.1). Lineage (NCBI taxonomy): Eukaryota > Metazoa > Chordata > Aves > Piciformes > Picidae > Picus > Picus viridis. The sequence continues at coordinate 28,657,558 of CM066575.1, forward strand.
GCTTTCAAAATCAACCTTGGACACATTCGTGTGCAACCTGATCTGTACAAACCTGCTTTAGCAGGGTGGTTGGACCAGATGATCACCAGAGATCCCTTCCAACCCCTACCATTGTATGATTCTGTGATTGTTCAGATAACTTCAGCAAAACATCCACAAAAACGTGGGAAGGAAGGATGGTGGGAAGACAAGATGGCAGGGAGAGAATACTTTTGTAAAGTGGGGGGCAAATTAAAACATAAGAGTTGGACAGCTTTCATGTGCAACATTTTTAGGAGGTTTCTGCACTAACATTTTAATGGTAATGCACCTTTTTTTTTCTCTGCACCAGTTAATAACTTCTAATTATCAAGAACACCTTGTAACAGTGTATTTTTTTCTACACCTTTCTACTGTTACTACGCAGTGTTTTTGTTAGCCTCCTTCCCTGATTTTAGTCCGTGTTAAGTGTCTAGTACTTGCCTTCCCTGTTGCCACCAAGGCAATAAGGAGAAAAACAGATCAATATATACTGATTCAAATGTGGATGGAAGTCAGAAAGCACTGGTGTGTGTTTTACAATGAGTGAGACGCACTCTCTCTCTGCCCAATGATCTTCTGGATAATATCTCAATTCCTAGCAGTTAAACACATTCTCTGCACATCAAACAAAACTGTCAGTCTTTTTTACAGCAGAGTATAAAGAAATCAGCTTAGAAATGTTCACTTCCCTTCCAAATAGAGGTCAGGAATTTCCAGCTCTTACTGTGCTTCCATATTTTTTTTTATTTTTTTTTTCCCTAATATGTCTGTAAATATCTTTGATTAATGTTTGTTCAAGAATAACTAACTCAGCATCAGATTTTGGAGTGAATTGTTTGGAAAAGCAGGGATTACATGACTGAAAGAATCATGACAAAAGTGATCAGATGAATTTCCTTCACTTCGAGCAAGTTCTGAATCCCCCTAGTCCTACAAATGGGAACAGACTTGGTGTTTCTAACCCATCATAGGTGATTTTTTTATCCTGATAAATGTAACTAGTACCTTGTGAAAACACATCTATTGGCCCAAACCATGCTGGGTTTGCATTCCAGGAGCTCACAATGTACCTAACCCAGTTCAGTACATACCCTGGCAAGAAAGACAGTGGGACTTGAAGATGATTAGAGGGCTGGAGCATCTCTCTTATGAGAATAGGCTGAGACACCTGGGGCTCTTTAGCTTGGAGAAGAGCAGAATGCTCTTATTAATATCTAGAGATTAGGGGGTCATGAGGATGGGCTGGGCTTTTTTTCAGTGGTACTCACTAATAGGATAAGGGGTAGCAGGTACAAACAAGAACACAGAAGGTTTCACCTGAACTTGAGGAGACACTTCTTGCCTGTGAGAGTGCTGGATCACTGGACCAGACTCCCCAGAGAGGTTGCGGAGTCTCCTTCTCTGGTGACTTTGAAAACTCTCCTGGGCATGTTCCTGCGCAACTCAGTATAGGCACACCTGCATGAGCAGTGGGAGGTGGACAAGAGGATCTCCAGAGGTCCCTTCCAACCCCTACCATTCTGCAGTTTTGTGGTTCTGTGATATTTGTACCCCTTTCTAAAGTGGAGGCAAGGATGGAAACATCAGCAAACACACCAAAGCTTCTCTCTTGTCTGATTTATTTTCCTGATGGTAGTATTTACTTATAGATCACTCATTCTTGCCTGTGTCTATTTCAGGTCTTTCTGGAGGCCAGTTACTTTGGGCTTTTGCAAACTGTCAGGCAGCTTCACACTATTGTCCTTAGCTGGCACTGCTGATGTTCTGAACATCTGCAAGTCAAAAAAAAAGCTAGTTCAGGTTCCTAACTATATTTCATTTCATGCTCTACAGTTCCAATTTAGAATTGCCCTCAGTGTTCTAGTAGGTGTAACAATTCTGTTCTCTTGTTGGCATGCCTAATGTTTGCTGACCCGACACGTTTCCTCAGTTACTATCTCTTGAGCGTGTAACTGCTGCAATGCAGATCACAGTAGTCAAAGTAAAGCAAACAGACAAATGTTCAGTTTTCTGCCTTCAGACCAAAGCCCCAAAATTATGAGTAGAATATCAAGAAAATAGTTATTTCAAAGACATTTGCTCACTCTTGGGTTATTCCATGTCACAAATCTGGATTGCCTATGAAAACAGTTTAGCTATTACTAAACTGAGACCACAATGAACTCCTAAACAGAAAGCTAACACAAACCAATCTGCCTTTAGGGGGATTGTGTGAAATAAGGAAGGCTGAAATGTGATGTTGAAATTTATCATGTTCTGTTCTAGTACTTGGAGGATTCAAGAGTCAAGCCAGCTGCAAATAAGAGATTGTGTCAGCTGTACTAAAACTTCAGAAATGTCATTGCTTCCTTCCCCAGTTTCTCGCCGAGTGCTCTGGTAATAGACTCAGGTATTTTGCTGCATTTGATTAGAATGATATCACAAATTCATCAAGATCTGAGCTTTCTTAAGCTAAGAATAAGTCTGTATTACAGCAAATTTTTGGCCTTCCATCAAAGTCAACTTTGTGCAAAAAATACTCATCTTTTTTTTTCCCAAAATTGTTTGTCTGAACAAAAGCTACCTAATTAAAATGAAATGTTAATATTATTGTTCACTTTATTGTTCTCCCTCACAATTTACTGTAATGAAGATGACTGTTATCATATACAACTTCTTCCCACAATTTCCATTCAGCTGGCATTGTCAGATATCTACTGTAGGGATTCATTATCAAGCCAATTAGAATCGTAGAATTGTTTTGGTTGGAAAAGACCTTTAAGACCACTGAGTCCAAGCATTATCTAACTCCATACTGAGTCAGCAGTGGACAGCTTGGGTTATTGGATGATGGAGAAGCATGGGTGAGCCTTGGGACACAGCACATGGAGCCATGCCTGGAGAAGACCATTCTGCAGTCACCATGGGAGAAGTCCCATGTTACCTAGTTCTTACTGTTGAGCAGACCAAAACTCACACCCAATTTGGGGTCCCCTGCAAACTTATTGAGGGAGAACTCAATCCCGTCATCCAGATCATTGACAAAGATATTAAACCAGACTCTGGATAGCTGCACTTGCATCATTCCATTGTGGGTATAACATTATTTTATTTGGAATTTAACTTTCAGTGCTAGTTTGTTATTGCTGTCTCAAAAGAAGACGTCTCCATGGTTACATCTTTGGACTTGGCAATATAAGACTGAGGAACAAGTAGCACTTGTATATAATCATAGAATCACATAATGGTAGGAGTTGGAATGGACCTCTGGAGATCATCGAGTCTAGCCACACCACCAAGGCAGGTTCACCTGAATAGTCACACAGGAATACATCCAGACAGGTTTTGAATGTTTCCAGAAATGGAGACTCCACCACTTCTCTGGGCAGCCTGTTACAGTGCTCCATCACTCTGAAATTAAAGAAGCTCCTCCTCATGTTTAGGTGGAACTTCTTGTGTTCAAGTTTGTGCCCTTTGCCTCCTGTCCTGTTGCTGGCCGCCACTGAAGAAAGACTGGTCCCATCCTCCCAACGCTCACCCTTTAAGTATTTACAAGCATTTATGATGCACACACCCCCAGTTGTCAGAATGCATGCATGGACTCCCTTGCTGGTGAAGCAGGAATCCTTTATTGGTACAGAGCAAGCAGCTTATATAGGAAAAATCAAGCAGGGTAAGCAATTCCCTGACATTCTTGCACCACTGCTGCTAATTGAGTTTTCTCCTTTGATATGCAGCTGTCCATTGTTAGCTTCATCCCATATCAGGTTGATCTTCTCCAGCATGGAGGCAAGTGTCCTCCTGTCTCGCACTTCAGGTTGTTTACCATGGTCAGCTCTTCTTTATCATCAAGCCATCCTTCCAGTATCAGTGGCCTGTTGTTCTTTCTTGTCCTGAAACCTTCCATAGATACTTTCTGCTTTCCTACACCCAGTCTTCTATTTTTCAGACTAACAAGACCCGATTCTCATAGTCTTTCCTCATAAGAGAGGTATAATACATCCCTGTATACCACATTTATTGCTAGTGTGTATTTATGGGAGCTAAAATCCATTTATTTAAGGGATCTCTTTCAGTATTATTTGTGTGTGTGTGTGTGATTGCAAGGAATAGTTATTAGGTTCTATGAGTTAGCATGAAGTTCTATTTCATCACAAACAGAATCAAATTAATTGAATTTGTTCAATTCTGGATCTATGAATATGAAGAAAAAGCTTCATTTAAGACAAACTTATTCAGTATATATTTCTATGTATCAGCTCCCCCATGTCTGTATGAAAACTCAGCTGAAAACAAGCTGCTTTGTCACATTACTGACTTAAACTAACGAGAACTTTTTGTAGTAAAATATTGAGTTGAGGACATGAAGAAAAGAAATCATGAAACTGATGGTATGACTTTTTTAACTAAGAATTTCTAGGCTTAACTTGCTAACATCAGAATTATTTTATTTTTTTTAAAACCTGGTTTTTATGACCTTCTCTGAATTGTAAGGAGTTCCTGAAATCAAGTCTAGATTATTTTATTCTTTAAATAATGTAGACAATGAAAAAATTTCCCTTTTCAATTTGCACTCCCTTCTTGAAATCAGAGGTTTAGAGCATCCTGAGTGCTGACAGAACTGATGGAGATCATCATCGACTTTAAATTTTGCTGCTTTTGAAGTAGAGCCTTTTTAAGGGTTCCTTGCTGAACTGCAAGCTCTGCCTGGGGTTGGTAAAGGCAAATTGTCAGGAAAATCCTCAGCTGCATATAATGAAACACTAAAACACAGCAATCAAAAGTCGAGCTGTAAGCAAAGAATTTCACACAAATATGTGGTGAAAATAACATGTAAATGTGTACTTTAAAATAGCATTTTTTAACAAAAGTACCTATAGGTGGTAATAAATTAATATAGGATTCTTTCTAACTTATTAAGTGAGAGTTTCACTGACCCATACATGAAAGAAAGAAAAGATTTCAAGATTTCAGAATAAAAGGGAAGAGGAGGTTTGAAAATCTATTAGAACCATGGGGTTTAGGGAAGTTTTCTTTCAATTTTTCTCTGGATAGTGGAAAAGACAAAGTCTTAGATCAACCATAACTGTAGATTAACCTTGCTGTGCTATTTGACCTAAGCCCAAAATATTTAGCTTTGGTTTCGAAGACATTCAGGAATCCTGTTGATATTTAAATAGAAATTCAAATTGAAAGCAAAGTTCAGATCTCAATAATTGTTCTGGCACTCCCTTTCCATTAAATAGAAAGAATGAAATTCTACTCTTTAAAGGAAATATAATTCCTCTTTCATGCCATCAAATTCTCAGATTTTCAAAGGTTTCACTTTGAGAGAACTTGGAATTTGCCAAAAGCCAGAGACAGGGAAAGCATTGCTTTTCCTAATAGGAACAGTAGCATTTTGCATAAGCAAAGATTTTTGTCATTTCTATAATCTAGTACTCTGCTTTTGTAAATAAGATTTAAAATAGATTTGAGGAAGAAAATAATTGTTTTCAACACTTTGACTTAAATTATGTGTTACAGGATAAACTTACCTAGCATAGAGAAACAAGCAATCTGCACTTTCCTTAAACTGATTTTGAAATGAAGCTAGTAGAAAACACAATACAGCAAAGCAATGAATATTTCTTATAAGGTCAGAAACCTTAACTGCTCTAAGGGTTGGTTGGGGATTTTTTCTGTTGCTATCATGATTCTGAGAAAACTCTAATGCAACAACTGAAACAACTTCCTGCCATGGAAGCAATCCAAATTTCAGAACAAAAGCCTCCTGCAAACTGAACAAGATGTCCTGTATTGTTATCATTCAGGTCATAGTGAATTATCAACTTGTCATTGTTCTAAATGCCTAGAATGTTTGGGGGTTTATCTCTTGGTGAGAGAGCAGGTAAGTGTATTTTGGGGCAAAGCTTTCCAATCTTTTATCTTTAGTTAAAAATCCTCTCTAAAGGAGAAAAGAAACATAAAAAAGCCATCTGGCTAATAGCAGAAATGTTAGAAATATGTAAATCCATCTTCACAGAATTTGTAGATAAACATATGTCAGGCAGAATGTGTGAGTTTTTTAAAGGCTTGTAAAAACATTAGCCTCTCTTCTGCAGCAACCCCCGATGGCTTACCCTTCACTTACTCAATTGTTTGGGTTATGTTTACTAGTCATTATTGACCTCTTTGTTAACATAGCTACTGTTGACATCATTCCTTATCCAACAGAGATAAGGCCTTGTGTTCTGTGGCATCTTGCAGGGCAGCTCTCCAAGTCCAAACTGTTCATCTATATTTGAAATATTTGTCATTGGAGCTTTGTAATGAGACTTGTTTACATGGTGGAGAGAAGGAGAAGAATCCCTGTGAATGAATGCAACAGTCTCAGTGTAAAAACAATTATTCAGTGAAATAATGAGAATGTGTTTTCCAGCTGCTGTTTGTAGATCCCAGTTGCTAGGGTACGTGATGTCAGAGAGCATAAACTTGGCCCATGGTTACGGTTTACATATCTTTGCTTTTCTTGACAACAAGGTTAAAGACTATACCATCATCGTTTATCTGATTAGAACCCACTCAGACAATTAATGCTAAGAGGAAAAAAAATCTTATGCAGCCCATGTAAACATCAGGATGCTGGATTTCATTAATGAACTGTTAAACCTGTGAATGACTCATCAGAGAGGTGGACATGACAACCTGTCTTGCTTGCATTCAAGTTATTGACTCCAAGGGAAACGTCCTTTCATGTGGTAACTTGCTACTGTAGGCAGAATATCTCTGCAGGAAAAGGAAACATTGGCTGCTTGCTTCTTACATTAAAAGAAACAGCCATTTAACCATATTGTCACTGGACAACCAGTTCATACATCTCATTACCCTGATCTGTGCTCCTAAATTGTTCTCCAGTTAACTCAAATATCTTTTTGGTACTGATTAGTCAGTGTCAAAAATCTCAGAATCACAGAATGGAAGGAGCTGGAAGGGACCTCTGGAAATCACCTTGTCCAGCTCGCCTGTTAACACAGGTATGCCTAGATCAGGTTGCACAGGAATGCACCCAGGAGGCTTTTGAAAGTCTTCAGAGAAAGAGACTCTACAACCTCTCTGGGCAGACTAGTACTGTGCTCTGGTACCCTAACAGTGAAGAAGGGTCTCCTTAAGTACAAGTGAAACCTCCTGGGTTCCAGTTTGTGGCTATTGCCCCTTATCCTATCACTGGGCACCATGGAAAAGAGCCCAGCCCCATTGTCATGGTTTCCACCCTTTAGATATTGATCAGCATTGGATAAGATCCCCTCTCAGTCTGCTCTTCTCCAGGCTAAAGAGTCCCAAGTCTCTTGGGCTCTCCTCATGAGAGAGCTGCTCCAGTACCCCTCATCATCTTTGTGTCCTAGTAGATGCATAAAGCAAGCAAGCAAGCAAGAGGTTTTTTTCTTGAAAAAAATCCTATGCTCTGTGTTTGGAACAGGCCTTAAACAAAACATGAAAAAGGAAGAAGATAACACACTAACACTTTGGCTGCAGGAGAAGAAAGCAGAGGTTGGAGGAGATGGAAAAAGTTTACTAGTGTTCACAAGGCACCAAAATGCTGGTTTGGGCTTTTAATTCTCTCTAATTGGTAATTACAGTCTTTAACAGTAAACCTTGTTTGTTCATGATCTGAATCAATCCTCTGCTGTCCTCATTAGTCTAGCTGCTGGCTACATTCTAAGTTACATGGCTGCTTAGTCCCATTTGACATGCTGTTCTTTCTTTCTCTACCAGTGGTCAGAACTAGAACAGGTCACAAGGCTTTAAAAACCCAAAGAATATCTGCAGTTAGTCTGGGCTGTAAATCCACTGACTTGTTATGACCACTCAGTGTAGTCACCTGCAGTAAGTTGAAGTCTCTGTGTGCCAAGTCTATAGCTCTTACATAACTGAGGAACATGGTTTTTTAATAAACTAGATAGGATATTTTGATTAAAAAGTGTCTTTCTCATTTTTCCTTTGTCTTAATGCATTGACAACAAGAGAAATAATTTTCATTGACAAACAAGCCTTCTTTGACAGTTGCTATCTTGAAAAGGAGATTCTGACCAACACCATTTGGTTACCTTGCTGTGGCTTCTTTGTTCTGGGAGGCATCTTGACCCCAAATTCCTGGTTTGTGATAGTGAAATCTCAGGGTTATTCTTGCTTTTACAATAATGAGTGTTCTAGAAATGGCTGTTAAGGATCATTTGGTTGTTATGTCTTCCTGTCTGTGATTTCTCTTTCCTGCTTGTAATCAAGCATGAGGACAGGAATGAAAAATTAAGACTCAATTGGTCACCTGCTCTACTTTCAGCAGGTAACTTTCCACACTCAAGGTAGCTAAGCTGCTCCACGTGGTTGGTGCAAAGGTCAGCTAGGATTTTACTGTTCATAAAGTTTGTAGTTGGGAATCTGTCATATTAAGTTTCAGTCGGAGAGTACCATTGATCCTTATTTATTTATCTATTCCATTCCATTTATATAGGCAACCAGCCTATGTGTGCACTTTGGGACGTGGCATAATGGCCATGGTGGTGTTAGATTGACAGTTAGACTCGAGGAACTCTTTTCAAACCAAAATGATTGTAAGAGTCTATTTGAAAAGAATTGCAAAATTACAGGGTAGAGTCATAATGTGTCCGACATATAAATGACCAGGCTGCTCAGTCCCCGCTTCTCAACAAGAATAGCAAAGATTTAAATTCCTATAGTTTCTTTAAAATGATCCAATTCCTTACAAGCATACCTGTGTCAAATCATGTGCTAACAGGTGTTATTACCAAGTGCAATTCCAAAAGAGCTCCTGTCTGTACATATGTGGCTAAAAATAGCTGAAGTTTTTAGTTCTTAGTCTTATCAGGAATGTGTTTGTCAAACTAACTAAACCCTAGATGTGAGGGAATCCATATCTATAGGAGTGCCAAACTGAGTTGTGTGAAATTCCCCTGTTTGTCAGTTGAATTTTCTCTTCCCATGCCTGTTCCATGATTTTTCTCCATGCTTCACTGTGGTTTACAAATGCTTTTCTGTTTACAAGGAGTCATATAAGAAATGGATCTCTGAAGGTTAGCCAGTCAAACCAATTTGGTCAGCTGCAGCTTTGCCTAGCTGTCTTGAAAACTTCCAGGGCTGGGGGTACCAAACCTCTCTGGCAACATGTTCCAGATCTGCACAATCCCTCCTACAAGAAGACATTTTCCCTAATTTCTATCAAGAAAATGACTGAACAGGGCTTGTGTGCTTCATCTTGGAACAAAATAACAAATTATTAAAAACTAATAAAAAAAATAAAAAAAAAAAAATAAAATAAAATAAAATAAAATAAAATAAAATAAAATAAAATAAAATAAAATAAAATAAAATAAAATAGAAAGTCACAAGCAAGGGAGACATCTTTCTATAAATGTTATCCAAATCATTAGCTATATGTATTTTAGAAAAGAAGAAGTGGGACTTATTTCACCACAACATTTACTCAACTAAAAAAATGTGAGAATTTGTACTGGGATGAAAAGTGAGCATATCACAATAATTCTGCTGTTTTCTTGAGGTGAAAATCCTGAAAATGCAAACTAATTTTCTTCTCTCCTACCTCTCACCTGTTTCCTTTTTAGAGGATTTCCCAGACACATTCCTGGCTGTTCTTCTGAAGTTGGTTGGGAAGAGTGTGCAGACCTGTTTTGCTACTAATGTCCACTGATAAAAAGACACTCAGTAAAGAACTGTATGTCATGTACAAGCTTTCAAAGCCCTAAAGTAGGCTTAACTGAAGAAATAGCTTTGCACAATTGTATACTCTCTTCTTTTTTTCAGCATGAGAGATATTTCTTCCTTCCCTGCCTCCCCTATTTACTCAAAGTCTGTGCTCACAGAAAAACTTCATTGAGAAACATTAGCTCCCTTCCCATGATTATGTGGAAGAAAAGTGTTGCCTTCTTTTTACAGTCACTGTAGGTTTGTAGTTTTGGGATATTCTTATTCAATATTTTAACATAAAATTAGTTCTGTGGGCAAGTAATAAGCATGCATATGTATGTTTATTTTACTACTTAAGATTAGTATGCTAAGGGCATGATGAAATGGATCATATTCTTGGCTTTCTGGCCTTTGTGAAGGACTTGGGCTGTCATAGACTGGGAGGCAAAGAGTTCATCAGAACAGCAGCTCAATGGTGTGACATAACTGTCCTTTTGAATCACTTCTAAGTCAGGTCAAAGGGGAAAAAACTGGAGGACTACAGCATTTTTTTGTGAGTGCAGGGATTTCCCTGCTTGCTTGTCACACTGCTGGAAGGCCGGAGTGGGCCCACAGGGTTTTCTTTCCAGTTAGTACCAAAAAAAAATTAGATAAAGGGTTCTCCTTCCAATTTGAAGTGCACTTCGCACTAGTTCTAGGACAGGCCCTGTAACCCTTTCTGTTCTCACCCAAAATATTATTTTAATTTATTTATAAGCTTAGTCTTGTGAATAATTTCAGTGTGGGTGAGCAATGGATAAACTGTTCTATAAATTAGTGAATTCTTTAGCAAATAATGCAGCAATTATTAGCACACTATCCATCAATGTATTCCTTGTGGCTTTAAAAGTGAAACGGTTGTGGAAATCATGCTCCTGTGAGGAATGCTTCTGTGCCACTTTGCATATTGCAGATTCCTCTCAAAAACAACATTATTGCTAAGTTTTGATGGTGTTTGGTTGATTAGCTATATATACCCTCCCAGGAGAAACTGGAATAGATTTTTCTAAAGGCAGATAATATTACATTGGGAAACAGTGTTTTCATGAACAGAGCTCTTGGCCATTTTGGAGAATCAATAGGTTCATGACATTTTCATATTCATTTCAGGCCATTATCTCTGATACTCTATACCCTTGGTGTGCTGATTGCAGCTTTGATTTCCCACTGAAGATCAGCTCAATGCTATGACACTGTTTGGTATTCCCATTTGATTCATAGGAGGGAACTGGTGGGAGGTGACAGTGAGGGTGATCCACTATAGCAAGAATTAAATTTGGTAGAAAATGGAATGAGAGAGTGAATTTAATCACACACATCAAGCAGGCTCTGGCTCTATTTCAGTGCCGTTCTCCCTTGGAAGACATGGTCTTTGAAGGTCTCTCCCAACTCAAACATTCTATGATTCTATCATGGCTTTTCTATGCATTCAAAAGAGAACCAAATTTTAAAAGGGTCAATTTAGGTTCCTTGTTCAACCAGAACTATAAAGACACTGCAGGTAATATCATGCAAGAATTTGTCTGTGATTTCCCTTCTAGTCCTGTTCACTAAAATTGTCAGGCAGCAGTGAATGGTGTAGGCATCACTGCTGTCTTGATGACTGCTTATAGAGTTGTCCATAAGTGAAATTTCATCCTGACCTTCATTTAAATTTTGTTATTGTTTCAAAAAGTTCTAGCTGTAATTTTAGTTAAATAAGTGTCTTTTTTTTCAGTAATCTGTCTTTTAAACTGTCATAGGTTGAGTTGAATCTGTCATTGATATTCAATACCATGCTGCCATTCATGCCAGCTTCAAAATGAAAGTGTTGACTGGAGAAAAGTATTATGGGGCTTGAAGTTCAGATCATAACACAAAAGGCTTCCAGTTTCTGTTGCTGCTTTCAGTTTCTAGTTTGGGGATGTTGGTCTTTTCCACTGGGCAGGCTGCATGTCAAGGGGGTGGGGAGGTTGCTGGCTTCTGCTGCTTCTGCATTTTGCTGCACTTTCTTCAAATAGCATATGGTAATTGTGCATCTTAGCATCTCATTAAAGTCTCTTTATCTCAACCCAGAGGGTTTTTTCATGTTACTTTCCCTCCCATCAGTGTGCAGAGATGGGGACTTGTGAGAGCAGGCTGTGTTAACCTAAGACAGTCCATATTTGGCACCCAATCTGGGGCTCAAAGAGCAAGTGTCTTAACTAAGGCAGTGAGTTTTGGCAGGAGACATAAGGGTTGCAATAATGAGAAGCAAGAGAACAAGATAATTCAATTAAGGCTTGAGGCTTATTGCAAGAGTTTTATATACAGGTTTTTTCTCTGCAGTGGTTGGGACTGATATGTTGGGGTCCTGTATGTGCTCTCTGTGCTGCTGAGTGTCACCTTAGGGGAATGACTTAGAGCTGTGCTGTTACTGTGATGGTTGCTGGCACACCAGGTTTTGTTCAAAGGACACAGGACTTTCTCAAGAGTACCACTGAGATCTTCTGAATACAAAGCCTTAAGAATGTTTTGACATCCAATAGAATAGAATAGAATAGAATAGAATAGAATAGAATAGAATAGAATAGAACAGAGAGAGTAGAGTAGAGTAGAGTAGAGTAGAGTAGAGTAGAGTAGAGTAGAGTAGAGTAGAGTAGAGTAGAGTAGAGTAGAGTAGAATAGAATAGAATAGAATAGAATAGAATAGAATAGAATAGAATAGACCAGACCAGGTTGGAAGATACCTTTGTTTCTGGTTAGGTTTGCTCACCTTTTAGGTATATGCACTTTTGCATTCCAGGTCCTGGATATAAAGATGTATAGCCAACCTTCCAAATGGAATGGTTTCCCAGAGAAATTAGTAAGAGTAACGTTGTTGTTGGTGTGCAATGGGAGCTGCTTGCAGGCTGAGATGACCCTGCAGCCATGGAACAAGCTTCTCTATGTACAGTGGTATCCCAGGTAGGATTGACACATAATTGATTAAGGTGTTACCAGCATTTATAGCTTTTTTTCCCCTCTCTGCTTCCACACTTACATATTTCCATTCATGCTTCATTCAAATCAGTCTTCATGTTTCTGTTTCCCTGCAATACAATGTATGCTGCTTCAGGAAACACAGTGTTACATTCTGTCTCTTTTACTCAATGTTTTTCTTCCCATCATATCAAAAAGACATGAGATAATGAGTTTAGCCTCTGAAGGGCTTTGCATGAAAACATACCAATTTGTGAAACTACATCTCTTTTAAATTAAGATCTGCCAAAATCCAAAACATGAGGCTGAGTTGGTCAGTGTATCTCATTTTACTCTCTTGCCATCAGAAGAAACACAAAATTGGATCATCAGACTGGTGACCATAAAACATAGTGATCAGATTTATTTTACAAAAACTATTCTGGACATGAATAACTAGTGGAAGTGTTCTGAGACAGTCATTATGCAGCCTGAATTGTTTTAGATGCTTTTGGATGTAGTTCAATATACAAAGAATACCACTGCAAAAGTCAGTGGCTTTGTTGCTGACTTATTTTGTTGGGAAAAAAAGTAGTCTGTATTGCATAGAGTTACATTTTGCCAATTATTTTCCACAGAGAGTTTTCCTCTATAATTCATGATGCTGAGGGTTTTTTAAACTCTCATATTTCATGTTGACTTTTTGCTTAGCACTTTTCTGCTTAACTAGTTGGTGGGTCAATATAACTTTCCACTTATATTTAATAAATCAAAATAATAATATTTTAAGCAAATTATTTATAAATCATTGTCTTACAAGAGAATGTTAACAACTCAGAGAGTCAGAACTTTTGAAACCGAACTGTATAGCTCAGTTTGGATGGGTAGCTGCTAAGTCACAGCTTTGAGTACCCTGCAGTCACCTGCCATAAGAAACTTGAAGAAGTTGCACCTCTGATTCCAGTGAATAATATAGAATAGAATAGAATAGAATAGAATAGAATAGAATAGACCAGACCAGGTTGGAAGAGACCTTCAAGATCATCGCCTCCAACCTATCAACCAATCCAACCCACCTAATCAACTAAACCATGGCACCAAGCACCCCATCAAGTCTCCTCCTGAACACCTCCAATGAAGGTGACTCCATGTGGTGGTCTAAGCCTTAACTGGAAGTTAAGAGCTCAGATGGGGGCAAGGCTGAGAATCTCTCCCTCCACTTCCCCCCCCCCTTCCTCCCAACAGAGAGGGGGGAAAAAAAGAAGGAGCAAATCCACCAAACAATCATTTGGAGTCGGCTTGGAAGTAGAGAGTTAAAGAGTTGTCTTTAAGCAATATATATATAACAATAACGGAAGAAATGTCCACAAGGGTAAGGAACAATGATGGATGGGAGTGGGACAAAAAAAACAAGAGAGTAATACAAAACCAGCCTTTCTGGGGAAGTGTGGAGGCAGCAGAGAGAAGGATCAGGGCCGACCACGTGGCAGAGGAGCAGGAGGGCAGTTGCAGTAGCTCTCATCCAGCAGAGGCAGGAGCCAAAAGCCGTGCCAACAGCTATGATGTCCTGCTTTTTATACCCTAGCTGGGCAGGGAGGGGGAGTGGAACAGACTCAGCTTCCCAGGTGAAAAATGCTCTGCAGGGAGGGAAAAGTACCTGCAAGCCCTCCACCCTGCTTTGTTCTTTTGTTTCCAGAAAAGGGTGTTAACCCACCACACTCCACCACCTCCCTGGGCAGCCCATTCCAAATGGGCAATCACTCTCTCTGTATAGAACTTCTTCCTAACCGCCAGCCTAAACCTCCCCTGGTGCAGCCTAAGACTGTGTCCTCTTGTTCTGGTGCTGGCTGCCTGGGAGAAGAGACCAACATCTGCCTGGCTACAACTTCCCTTCAGGTAGTTGTAGAGAGCAATAAGGTCACCCCTGAGTCTCCTCCAGGCTAAGCAACCCCAGCTCCCTCAGCCTCTCCTCATAGGGCTTGTGTTCCCAACCCCTCATCAACTTTGTTGCCCTTCTCTGGACGCGTTCCAGCAAGTCAACATCCTTCCTAAACTGAGTGGCCCAGAAACACATTTCTGCCTTATGAGACAAATTCATTTTCCTTGCTTATATTAGCAGTGCTGCTTTGGTAATAAAAGTGTAGGAAGACAACAAACAAATCCAAGGTTGAAACATTTTTTGTTTGTTTGTTTGATAATTTATTACTAATTTGTGTGTGTGTTGTTGGCTTTTTTGGTTATTTCCTGCCACATTAGGTACTGTCCCCCTGAATCTCTGTGATGCAATGAAAACACTGTTTATTGTTTGTCTCCTAAGTGGGATATACATCCAACACAAAAGCACAAAGCTGACCAACTGTGTACTGTTTGCTCTGGATAACTCAATTGGCATGACCATAGTGATTATTTAACCATGAGCATTTAAATGTGTGTTCCCATGCTGGTAATGTGAACACTGTGGCTTTGTAGCTTTGCTTGTCAGACATTACTTTTATGTTTCACACTCCTGCAGCAGAAGCAGCAGAACATGTTCCCATGTCTCAGGTTTTCCCATTTGTATAAATGTCTGACACAAAGTAACCTACTTTGCCACATGAAAGTATGAAACACGGACAAGTACTCCACTGGTACATTCCCTGACAGTGGTGATAAAAGTGGAAGAAGTGTAATCTAAGCACCTGAAAGCAAAGATAGCAAATTTTGACAGAATATATCTTTGTTAGTATGAGGAGTCTTAACCTCCATTGGGTGGCAAACCCAGTTCTTGCATTAGCTCTCATTATTGATCAGAAAACAATCTGACTTTACTCTAGTTGATGGTTTGCTTTGTATTTTATAGTTCCTTGAATTTTGTTTATAATAGAGGAAGGCCTAAATTAAGAGTGGGACTCAGCTATTCAAATGCTTTTAAGGAATAAGCATGAAGTGGCAAAATATGGCATTACACCTAAATCAAACAACACCCCAGAATATGAGAAACTTTATTGCATTTTCATTTCACTTCTTGCCATCTTGAATATGCTCCATAAGAAGTATAGACCTGATTTCATTTTGGTTTGGTTTGTCAGTTTTCAAACTGACTTTTCTATGGCTTTATTCAGTAACTGTATCCGAGAAAGTAAGATAATCACAAATTAAATAGTAACTCATTTTATGTTACTAGTAAAACCCTTAGTGGGGCTAGAACTATCCATGTTGATTGTAGAACAAACTACAATGAGCCCATATGTGGTACCAGCATATAGTGATGCTGATGGGAGGAGCTCTGACAAAGCCATTTGTGTTAACACTGCTATGAAAAGAAAGTATCACAACCAAGACTGTTGGGTGGGCTTATATTATTGTCTCTGGACAAGAAAAAGATGGCATGTGGTGGCTGCTTGAATAACAGTCATTTAGTTTTAACACAAATCTACATCTCTTTATCATTTTGCTTCCTAATCAGTGAACACTTGTTAATGATTATCTGTTAAGAAATCTCCCAGCAAAAGAATTCTTACTTTCACAGAAAGAAAATTGTAGAATTTAGTGCCAGGGGCAGTCAGATATGTTTTGGGTTGAACAGCTGGGGTGAGTTTAAGAAATACTGTTTTTCTATCTGCTGACACAAAGTAGTTTAAGCTAAACTGAATTAAAAATAATTCAGCTTCTTAGCTTCTAGCAGCTCACGGCTGAGAGTATCTGAAGGGCTCTTTCTGTTCTTTGGGCAGTCATGGGAAAGTTTTTATCTTTAATTTTGACTTCCCCATTTAAGAGTGTAGCTCACCAGAGGCAGAGTAGTGCTGAAAACATCTTGCACTAAGTAAACAGCTAAGTGTGGCCATTTCCTATATAAATGCCATCAGATTGTGTTTACTGTTTTAACTGCAATGCCAAATGCTTGGCATCAGACTTCATTGATGCTTACCCTTTCTGTATTTCTGAGGTTCATTTCCTGGCCATTTCTTTCCTCTTGAAAAGAAAAGTGTGATTATATCTCCTCCACTGTTTTAGGGCTTTGAGTAAATGCTGACCTAAAAAAGATGGAACAGTTTTGGGAGTATATGTGATAAATTGAATAAATAACCAAAAACAGAGAACAAAAAGTTTGTCAAGAGTCAACAGAGGGAAAAAGAAATCAGAAAATTAATAAGGCTGAAGCAGCTACTTCAGTCTTAGTCCACTGTATGAAAATATATAAAATATATCTATTTACAATTGTTGCAGAGCTGTGGACTTTTGAATGTGACATCTTTAACTTCAATGTCACTTCATATAGTGAATTAAGTGCTTGCCCTCTAAGGTTTCTTTTGTTTTGTTTTGTCAACAGAGGGGAAAAGAAATCAGAAAATTAATAAGGCTGCAGCAGCTACTTCAGTCTTTGTCCATGGTATGAAATTATGCAAAATACAGTTATTTGCAATTGTTTAAGAGCTATGGACTTTTGAATGTGACATTTATGTTAGGGGGTAATTTCCCAAACCCACCAGACATCTTTAGCTACAATGTCACTTCATGTAGCGAATGAAGTGCTTGCCTTCTAAGGTCTGTTTGTTCTGTTTTGCTTTGCTTTTCTTAAAGAACTGCATCATGTAGTAACCTTCACATCACTGAATAAAGCCTAATTTTTTTTTTTTCTTTTTCATTTAAGTAATGTGTCTATGCCTCTTACTGAATTTTGCAGTCTGAAAGTCCCTGGAGGACACAGGGCATGGCCAGCATCTGTATTCTGTTCCATTCTTGGAACTGTGCTGCAGTGGCTTGGAAATGTCTAACAAGAATGTATCACCAAGAATGGCATTTGATCAATCATATTCTCAAATGTTTATTCAGAAGAGCAAGAGACATTAAATGCTAGGTCACTCTGACAAATCATTGAGCTGGCTTGTATGTGAATTTACTCAGTAGCCTGTGACTAGTAGAAAAGATAGTATCCTTCAGCTACCTACACCCTACAAATATAGATCTTGAGAAAATGCACCTAATTTTAGGATGAGATAGTGAGATCTCAGAGTCATGTTCAAGGGTCTTTGGTATTCTGGTTTGGGGTGGTTTTTTTGCTTGTCAGAGAATGGACTTCCAGAGGAGAATGAGCTCATCAAAAGTTAGACGACTTTCAGGATTTGCCTTGTTCTGTGGGAGAGCACTATTGTTGCATCAGTTGAAAACTGAACAGATCATTTTATGGACTGAGAAAAAACATTCTTTGTGCAGGGATGAGAGAAGACTTCTGGGAGCTCTAGGGAATTAATTGTGAACAGTGTAATTGTATCACATAAAGCAAAGATAACTGAGTGCTGCAGAAATCCACAATATAGATGTATATTAGCATTCATATTGTCCAAGGCAGAGATAGCACTTGATAATAGCATTGCTGAGTTAAAAATGAAAATAAATATACACAGAGAAGACCTGCCCAGTCTCCTGCTTTACAATATGGAAGGAGTTAATTTACACACAGGATTAAAATGAATCCAGGGATACATTACTTTATTAAAGTAGTGTGATAACATGGTGAGTTGATCTTGGCTAGATGCCAGTCTATCACTCCCCTTCCTGAACAGAAGAAATAAGACAAGGTTCATGGGTCAAGATAAGAATAATACAGCAATTACTGTCACCAGCAAAACATATGTGATTTGGGGAAATTAAGTTTATTTATTATCAATTAAACAGAGTAGAGAAGTGAGAAATAAGAACATGCCTAAAAACAACTTCCCTCCACCCATCCCTTCTTACCAAGTTCAACTTCACTCCTGATTTCTATACCTCCCCACTTGGAGAAGGGAGGGAGAATGGGATTGTGGTCAGTTCATCAGTCTTTATCTTATGGCTCCTTCCCCCTCAGATTCTTCCCCTTCTTCTGCTTCCTCCCATGGAAGACAGTCCTTCACAAACTTCTCCAATGTGGGTTCTATTCATGTCCTGCTGTTCTTTATGAACTGCTCCATCATGAATCCCCTCAATATGGCACAGTCCTTCAGGAACAGATTACTCTATTGTGAGTGCCTTGATGAGGTCTCAGGTCCTACCAGAAACCTGTTCCAACACAGGCTCTTCTCCACAGGGCTGCAGGTCCTGCCTGGAGCCAGCTCCAGTGCAGGCTTTTCACAGGATCACTGCCTCCTTCAGGTAGAATCCACCTGCTCCAATATGGGGTCCCCCACAGGCTGCTGTGTGATACATCTGCTATACTATGGACTTACAAGGACTGCAAGGGTACAACCTGTGTCACCATGGTCTTCAACACAGGATGGAGAGAAATCTCTGCTCCAGCACCTGGAACACCTCCTCCCCCTCCTTTCTGTCTGCATAGGTGTTTCTTGTGTGTTCTCACTCTTCTCTTCTGGCTGCTGCTATTATGCAGCATTTTTTGCTCCTTCTTAAAAATGCTATCAGAGTACACTACCACCACGTTCAGCTTTGGCCAGCAGCAGGTCCATCTAGGAGAAAGTTGGAACTGGCTCTTCTGAACTGAGTGAAAACAAGTGCCAACAACTGATGTGATCAGGGGTCATAGGTATCTGTGGTATGAGCTATCAGACCAAGCAAGATGTTGTGAAACTGCCTAGCTTGCCATGGGATGAAAAAGGCAAGTGTATTAGCCATGTTTTGAGACCAAGGTCATTTACAATCAGCAGGTGTTTGTGGTAAATGAAGCTCTATGAAGCTGACCTGACAAAAAGCTGATGAAGGGAGTCTTATGAAGATAAGACAGGCCTGTTTTGGCTAAAACTGATGAAGCAGGGATCAAATAACATAAACACCTGATTTCAAAGCAGCTTTTGAGGACAAGGATGCCCTTTTGTCTAATTAACTGTAATTCTAATATTAAAGTTGATACCCCCAATATGTTAATGAGGAAAATCAAATGCATGCTAAACATACATGACTAAGTTACTCTGAGTTCCTCCCA
Source organism: Picus viridis (assembly GCA_033816785.1). Lineage (NCBI taxonomy): Eukaryota > Metazoa > Chordata > Aves > Piciformes > Picidae > Picus > Picus viridis. Next base: position 28,677,113 of record CM066575.1, read on the forward strand.
AATCATGCTAAATGTCACCTAGAAGACAGGGACAACCTGGCCTGGGATATAAAACCCATGAAAGGGACATCTGATACTGTGTCACTGACACTAGTACCAGGGCCAGCAAGGCGGGGTGCAGCATGGGCCAGCACAAGCACCACCACCAGCTGCAGCAGCAGCTGAGGCCAGGGGAGAAGATAGAGACAAGGACAGTTGATGGACTGTACTTCTTTTCCTCTACCAAGACAAGGACACTTTTCTTGGTGAGAATTGTACTTTAGATATATGGCTGAATTTGTGCTGCATTACTGTTAGAGCCATTGTGAAGGTTTGTATCTCCAGCTGTTGGATGTTACCCAGGATTTATGAATCCTGAGATCATTTTGCAGTCAGTGCATTTATCACTGGCAATCCTGAATCTGTTGTATCTGTCACTTTAACTTTCTGAGCTGTGTCAGAGCAAGTCCTTTTTGATACACCAAAAAGTGGAGGCAAAAGTTAATTTTGACAAATAGTTCCAGCAAGAGTCCTGGGCTCTGAGACAGGAAAGTGTCAGGCTCTTTTATCTTAATGTGACATGAGAGTGCAAACAACAAGCTATACTAGGTGGAAAGGTTATAAAAGTCTTAGGAACAAGGTGTGTCTCTGGAATTGAGGCAATTGAAGAAGCTATCTTCCAAAGGAACTAGGAAGTCTGAGCCAACTGATGAAGGGGCTGTAAGATCTGAAGGTCAGCTGAGAGACTCCATGTGTGTGTGTTTCTGTGTGGGAGGCCACTGAGGAGAACAAGGATTTGGATTCTCATTTATGAGACATGAGTTCTGCCTGACCAGCCTTCTATGGTGGAGTGACTACATCAGTGGACAAGGGAGAGGTACTGTCATCTATGTGGACTTCTGTAAAGCCTTTGACATGGTCCTCCACAACATCCTTCTAAATTGAAAAGAGATGGATTTGATGGACAGACAGTGGATGGATGGTGGATAATGAATTAGTTGGATGGTCACATCCAGAGAGCAGTGGTCAACAGCTCAATGTCTGGATGGGTGTTGTAGCCAGGAAGGGGTTGGCCTCTTCTCCCTAGCAACCAGCACCAGAACAAGGGGACATAGTCTCAAGCTGCAACAGGGGAAGTTTAGGCTCGAGGTGAGGAGAAAGTTCTTCACCGAGAGAGTGATTCGTCATTGGAATGGGCTGCCCGGGGAGGTGGTTGAGTCGCCGTCCCTGGAGGCGTTCAAGAGGGGACTGGATGTGGCACTTGGTCGTGAGGTTTGTGGTTACAGGTTGGACTCGATGATCTTTGAGGTCTCTTCCAACCTTGGTAATACTGTGATACTGTGAGATCAGTGATGAGTGTTGTCCCTCTGGGGTTGATACTGGGTCCAATGCTGTTTAATATCTTCATCAATGATATTGACAGTGATATGAACTCTCAGCAAATTTGCAGATGACACCAAGCTGAGTGGTGTGGTTGACACATCTGAGGGACAGGATGTCATCCAAAGGGAACTGGATAGGCTTGAGAAGAGGACCTGTGTGAATGCCACAAGATTCAACAAGGCCAAGTGCAAAGTCCGGCACCTGGGTCTAAGCAATTCCTGGTATCAATACAGGCTGGTAGGATGAAGAGAGCAGCCCTGTGGAAAAGGACTTGGGGGTGCTGGTGAATGAAACTCTGGATACAAGCCAATAATGTGTGTTCATAGCCAAGAAGGCCACCTGTATCCTGGGATGTAGCAATAGAAGCACAGCCAGCAGGTCAAGGGAGCCGATTCTGCTGCTCTTCTCCACTCTGGTGAGACCTCACCTGGAGCATTGTATCCAGCTCTGGAGTTCTCAGCACAGGGAAGACAAGAACCTGTTGGAGTGGGTATGCGGGAAGGCCACAAAAACTATCAAAAGAATGGAACATCTCTTCTGTGAGGAAAGGTTGAGAGTTGGAGGTGTTCATTCTTGAGAAGAGAAAGCTCCATGCAAACTTTATTGCAGCCATTCAATACTTAAAGGGAGCCACAAGAAAAATGGGAGCAGACTTTTTTAGTATCATTAGGACAAGGGGTGGTGGTTTTAAATGAAGAGGGGATAGATTCAGACTAGATATAAGTTTTACATAATGAGGGTGGTTATACAGTGGAACAGGCTGTGAAGAGAAGGTGGATGTCCTTTTCCTGGAAACATTTCAGATCAGGCTGGACACAACTCTGAGCATCCTGCTCCAGTTGAAGATGTCCTGGCTCACTGCAGGGGGGCTGAACTAGATGACACTTAGAAGTCCTTTCCAGCTCAATTTATTATATCATTATATGAAGTTTGCTTCTTCCTCTCTCTATTTGTTCTTTCGTTCTTGGTTTGGTGTTTTTTGTTGTTTTGTTTTTGTTTCTTTTTTCCTTAATGAAGCACAAATTGTGACATTTGAACTCTATCATATAATTACATTTGGGTGTTCTGATTCTGCATGCTTTTCAAGATTGATGGCATATTTTGGGACAGAACATTCTACTAGAGAAACAAAATTATATTCTAAACTGTATGAGATGGGTGACATAATTGAAAATAATGTAGGACCAGCTCCATATTAAACATCAGGAGAATAGTTTCCACTGGGTGACTTACCACACCTTGTTTCTTGTTCATCTATATTGCATTAATATTTTGCTTTCAGAACTAGGCTCTGATTTAAAGACATCCACGTCATATTCTGTTGTACAGCTGCATGGTAGGGACCCTTCTTGAGCCTCAAGCCTGCTCAAGCTTCACGAGGGTTTCCTGTGTCCACATGGCGAGGGAGAAAACATGGGACAAAGGAAGGACTGGGGCACCCTTTAGTCTCCCCCTGGGGAATGGGGAACGGGATGCTGGAGATGGAGGAAGCTGTTGGAACCAGGCCTTGATTCCAGTGCCATCCGGGCCGGGGCTCTCACTGGCAGGCTGCGTGCCCCTCTACCTCCCCCCCAGCCCCTCCACCTGCCTCCAGCCGCTCCACCTGCCCTCCGCCTGCCGAGCAGAGAGCAGGGAGGAGCAGGCCGAGGCACCGCCAAACGCAACCAGCCATTTAAGGCAGCAAAGGCAGCGGCAGCATCAGTTCTTTCTGTGCTAATTCATTACCTCAGCCTCCGCAGAGGGCGGCAGCGGCCTCCCGCCGGTCAGCCCGCCCGGCCTATGGAGGCGAGCGGCGGAGGGGCGGGCAGCGAGGGCGGTGCCTGCCGGAGCCGCCGCGCCGGCTTGACACGGTCTGCCGATAGCACTGGAGCCTGCCTGGGCGAGTGTCAGGTTGGGCTGGCGTGACTTGCCTCTCCTCGAGAGTCGGTGGTGAGTGGTGCACCTTTTGCGAGGTGGGCGAGACGAATCCTTTTTTCCTTTTTTTCCCAGTGGTGGCGTGTGTGTTTCTTGATGCCCTTCTACCTTTTTAGTGCGCTGGATAATTGATTTCTGTTTAGTTAACGAAGACGCGAGAGGAGGGGGCGGGCGCGACGAGTCCTTTTTTGGGGGTGGGAAGTGTGGGTGGTGTGTATATTTCTTGCTGCGTCCTGCCTTTTCAGTGCGCTGGCTAATTGATTTCTATTTAGTTAATGAAGACGCGAGGGGAGGGGGCGCGCGTTGGCAGTGCTGCCTGGGGCTGGAGGCCTCCGCTCCTGCGGTGCGACTGGTGGCCCGCCCTCACCGTTATGTAACGTTCGCGGGGGTCTGCGGGCAAAGGCGGCCGCGGTAGCAGCGGCAGCTTTCCTCTGCAGAATTAGCTGGCTTCCCCCATTTTTCTGCATCCTCCCGGAATCGGCGGAGAGAGGAGCTTTGTGCGGAGCTGTTCTCCTTTGCCTGCCTTATTGGGCTGGGCCCTGGCAGCGGCATCTCTCGCCGCCATCGGGGTGGGCACCCACGGCTGTAGCCTGTGCGGGGCGAGGGCGGCTCTGCCCCGGCCCCCGCCAGTGCTGCAGCAGCAGGTGGATGAATGAGCCAGCTTGGAGGTTGGCTATGAGAGGCTGGAAAGCCCAGCTCTACCTGCCGGCGTCTCCCAGAGGAGCTGCGTGAATATTCTCCTGTTGCCTGTTATCTAGAGACGACGGCAAAGTCTAAGCCGCTGCAGTGGCTTCTTCTTGCTCTTGTGCAGAGCTAACGGATCCCTTTTATGGAGATTGATGGGTAAAGGCGATTTCTCCTTTTTTCCAAATGCCCAAGCGTTAGCTGAAGGGGTTTTGTCTTTGAGTACCACTTCTATATGGCGCCCTCCACGAAAATCAGGTGTGGGAGACTAAGACTGCCGTGAGTAAAGTCGAGTGCTCTAGGATGAAGAGGACGAGGATTCTTCAAAAGATTTTGCCTAGAACGCAGCAAAGTCCTGTCAATTAATCTGTGATCCCGGCTAGTTTGTTTGAAAAAGAAACCCAAATAAACCACCGCTCCCAAGTCAGCAATAAGGATTTCTTCAGTCCTGGGTAAAAGCTGTTGTACCTGGGTGAAATTCTTCCATGGGGAAGTTCGGCGTACGCTACAAGGTGCTGAACGCAGATTTGTGAAAAGCGTGCGTCTTCAATCTTGATAGCTTTGAATCTTCCCGCAGATGCTGCTGGCAAGCGAACACCGCCCCCCCCGCCCCCATGTTTTGCAGGGTCTAAATAAGCAGGTTTAGGGAATCAAATTATTTCAGATTTTAGAGTATTGCATAACTGCTTATATATTTATTTAAAAAAAGAAAAGGAGGGGCAAACCCAACCCCCAGCCTGAAATGAAACACATGATCTGAGACTGTTGTTTTCACTGACTTTTACTGAGCATTCACCCTGTTTTCTCAACTAGTATATCATTAAACAGCATGCTTTAGAAGTTTGGCATGTATTAGCATGATGAGACATGAAGGTTTGTGTTTTCTGGTGGCTCTTTTGTTTGTTCGGGTTTGTTTGGGTTTTTGTTTTCTCTCTAGTGCTGTCAAAACCTGAGAGCAAACCAGAGAAATAACTGTACACTTTCATAGTCTCATGCTTAAAATAGCATGACTGTTTATCAAATGTATAAAATTTATTTGTTTTTAAAATGTCAGTGGCTGTTTTTAAGAACCTTTAGGGATGAGCCTCTTCTTTTTACAGCCCCTACCCCAACTCAGCCTTGCCCTTCCCAAAACCAAAATAAAATGCTGTTTTGAATGCTTCTGTTCCGACTATGGGTCATAGTCATATGTCTTTTAAATAGTTCATAATTTGTAACTGCTGAAGTGAATGTCCAGTATTAAATCATAGTACAGCGTGATGCTTAGACAGCATGCCATGCCAGGATCAAATTGCAGATGAAGTTCACATAGGAATCTCCCGCAGTGCTTGCACTTGACCCATGTACATCCACCAAGTAGTTGTTTCTGTGCCCAATTTAAACTCTGGATGACTCTGTGGTGAAAAATAATGTGCTTTAATTTTTATAATAAATATATTCATTCAAATAATTTTCTGTAGGCAACTGTATTGAAGAAGTTATTTTTATTTCTTATACCTTGAACTTAATTAGAAAGGGGGAAGCTTTATTTCTTCCCCCCTTTTTTTTCTAAGGAGGGAGGCAGGCAGGCATGTTATGACAATTTATATTGAGATTTGTGTTTTCTGGTTATAGGTAGAAGCAATTACTTGTACTTAACACATCTCAGAATGTATTAAAATAATATCAGATGTTTTTCTTGCTTTCTGTACTCTGAAAATGTAACCCTTCAGTGTGAGAATTTGACTGAAATCAAAAGCCTGTATTGAAGAATAATTTACAACAAGAACTGTTTTTCCTGTAGTGTGGTGACTTGATATTGTGTCCTCTGTTTGTACATGCATACTGCTTGCAGACTGTGCATGACTGAAATGGATTCTTTTCAGCAAGCAGCAAAGAGGTTTTTTTTCTCCCTCCAAAACAGGTACATAATTCTCATCCATAGTGTTTGTCTGCCATACTGGCATGACTACTATGGGCATAAGTGCTTTTAGGTGCCTCTGCCAGTTAGCTGAAAAGAAATATTTTGATTACTGTTTGTATTCCCATGGTGTCTGGGAGCTGTGGTCAGGGACCTTAACTAACATGTTTGTGCAATATAACAATGAAACATGAACTTGGGCCTGGCCCCCAAAAGGTTGTGATACAAAATACAAAACAAGACACTGTAAGTGGTACAAAAAAGGAAATGCAGCTGCTGTTAAGAAGGATACTTAGGTAGATGTGCATGTTTTATTCAGCTTTGTATTTTCCCTTATGGTATAGCAAAGGGAATTATGGAACTTAATGTAAGACTCGCATGGTTCTTTCAGAGATGTTCTGGTATCAAAGGAACGTAAGAGTTGGCTTGGTTTGGGGAAGGGGTTTAAATATTCTTACCTTGACTAAATGCTGAAATGAAATACATCAAACCAATATGAAACATTTTATTGTAAAGCTACTTATTTTTTTACCATTCATTACGTTTCAGCGTAGTTTAAAAAAACAAAATTTGGAGCAGCTTTTGTTTCCAAATCACAGCATTACACAGGAAAAACCACATTGCTTTGCTATTTCCCCGGCGTTTTCTATATGCTGTTTCAGCTCTTTTGTTCTCTTATGTGCCCAAACCCACAATGTAGTATAATCCAGTAACAAGCACACCTTCAGCAGAAAGAAATTTCTTAGCGAATACATCACTCTGCTCACCCCAAATTGCCCATACGTAGAAGTATCAGAAGAATTTCCCATTGCAATTGTAGTTTGGTTATCAGAATACTACAAAATAGTGAAAGTAACTGAACATTGAGAAGATGTTATTGGTAAAATGTTCCAATATGGTCTTGAAGTACACTGCATGTACGTGTGGTACAAGATAAGTAGTGGCGTGGCCTTGTTCAGGTTTTGGGATGCTTTTTTCTGACTTTATCTCAAGCTGAGAGAGCAGAACAGGCTGATTTTTGTGCTGGTCATTTTTCTTGCCTTACAGTAGTATGTCCATCAACTCAGATGGGAAGTTTTTCTCTATTGTTTATGTGTAGCATAGCAATTCAGTTGACAATTCATGAGCAGCAAGGTTTACAGAATACGGAATTAACCGGGTTGGAAAAGACCTTTGAGATCATCAAATCCAACCTATCACCCAACACCATCTAATCAGCTAAACCATGGCACCAAATGCCTCATCCAGTCTCTTTTTAAATACTTCTAGTGATGGTGACACCGCCATTTGCTTGTGCTAATATTAAATTGATTCTTGCCCAGTTTGGCTAATCTCAAGAATATGCTTGTGTGACAATGTTCAAATACTGGAGCATTTGGCAAAATGCATACAGGTGAACTTAGAAAAAATTAACACATCATCAAGGATATAATTTCTTTTCTTGACTTTCTGAACGATTGTTATAGTTCAAACAAGTTCTTAAATGCATAGTCAAGGAATGGTGCTCTGTTGGATCAGTGCTAAGGAAATCTTGCAATGTAGATTTAAATGCTAAGATGTCTTGCCTACAAAAGCATTGTTTTGTTGGTGATTACTGTTTATTCTTTAGTTAAAACCAAATCTTCGTCTGCCTCCCTCAGCCAATTTCAGGACCAGTACCCAAACATTTCATCTTACAGAAGCATATAGATGTGAAAGAACTTCTCCATGTCTTGTATTGAGCTGTGGATAGTTGAAAAAAATCTATACTCACAGGTTTATTTCTTTATTCATGCAAATCTGAACAAGCAGAACATAAGGGGTCTTTAGACAATCTAATATGGTTTACGTATTAGTTATTTGTAGTTATCTGACACTAGTGACATACATTTGATAGAAGGCTGCCTTTCAGAGATGCTTGACTAAGTGTGTCTTCTGTACTAAATGAAGTCTAATGTGCAGATGTCAGGATGTGAAGCTGTGAAGATGTGTTACTTTTAGTGTTTCAAATGGTTGATTGTCTTTCTCTAAAGAAGTCTTATTGTTAATTCGCATTGTTGTAGCCTGAATTTTCAGTGGTTGTGTTTTTTAATTATCTTTGACAGTAAAGAGACATTTAGTATGCGATGCAGTTGCTCTGCAAAGGTATTTGTATACTTCACCCAAGTGACTTCAATCACCTGAAAAACTACACTGGTGGAATTCTTTAAGGCTCTCATGGCAAAACATCTAGTCTCATGATTTGTAGCTCTTACACCATCTCCAGTTCTTAGATGCTTTGTGACTATTAAATCTTACAGTGCTTTCAAAACCTGTAGGTTAGCTCAGTTTTCTTTGATCTAATTATATCCTTGACGATACCATCAGCTTAATTCTCTTGATGTTTTTACCTATAGATGGTACATAAATCCATCTTACTCATGTTTGAATTCATCTCCCTGCTGTGCAGTCTTTCATCTTCTTTCCTGGAGTGGATCTTCATTGTTCATGGCTTTTGCAGGAGTATTTTGAAAGAGTTCTATGGAAGTTCAGATTAGTAGTGTGTTCTGGGTGGGGTGGTGGGAGGGGACAGTGTAGAGTGTATAAAGAGATGAAGCTAAGCAAACTATATATTATTGTAATGCAACAAGTCAGAGAACTGGCATTCAAGGAACCCTATAGCGATGATAGACCCAGCATGTTATTTAGAGCTGTAAACTAATTGCATGACTAACTAGTGTGGAGAGCAGCTGTTGTCTTCCAGTCTTTTTCTGATCTGTGATTCTCAAGTAATTTTTTTTTTATACCATGAAAAATAACTTACCTAAACAGTAGAGACTCCTCTTTTGTTGTTATATTCACTGTCTTCTGTGAAGACAGGCTGCTCTAGACACTGGCTTGTACACTTGCCTTTGTGTGGAATTGCAGAATATTTATGTCCAGGTTCTTTCTTCATCTACTGACGCTAGCAGCCCAGCAGAGCTCAGGATGAATGATTAGTAAGTGTGGGGTAATCACATCATAGTATCAATAGTATCAGTCAGGGTTGGAAGGGACCACAAGGATCATCTAGTTCCAACCCCCCTGCCATGGGCAGGGACACCCCACACTAGATCAGGCTGGCCAGAGCCTCATCCAGCCTGGTCTTAAACACCTCCAGGGACAGGGCCTCAACCACCTCCCTGGACAATCCACTCCAGGGCTTCACCACACTCATGGTGAAGAACTTCCTCCTCATGTCCAGCCTGAATCTCCCCACCTCCAGCTTCATTCTATTCCCCCTAGTCCTATCACTACCTGATAGCCTGAGAAGTCCCTCCCCAGCCTTCTTGTAGGCCCCCTTGAATCATGGAAACAAAAGCATGATAAGACCAGCAGTACATAGGTATGTGGGAGATGCCCATATTTATGCTTTTGCCATGAAAAACATTTTGCCATGTGTAAATGACACGATGGTATTGCAGTATGTTGTAGAATTAGTTAAGAGTGAGTTAGGTAAATAATTTTTGTGTGGATTTAAGTGTTGAGGTGAATATGTGCCTTTTAAAAGAAAAATGTTCTAATAGAACTATTGCTGAGAAAGATGTGTGTGCCTGTTTATAAGTGTTGCATTTTTTGCATGTATAAAGAGGCAGTATTATATGTAGTGGATCTTCAGAATAAAAGGATGAAGAATTAAACTTAGTTTTGCATGTAAGTGATATTGCAGCAGTAACTATGTAGACAGATAGCAATGCTTTTTGGAAATAAAATAGTAACACCCATTTGCCAACCATTATTTTAAATCTCTGTGCTTGATAATGTGCTTTGCCAAGGTTTTTCCTGTAATGGTATAGGTGACTTTGTCACAGTCTGAAATACTGTTTTGAAAAGGAAAGACCTTAAAATTGTCCAGGTTGAGTAACCACCTGTTTATTGCCCTGTGTGTCCTGCTCAAGCTCTTAATGTAGCTGTATGATCTAGCAGCCTTGCCCTTGTCCGTAGTGCTGGGTAGATAGATGTCGTTAAGGGAACTTGATGTTCGTCCTTGCAGTTCCTCTTAAAGCATGTGAAAGAATTTCATTTTCTTTAAGTAAAGATGGGTTTAAATGTAGATAGAGTTTTGTTAGCTTTGCTTGGTTTGCACTGTTCTCCTCTCATTTGGCTTCTGTGCTGTTGAAAATGAATGGCTGTCATTCACATAAGCATCATGTGGAGCAATGTGCTCAGAGCAGAATTCAAAGGAGAAAAGCCTTAACTCTGGATTCTGCTGATGAAGGAAGCTTAAGGGAAGCTTTAAAAGGAAGGTTCAGCAGAGGAGTGGAAGGTAAAAGCAAGTAATGTTGTAGAATAGAATAGAACAAACCAGGTTGGAAGAGACCTTCGAGATCATCGTGTCCAACCCATCATCCAACACTGTCTAATCAACTAAACCATGCAACCAAGCACCTTATCAAATCTCCTCCTAAACAGCTCCAATGATGGTGACTCCACCACCTCCCCTGGGCAGCCCATTCCAATGGGCAATCACTCTCTCTGTGTTGAATTTCTTCCTAACATCCAGCCTAAACCTCCCCTGGTGCAGCTTGAGACTGTGTCCTCTTGTTCTGGTGCTGGTTGCCTGGGAGAAGAGACCAACCTCTGGCTGGCTACAGCCTCCCTTCAGGTAGTTGTAGAGAGCAATAACGTCTCCCCTGAGCCTCCTTTTCTCCAGGCTAAGCAACCCCAGCTCCCTCAGCCTCTCCTCATAAGGCTTGTGCTCCAAACCCCTCACCAACTTTGTTGCCCTTCTCTGGACATGTTCCAGCAAGTCAACATCCTTCCTAAAACCACTAAGTTGTGTGCTTGAAGGCAGAATTCTTTGTAGTATGCCTATTTTCTAAAAGCCAGTGACCTTTAAGGTTTAAGACTATTTAAGAAGTATCTTTAGGAAGGCTGATGGTTTGTCTAGGCTGAGGAGCTGATAATGTAGGTGTGGAGAGGTTGAGGCTGATGCATTTATAAGAGAACAGAAGTAGGAAGCTTATTGTAAGGTTTAAATAGAAGTAAAATTGTTAATGTTAACAACTTACAGTTCTTCAAATCCTGATATAATACCAGGCATCTCAGCTTGCCAACCAAGCTAGCCACATTGCAAGGGGTCTACTACCTCTCTCTGTTTCCTCTACTCCTAGTTCACAATAAAATTGGTAGATGCCAAACAACTGTTTCCTTGAGCATTCATTCAGATATCTAATCTGATCACATGCATAAGAGATGCTATCTAGCTGAATGTGGTTTTTTCTGGCCTTCCAAATACATGTATAGGTGCTTTTGTAGATTAGTCTGTTGTATTCCACTCCCTCTTTGAGAGGTGAGGGTGTGCAAGGAAGATCAGCTGGATGAAATTCACTCATAAGCTAGGGCATATTTTTTGTCTGAATACTTGTTTGGAAGAGTAAGAGTGTTGGAAAGCTTTCATACTCATTCTTGGCTTAAGGACTAGCAAAAATGGAATAGAATGTGTGAAAGATCTGTATTTTTATAACCTGTTGGTGACATTTTGCAGTTAGAGCAGTCTGGGGTTTGTACTGTGGATTAGCTACTTCACTGTCTCACCAAACAGAATTTAGTGCTGTCAAGGAGGTTGCAGAAGCACTTTCTAGGGAAGCTTTGTTTTGGATTATATTTTGGTGGATATTTAGGACACAGGGTACCATCTCTACTCTAAGATGTGGCCAAAATTCTATGGTGTGACTATAAACAGAAGAGAACCTTCAGTACCTCATGTAAAAGCAACTGCAAAATCAATTGCAGAACAGAAGGAAGTCAAGGACAGAATTTGTAGATTTTTGCTTCTTGATTGTCTGGGTTGTTATGTTAGAAAGGGTTCAGAACTTGGGGAGTGGTTATGGCTTGGACAGAACATGAGCAGATAGTCTGTTTTAGGGTTGTTCTATCCACATTACTGTCTTTGGGCTCAAGATGAGGGGTTTGCACTGCAGAGTTTGGGTTTTAGCTATAGGATGACCTGATCTTCAGTGCATACATAGTTTCAGGGTCTTGCAGTGTTTCCTTTCAAGTTGCAGTGAAGCTGAGTGTTGTGCATGAGAAAAGGTTGGCATGTGCAAAAGGTGAGCATTACAGAAAAGAGCAGATGTTAGTGATATCATTATTGCACCTGCAACTGTGCCATTGTGCTAGTGAACCTTTTCTCCAAATTCATCAATCTGTCTCTTGAACACAGGTCTGCTTAATGCTTGAATGCTTTCTGCTATTGACAAGTTTAAACTGAGTGTTTAACAAAGTTTCAACAGGAGTTTTGATGTCATTTTAGCTAATTCTTGTTTGATGAATATTCTGAAGGGCAAACTTTTAAAATAAAATGCCTTTTCTATCAATTGTTTTGTATCTGAGGCTGTAAAAAGTATGTACTGTAGTGTTTTAGTATTCTAGTGCTCTCTTAGACAAATACACTCTTAATTAATTTTCTTATTAGTTTCCATGGCAGTTAATGGTGCAAGAAGACTTCCATTAAAAACTGGCTTTGCAATACTTGCTGCAAATGAAAGCAATTCAAGTTATATTTGGACAGAATATTCTCAGCATGCTAGAGGAAAGCTAGATGAAGCAGATGAGATACTACATGTTGTAGCCCAAAAAAAGCCAGGCAGTCACACTTCTGATTTTCCTATTAATTTTTTTTTTTTTCTTATAAAAAAACAGGTTTTTTGTGGAAACTGTAAACTAAGTTACTACACTTGGCAGTTAATGAGGCAATATTTCCTCCATAGGGTCAGAGAACACTGGTTCTTCAGATTACTCCATATAATCACATACCTGCTTTATGTGGCCTTATAATTAAAGCAATTCAAAGTGCAAGTCCCAGCGTTCTCATGTTCTGAACTATGACAGCAGAATAAACACATTTCTTCATCCTTCTGCTTTGGTTTCTCTATCTGTGACATGGCAGTAATACTAACTTCAGAAGTAAATACTAAGCTGTCTGCACTTCCAGAGCAGACTAGTCATGCATCACATCTCCAGGACTGGGCAGAGAAGGTGCCCCAGTGAAATCTGACCAGGTAAGATATTACATTATGCATATTTTGTAGAGTTTAATGAAATGCTGAAATTGTTGTCAATAATACTTTGGGTTTTAATAAGACTTCAAGTCTTCCTTGTTGGTGCTGAGAGATGGCTTTGTTGGAAGTGCAATTCCACCAAATCTACATCAGTGCTGTACCAGAATCTCTGCAGTATGTTGACACTTGGAGAGGATGTGAATAAGTGAGGGTGTAAGTGAACAGAAGTCTATTGGTAGATCTGATGGTTGGTCAGTACTGAGGAGTTGGGCATATATGTACCCAGTATTCATGCAGCTATAGAGAATCAGCAGCTGAAATTTGCAGAAACAATACCTGGTTGTCCTTTTGTTTTGAGAGTCCAATTTAATGCATTACTTTAGGGGAGTAATTCCAGTTGTCTGTTTGCAGGTGAGAATGTATTGTAGTCTTTGGCAGAAAGGATGCTTGATGTTATGAGAAAGCTCTTTCTAACAGGTTAGACATATGCCAAGAATACCCATCTGCACTTTGTCTGTTTTAGCATGAGTGAATCATGACTTCAGTCAGTTTGTTCCCTGCTTTAATCTCTGTGTAGTGTGCTGTATTACATATATCTCATATGTATGTATATATATATCTCATATATATGTATTATATATATCTCACCAGAGTTTCAATGGCTGAAACCAAAGAAACACGTGTCACAATATAATTTTTTATATATGCATGTATTATACTTATTATAAAAATAAGTAGCCATAATTACTTAGAATTATAGAAATTATAAAATATATTATTATAAACATTCATATAATGAGATGTATGCTATAATTATATGTAATAGCATTTTATATAAATATAAAAGATTATATTTTAATGTAAGTTAATAATTTAACAATGTAAACCTACTGCAGTTTGAGAGGAGGGACAAGAATGTTTTTTTTTCATGATATTAAAAGAGTATTACATGACACAGATTATAGGAGTTCATGACACAAAAATGTCTAAATATTCTGTGGCTTTGTGGAAGTCCACTATTTTGGGACACTTGTTCTTTCACAATCCCTTCTGAACTCTAGCATGTGCTTGCACCTCTCTCTTAGTATTATATGGCTACTTTTGATGATGGAACCTGCTCAGTTGAAGGCAGCAGTATTTGAAAAGGATGGGATTGGTGGCTAGTCCCAGCTTCCTTCTCTCTGCTGGCTCTGGAAATAAAGTATTATCAAACTGTGTGCATATTAGACATTCTGGATAGTGATGGAAGGCATGTATCTTTGGTTATCTCTAATTGTTATAGTCAGCATTTGCCCATCTTGTGCATTTGAATAGTGCCTTAATTTGTTTTACCAAATTTTAGAATTGGTATTTTAGAATGGTCACTTTCTTTTGTCACTTCTAACTTACCTAACAGAAGCTAGCAAGCGCTTTCCAATCCCTTGGTCCAGGAAAAGAAGGGGATCAAAACTGCACTTGATCTTGAAATTTAGGCAAATTGGTAATTCTGTATTTCTCTTAGAGAGATCATTTCATCAACATGGCATGATCATCTTTGTCTCTAACCACTAACAAAAGTTAAGGGAGCTGACCTTGTTAAAAATCTGATTTCATGTTCTATATTGTGCATTTTTTTTTTTTTACTTTCTAATGTAGTACACTAACAAATGTATCTCTCTTCAAAGTATGGTGTTTCTAGTGTTAAGAAATACAATTTTAAGTTGAGGCTAAGTCATTGTTTTTGTAAACCAAGTAGCTTCTTTTTAATAACTTTCAAACTCTTACCCAAGATTTTAACAAGTAAACTGTAATTATGGTTCAACAAAAGACTTGCCTCATAACTGTTGGCAAATGCAGTGCAGCCCTAGTTTGAATCTATCCTTGACTTTCTGCTTTAGATAGTGAGGATTTCTGGGAAATTATTCTGCACTGCTCACCAAATTTCACTATTAAAAACTGCTTTTTACATACTATCCTGTCCCCCTCTGTCACAGAATTACTCACAGCACCCTGCTCCGAAGTTAATTTGTTGCTACCTGAGAGTCTAGGAGTGAACTTTGTCAAGGCCAAGTATGTTCCTGCAAGCATTTTTCCTCTGCTAAATTTATGAAGTTTTAATTTGTTAGCAACTGAAAGTAAGTAAAATACACTTTCAATAGATGCAGCTGTCATCGTATAAGACAGCAGTATGGATAAAAAAATCATTTTAAAAATCACAAGATTGAGAAAATCAAAACTCTTTCAAATGTGGGTTTCAGCTCATGATTTGAAGTGATTGTTGTGTTTGTTTGTTTTTTTTTTTTAAAAACATACTTCTGTAGTGCTGTTGAATTACAGCTATGGATGACATGGAATTAGGCAAAGTTGACCAGCAAGGCACTAACATTGTCTTAGGAAAGATTTTGTTTAGCAAATACTTCTAAATGCAGGCATGTGGTTATTTTTTCTAATTTCGGATGAGACAGAGTGGCACCTTCTTCAGACACTGCTTACCTTCTTAACAGAATTTATAAGAGCAAGAGGGAGGATATTCTTCCTCAAAGGTTTATTTGGCACAAGATAACATTACAAAACTATATCAGCTGTACATACTTTACTGTAGCAGATCTCCACCTTCTTTTGTGATTTAGGGGAAGTTTAGGCTTGAGGTGAGGAGAAAGTTCTTCACCGAGAGAGTCGTTAGTGATAGGAATGGGCTGCTCAGGGAGGTGGTGGAGTCACCATCCCTGGAGGTGTTCAAGAGGGGATTGGATGTGGCACTGGGTGCCATGGTTTAGTCATGAGGTCTCTGGTGACAGGTTGGACTCGATGATCTTCGAGGTCTCTTCCAACCTTAAGGATACTGTGACTGTGAATATCCTATACAGACGTTAACATAGACAATTTGCTTTTTGCTGGTGTGTATTCTGCATCTGTCATAGCAACACTGAGTTGCTGAAGGGTGTTCAGAGAAGGGCAGCAAAGCTGGTAAAGAGTCTAGAGGACATGTCTTATGGAGATTGGCTGAAGGAACTGGGATTCTTTAGTTTGGAGAGGAGGAGGCTGAGGGGGAGACCTCATTGCTCTCTCCAACTATCTGAAAGGGGGTCTGTTGCTTCTCTCAAGTACCTAGTGACAGGATAAGAGGAAATGGCCTCAACCACCAGAGAATGTTTAGGTTGGATATGAGGAAAAATTTCTTCACTGAAAGAGTGGTTGAGCATTGGAACATGCTACCCAAGGAGGTGGTGGCATCATGATCCTTGAAGGTGTTCAAAAACATACAGACATGGCACTCTGGGACATGATTTAGTGGGCACGGCAGTGTTAGAGGCCTGTTCCAACCTTAATGGTTCTATATGAACATAGAATAATCTAAAAGTTGTTCCTTGCAGTGATGGCATCCCCTGTTGGCATTCCTGCATCGTGGATGTTCATTCAAAATTAATTCCACAGCTTTAGTGTAAAAGTATAGATGTTCTATAGATGTTTTATAGATGTTGGATTCGCCTCGACTGATGCTTTCAGGGCAAGATGTAAGCAAGCAAAGACGTTTATTACGTTCTACAGCAAAGTTGTATGGTCTATCAGAAGGCACATGTGTCACATCTCAGTTGATCATTTTCTACTGGCATATGTGTAATTAAGGCATGCAATAAGTCAAAATAACAAAACAATATTTTAACACATCCAACCAAATTCTGCCACGCTTCTCTCCTTTAGTTACAAGGTGTTTACATTACTCTCAGAGTCAAAGACAAAACATAGCTTTCTCTAACAGGAGCAAAGGCAAATCTTCCCTATAGTATTCTAAAACTATCCAAAAACAACCCTCTTCCCACACTTCAGTACTTTGGGCATAAACTTGAGAGACTTTTCTAAGCATTTCTGAGGCTTGCTTTCTTCTTCGCCCTTACATTATATAAAGGGTTACGTTATATATAAGGGTTATAATATCAATAATTTTACTGTACTCTCAAGGTAATTTTTCAATAAAAAATAATTTAAAAGCACAGTCCAGAAAATAAAGAGCTGCTTGTTTTTCCTTCAGAAATAAAAAAGTAGGTAGTAATGCCTACAATGTAAAGGGGCACACCTTTATTCCAGTCAGTAGAACAACTACAGTGATTATCACCATTAAAAAAAACAACCAAACAAACAAAAAAACCCCAAACATTAATGTTTTCTAGTTGGCTGATGTAATGATGGTGAAATTAGGTTTGTAACCTATTTTGAGTGTTCTTTCATTGACTTTTTTTTTTTTTTTGAGCTTTTATTTAGATGCTAGAATTTCTTTCTTGATGGGCAGAGTTCTATGTAGAGACTGTTTTTTGGTGATGGAGAACACTGAGCTTTTGCTAAATTTATATGCTGTTTAATCTCCATAAGTTGTGACATGGACTATAGGCTGTAGCTTAACAGAAAGTCAAATAATGCAAATTAATGTAATGAGTTTACCCTCCTCTTCTTTGTAGCACAATGGCTGACAATAAAGCAAAGTCGACCAAACCCGTGAATAGGACTCCTCCAAAGTCTCCTTCAGATCCAACAAAGGACCGAGCAGCAAAACGATTATCCTGTGATTCAAACAGCTCCCATGAGGGAGCTATGGCGGGAGAACTAAGTGCTCTGGAAGAGGCCTTTAGAAAATTTGCCATCCATGGAGATACAAGAGCCACAGGAAAAGAAATGCATGGGAAGAACTGGTCAAAGCTATGTAAGGACTGTCATGTGATAGATGGAAAGAACGTGACAATCACAGATGTTGACATTGTCTTCAGTAAAATCAAGTAAGTTCCTTTCTGGCATTGTTACCTTGTCTTCCCAACATGTTTTGTAGGAATCATCTAAATTTATCTTCTGTTGACTATAGTTGTTGTGATGCACTCTGTGTCTTTGTCACAATCAATATCTTTCTTGTTACTTTATGAAACTATGATGCTTTATCTAAGGATACAGCTTTCAGCTTCTGTCCTGCTATCTTAAACTGACTTCAGTGACACTGAAGGTGTTGTGCTGTACCAAGAGGTATGATGTGATCAGGACAAATGCAAGCTATTCCATGAACCCTTGTTTTGGTTTGGTTTTTACAGTAAATTATATGAATTAAGTCAGGATGTAGTTTTACATCTTGTCAAAACACAGCCTCAGAGGACTGAGAGTAAGACAGGATATGTACTAAAAGCTATTGTTCTAGCAGTCCTGAGGACCCGCACAACACCCACTCAGTGTAAGGCTACACCAGACTGATGCTGAATTTGCAAAGCAGTTTAATTGGTTAGAATTTTCTCAGTGGTCGTACCTTATCCTTGTGAGTAGGCTAGAGCTTTAGTGAAACTTTCTCCCCAGACTGAAAAGCTAGGCAAGCTTGATCCACCAACTTGTCAAATCCAAGGCAAGACATTCAATTGTTTGGGCATATTCTGTATGAAGCCCCAGATAAACTTTTTTTCCCCCTTTTTTCTTGCTCTGTGTGAAGCATTGCATTATTTTCACTTTTCTCTTTATCTGATAGCTTTGTCTTTTCTGCCTTGCTTTGCTATAGTAACTGTTTAAATTGTCTCATGCCTCATCATGTTACAGAATCACAGAATTGACTAGGATGAAAAAGACCTCCAAGATCATAAAGTCTAATCTATTACCTAACACCATCCAATCAACTAAACCATGCACTAAGTGCTGCATCCAGTCTTTTTTAAACACTTCCAGTGATGGTGACTCCACCACCTCCCTGGGCAGCCCATTCCAATGGCCAGTCACTCTTTCTGTGAAGAATTTTTTCCAAACATCCAGCCTAAACTTCCCCTGGTGCAGCTTGAGACTGTGTCCTCTCATTTTGTCACTGGTTGCCTGGGAGAAGAGACCAACCCCACCTGGCTACAACCACCCTTCAGGTAGTTGTAGACAGCAATAAGGTGAAAGGACATACTTAAGGGAGGTGCCATAGTTGTGTTTGTAGCTTGTATGAACATTTATTTGCTTGTATTCTCAACTGCTGTGACATAACACTGATGAGGACATGCAAACTGAGTTGTTTACAAGGGTAGTTGGGAAAATTTGCTGCAAGCATTAATGCTTTAGAGAGCATCAAAGCAGAGAAAGGCAGAGAAGAAAAGGCACTTGAACTTGAAAGGTGCTCCAATGTAAATGTGCTCAGTTGCAATGACATTACATGTTTGATTTCTTTCTTTGTTTCCTTTCTCCTCAGGGATCTTAACTAAACAATTGAAAGGACTATATAGGCGCACTGCAGTCCTCTTTTTCTTGCATCAGTTCACTTTGTCTTTGAGTTCCAACTTGTATTTATTGGACACTGTGTTGCCAAAATTAGATATGCTATCAGTGAACTAGCTTATCTGTGATGGATGTTTAGTCTGTAGAGTTTGTTTCTTTCTTGATCTATGACAGACAGTGCTGGTATTTATTCTCAAATTTTCTTTGGCTTTCATCAACTTAAACATTTCTCAGTATCTATCATCACAGGAAATAGTAAATCTCGTATTGCTTTATTATGTCAATATCTGGGCAAGTTACTGATAAAACATCTCCGCAGTAGGCATATAGATGTATGCAGATACAAAGAAGTGTTGGTTTTGGCGCCTGTGGGGTAGAAGGAATCCAGTTCTGTTCTGCATGAATGAGTTATGAGGTGATAGTTACCTGAGGCTCAAGGTGAATGTCAACACATCCTCTTGTGATTGTCTCAACTCAGTGCAGGGGTTCTTGTCTCTGCCTCTGTGGGGAGATGCCTGTTCAGCAGTTTCTGAGGCCTTTCTCTTGTGAACTCTGTGAAGTGCTGAGATTTCTCTTGGAAGATATACACCACCTTTTCCTCTGTCTAGTATTTTGTAGTTTAGATGATAAGTGCATCAGATATGAAAGCAATTGTATCTTAATTTTTTATTAATTGCTAATTTTTCTCCTGTACATGTACATATAACATGTACTCTACATATTCTTCTTTTCTAAAATTTTGACATTAAACTTGCCTAAATGGAAACTGTAACTTTAACAAGGCCAAGTGCCAGGTTTTGCACTTAGGTCATAACAAGCCTATGAATGCTCCAGGCTTGGGGCAGAGTGTCTGGGAAGCTGCCTGGCCAAAGAGGACCTGGGAATACTGATTGACAGCTGGCTGAAGATGAGCCAACAGTGTGCCCAGGTGGCCAGGAAGGCCAACAATGTCCTGGCTTGTATGAGAAACAGTGTAGCATGCTGGAGTAGGAGAAGTGGTTCTGCCCCCGTACTTGGCAGTGGTGAGACTGCACTTTGAATCCTGGGTTCGGTTTTGGCCCCTCACTCCAAGAAGGATATTGAGGTACTGGGGTGTGTCCAGAAAAGGGCAACAAAGCCAGCAAAGAGTCTGGCAAACAGGCCTTGAAAGGAGTGGCTGGTGGAGCTGTGGTTGTTTAGTCTGGATACAAGGAAGCTGAGGAGAGACCTTACTGCTCTCTACAAGTCCTTGAAGGAAGGTTGTAGTATGGTGGGTGTTGGTCTGTTCTATCTAATATCAAGTGGTAGAACAGGAGGAATAGCCTCAAGTTGTGCCAGGGGAGGTTTAGATTGGATATTAGTAAAAAAAAGTTTTACTGAAAAAGTGGTCAAATGCTGGAACATTATGCCCAGGGAAGTGGTGGAGTCACCATCCATGGAATTGTTCAGAAAACACATTGACATGGCACTTTAGGACATGGTTTGGTGGGCATGGTGGTGTTAAGTTGATGGTTGGACTCAACGATCATAAAGTTTTTTTCAACCAAAAACACTCTATGAACTTAGGAGGGTTAAGCTTATGAGGCTGAGTAGACAAGGTTCCTCAAGCATATGCAAACAACTTGCTTTCCTTCTGCTTCACATTTGACCCTAAGGTAAAAGATAATGATAGATTTGGTGCTGCGCTGAAACAAAGTAAACTCCTGTTTCCTTTCTATAAGCACCTTTTTACTAGCAGAGCACTAAGGTTTTTTAACAACCTGGATTTTTCACCATGTTGAATGAAGACCATTCAATGCTATAAAAGATCAGATTCCTCAAAGTGCAGAGTACTGCTTCAATGCCTCAAGAAGAGTTATGCTGCTGACTACCAGAAGGCTCTGTACTTAGCTGTTGCTTTTAGGCTCTTCAGCTAGACTGGACCTCAGCAAGGCCTTTGACACCGTTCCCCACAGCAAACTCCTGGCCAAGCTGGCAGCCCGTGGCTTGGACAGGAGCACACTGCGTTGGGTTAGGAACTGGCTGGAGGGCCGAGCCCAGAGACTAATGGTGAATGGCACCACATCCAGCTGGCGGCCTGTCACTAGTGGTGTGCCCCAGGGATCAGTACTGGGCCCCATGCTCTTCAACATCTTTATTGATGATCTGGATGAGGGCATTGAGTCCATCATCAGTAAATTTGCAGATGACACCAAGCTGGGGGCAGCAGTTGATTTGCTGGAGGGCAGAGAGGCTTTGCAGAGGGACCTCGACAGGCTGGACAGATGGGCAGAGTCCAATGGCATGAGATTTAACACATCCAAGTGCCGGATTCTGCACATTGGCCACAACAACCCCAGGCAGTGCTACAGGCTGGGGTCAGAGTGGCTGGAGAGTGGCCAGGCAGAGAGGGACCTGGGGGTACTGGTTGATTGTAGGCTGAACATGAGCCTGCAGTGTGCCCAGGCAGCCAAGAAGGCTAATGGCATCCTGGCTTGCATCAGGAACAGTGTGGCCAGCAGGAGCAGGGAGGTCATTGTGCCCCTGTACACTGCACTGGTTAGGCCGCACCTTGAGTACTGTGTCCAGTTCTGGGCCCCTCAGTTTAGGAAGGATGTTGACTTGCTGGAACGTGTCCAGAGAAGGGCAACAAAGCTGGTGAGGGGTTTGGAACACAAGCCCTATGAGGAAAGGCTGAGGGAGCTGGGGTTGCTTAGCCTGGAGAAGAGGAGACTGAGGGGTGACCTTCTTGCTCTCTACAACTACCTGAAGGGAGGTTGTAGCCAGGCAGAGGTTGGCCTCTTCTCCCAGGCATCCAGCACCAGAACAAGAGGACACAGTCTCAGGCTGCGCCAGGGCAGGTTTAGGCTGGATGTTAGGAAGAAGTTCTACACGGAGAGAGTGATTGCCCATTGGAATCGGCTACCCGTGGAGGTGGTGGAGTCACCTTCACAGGAGGTGTTCAGGAGAAGACTTGATGGGGTGCTTGGCTGTATGGTCTAGTTGTTGGGTGGGTTGGATTGTTTGATGGGTTGGACGCGATGATCTTGAAGGTCTCTTCCAACCTGGTGTATTGTATTATTGTATTATTGTATTATTATTTAAGTGTGTCAAAAGATGGACTCTGCCCTGGGATTCTTGTGGTGTGCCACAGTGGTTCAGTGAGATGGGGCTGGAGGATCTTGCCAGTTATAGTCTGACCAGGGAACACACTCAGAGATAAGAGGGCTTATTTCATACCTGACTACAACTGCCATCTATTATTGTGGTAGAACTTCCCAAAATATTTTGTTGGGTTTATTACTGGGATGCCACCATGTTTAGCATGACATCGGAACTATATAATTAATCTAGTGGAATTATTCCTTGGATTTATGAATTACTGTATCTCTATATAAACTCCATGTTAATCATCTTGCTAACTTGTCCATGCATCATTTATTGTTCTGCTGCAGATACTGGCAAAATAGTTAGGAACTATGTGTTGAAGATAAAGTAACAGGGGAATTAGTATGGGGTATGGTTACCTAAGAGCTACTGAAATACAGTGTTTTATTCTCTGACTGGTGATTTTCTGTGCTTATTAGCTCAATCCTGAGAAGTACTGAACATTTTTCTAGGCTCAACATCCCCCTCCCCACCTCTGCCAAACCAGGTGAACAAAACTTGTGGAAAGTTTGAATAGCTCCTGATATTTCTTCAGAGCTGCAACTGTGTGTGCATCTTTCAGGGATTAATTCATTTATGGTTAAGATTATGTTGCTATAAAGGAAATTCTGATTAACCTTTGTTACAAATTAGAAAAGAAGTGTAGAATGCTGTTTTCCTTCTAGTGAGAGAATATCAGGTCAGACTGAAGTGTAATTTGTCTATTTATCTTGCATAAAGGTCCACTGAAAGCCTTTCAATAAGCAGAATGTTTGTATGCACTTTAGGAAAAAAGGAATGATCTAATAGACATGAAAGAAAAAACATCAGAATTGCATTATTTGGTAAGAAAAGATGTAGACTGAGGGTGGTCTGCTCTTTTCCCCTCCCCCCAAATATTTTTGTTTAGCAGTAATTTGTAATTTCTTATGGATCTCACAAATCCTTCCAATTTCATAGATTTTAATGTTGTGTTGTGTTAAATTATTTGATAGATGTCTTTTTCTGCCCCCCTGTTTTTTGCCCTGTGGTAAAAACTGTATTGTCAGTTCAGAAAATAGAAGTAGTTAAGCAGCAGTGAATTTTGCAATGGAATTACTTGGAATGAAACAACAAACCTCATGTGTATGAATGTTTATAAGTTGTATCCCTAGAGATCAGATGAGAGCCACATACGTTTATGCCAACTATTTGGATTGCATTAATATAGCTGGGATAGGCTGCTGCTTCTATAAGTAGAACAGTAATGCAATTTATTTTTTTTAGGTTATAAAAATGTACAATAAAGACATCTCAGAATATTTCTGTCTTTCTATCCATGTACCTGGAAAGGCAAAAAAGAAAAAAATTGGATTACAAGGCTTTAAAGTATTTTATGGGATGAAATCTGTTCTATTATAAGTGCACCAAAGCCAACAAAAGTGTACGTAACTAAATGCAGTTATGTAGGAAGTTTCCCTTACTGTATTTTATAGCTTCACAGTCAAAACTTGAAGTGTTGTACTCCTTTCTCACATGTTTGTTGGACTGCATAGCATTATGGTTGCTGGGTGTATTTTAATTTCAAAGCTAGCTCCTTGCTTAAAGGTATGTAAAATCTCTCTTTTGCTAATTGGTATCAGGATAGCTTTTTGTCTTTAAATGCTAAAAATTAAGCAAACCTTTATCTGAAAAATCTGCTCATATAAATTGTTAAGAAAAAAAAAGCCTGAAAAGACCTT
Source organism: Picus viridis (assembly GCA_033816785.1). NCBI lineage: Eukaryota > Metazoa > Chordata > Aves > Piciformes > Picidae > Picus > Picus viridis. The sequence goes on from CM066575.1 coordinate 28,700,992, forward strand.
GTAAGAAGAAATTTATGTATTTTTTAACTGGTCCCTAAATTCACTGCTGTGCTGAAGGACAAGGATGCAATCATATACTAGAAGAATTGAGAGTTTTCATAGATTACTGTATGTGAAATTTTCATGACAGGAACAAAAATAGGATTTCACCATTTTTGTAATAATTATTTGCATTTCCCTTTAGATCAGACTTCTATGATGTAGGGTTTTAGTAATAATAGATCATCCCAAACATTCCTTTTTAATGTACTATCTAAACCTTAAATAGACTTCTCTTATATTTTGCAAATCAAGAATGGTGATTCAATTGAAGTCTACTGAATTTAGAGGTGTATACTTGCATACATGCATTTGAAAGCGAATGACTTTCATGACAAGGGGAATTCCATGGGTATCTTTTTAGTATCTGAAATGATTGCCTTCCTTCTTGGAAGTTTTCCTCATGAACTGACTGTTTCTTTTATCTTAATTTATGTTAGAATCACTCAGGATGGAAAAGGCCCTCAGAATCACCAAGTCCAACCAATAACCCTACTCCGCAAGGTTCACCCCTAAACTATATCCCCAAGCACTACATCCACATGACCTTTAAATACATCCAGTGTTGGTGACTCAAACACCTCCCTGGGCAGCACATTCCAATGCCTGACCACTCTTTCTCTGAAAAACTTCTTCTTGATGTCCAGTCTAAACCTACCCAGTTGCAGCTTGAGGCCACTCCCTCTTGTTCTATCACTTAGTACCTGTGAGAAGAGACCAGCACCAGCCTCTCCACAACATCCTTTCAAGTAGTTGTAGAGGGCAATGAGGTCTCCCCTCAGCCTTCTCTTTTTCAAACTAAACAGCCCCAGCTCCTTCAGTTGCTCTTCATAAGATTTATTCATCAGGCTCTTCACCAGCTTCCTTGCCCTCCTCTGCACTTACTCCAGTAGGCTGTGTGTCTTGTGCTTGCAGAGGTCAAATAGCAGTATAGCAAATCCTACTGCCTTGGAGAAAACAAGCTCACTGGTGACACAGGAGAAGGGCATAGTAGTATTCTGTTTAGTATGAAAAATAATACGGGCTGCATTCTTAATCCAGCAAGACAGTAACACTGCAGTCTAAGAACTTCAGAGTTTTTGTATTAAGGAAAGCAGAATGCTAAAGAAGAGTAGATGTTACTGATCTCTGACCAGCATTCTGGCACTTTGCCTTAGGAAGTTCAATTTCTTTGTTTACTGAGGTCAACAACTGCTGTGAGAATTTTGATACGTTAGCTATGCCATACACATACTCCACTTGTTGTATGTAGTTAATATGGCAATAGTAATAGCCCTAATATAAATACCTCTGCTCTTATTTTAGAAGTGTTACCACTCAGCACTGTAAGAATATGGTTTAAGCACTGTGATAAAACTGCTAATTCTATGACATTATTAGATAGAAAAATAAATATATTTCTGTTTACACTGGCATGTTACTATGTTGCAGGCAAGCCTGGGTGATGTTTCATGCCTTGGATCCAAGTGTGAGCATTTATTTAGGTAGTTGTCTCCATGGAAACATTTGTTTGTTTTGATGTTACTATGTGTTAAATTTTAAACAAATTTTTGTGATTCTATACTGGCTTGATTTTGAAGGCTGGTTAATCTACAGAAGCTTTGCAAATATACCTTATTCCCTGCCCTCTGAAATATTTTTGGTAAAAGATCCAGTGAAAGCATAATTGTTGTCTCAAATTCCATTAATAGTTTCTTATATTGCTTTGACATGTTTTCTTGTTGCTGAGGAAGCCATGTGTTCCAAAGGCCAGAAAACTTTCCTCCATCTTTTTGAGAAAGGAAGGTTTTGTTCCCATGGAGAATCTTCACAACACACTTTATTGTGTCCTGACTTTTGAGCAATTCCACCCCTACCCTATCCTTAGTACATCTTGCACAGTCAGCTGTTTAGCTTAGTTCCCACAGTCTGACTCAGTCAGGTCTGTCTACAGGAGTGCTTCCATGTGAGACCAGATGGGTCTTAATTCAGCACCAGTTCACTATTGCTGCAAGACTGAAAGAACTAAAATGGATGATGTTTGCTCTAAGCAGCTGGCAAGATACCTACTCTTGACAAGAATGAGTACATGCTTCCTGCATTTGTCAGCTAAGGTGATTGTCTTTGCATTGAGAAAATGTGATAATTCTTGCTTTCTTAATATATTTGAAAAGAATGGCACCTTGACACTTATATGTATTCAAAACAGATATATCTCAGGGAGGTAATTTGTATTCAACAGAGATTTACTGAAGCCTCTCAAGTTTTTAAAATATGTAAATGGGCATGAAATTGTCTTATGAACTACTATGTGCTTCGCTTTATATATAAACTTGTGTTTTACCTCCCTGCAGAACACTGTCTCATTAACAGTGACATAGAATCTGATTTGTGTAATCCTACTTCACGCATGAAGTAGGCATAGCAGTTAACTCGTGTACTTTAATATGTCTGCATGGTGAAATGGTTATTAGCACAGAACATAATCTGTGCTAATAAATCTCCCCTTCCAGGCAAATTATGAAGCTGTGCAGTTACACATGGAAATGTAGAATCACAGAATCATTAAGGTTGAGAAAGACCTTCAAAATCATTGAGTCCAACCATAAACCTGACACTGCCAAGTCCACCACTAAACTATGTCCCTAAACACCACATCTACATGGTTTTTGAACATTCCTAGGGATGGTGATTCCACCACTTGCCTGGGCAGCCTGCTCCAATGCTTAACTGCTCTTTCAGTGAAGAAAGTTTCCTAATATCCAATCTAAAGCTCCCCTGGTGCAACCTTAGGCTCTTTCTTGTCATCCTGTTGCTTGTTACCTGGGAGAAGAGACCAACCCTCACCTCAGAACAACTTCTTTTCAGGTAGTTGTACATCTCTCAGAAAGAGAAAACATCTCCCCTCAGCCTTCTCTTCTACAAACTAAACAAATGCAGTTCCCTCAGCCACTCGTCATTAGACTTGTGCTCTAGACCTTTCACCAGTTTCATTACACTTCTCTGGACATGCTCCACCACCTCAATGTCTATTTGTTTTAGTGAGGGGTGGTTAATTTACAACAGAAAGTGGTTTTTGTCCCATCACCTCTATTTCATTTGAATTGAAATCGGATCTTAATTTCTCATCTTCTCAAGAAGCTAAATTTAATGCTGGCTTTTGCAGTTTACCCTTAAAACACTTTTTATTTTAAAAAAAATAGCAAAGCAGCTCTTCTCTTTCTTGCTAGGAGGCATACATTCTAAAAGTAAATCAGTGATCACTTCTGAGAAGAGAGGTTAAGATTCATTTGGTGTTATGCAGGCTTGTTTTGTGTGTGTAAAATGGATACATCCTGTATTCCTAATAGTGTATGCAGGTTATGGTTTTTAAAATGTCTTTTCATGAAAATAGACATCACATGAAAACTTACAGATACAGTGGTGGGTGATTCATTTCCCAGCTGATACAGAATGCTGCATGATACCATACATAGTGCTTGGTAGTTGCTAAACTGTGTAGCATAAGATGCTTGTGGATTACAAAGACATTTGCTGGTTTATAGCAGAATTAGGGCTCGGGTTAAGAGATCTTGTGGGGTTTTAGAGGGCTTTTTGCCTTACTTTTTGTCTTGGGGAAGTCAGCCCCATTAGTTTTGGGTTGCTTTCTAGTCTGCAGTGGAAGGTGTGTGGCTGGCTTGAAAGACACTCTAAATTAGCCCCTCTCTCTCTTCCCAAAGGGGAAAAGAAAGGGAGTAAGAGGGAGAAACTTAGGAACTAGAAAAGCCTGGATTGGAAGCTAAGGCAGAATGGATAGTGTCCTCCTCAGGTGCTGGCCATAGAAGCGGAAGTGAGAGCTTGACCCTCACGGTCCCTCAGTTTTATACTGAATGGAACATATAAGGAATGGAACACCTCGTTGGTCAATTTAGAGTCATCTGATGTGTCTCCTCTTCCCTGCAGGTGCGGCCTTTTACTCTGTACCCCCAACATGGTAGACAAGATTTAGCAGTGACTCTGGTCTACACACCACCTAAGCAGAAACATCAAGCGTTATCACTGCTAGAGGCAGGCACTGTCTGCAAAACTTTATAATTAACTGCAGAAAGTGCAGCTAATTAGAAGAGACTGATGTGGAAAATCAAATCACTGAAAAGATTTTGTTCTGTCCTAACTCAAAGCAGGACCCAGCTACAGATCTCCAATTTCAGAACAGGTATTGTAGTCTGGGTGCTGGCAAGGATCAACAAAACCCCTCAGAGTCAGCTGAGCCTGAACTTAGTGGCCACACAAGAGGGAAAACGTGAGTGGCAGTGTCACCTAACGCTGCCTGATGCTATGGAGACAGGCAGCACCTTTAAGGCTTCTTGGTGGAATGTGAACTGGTTTGTAGTTATCATTAGGGTCTTACCATTCTAAAAAGATTGTAGTTGTGGGTGTGGCTTCCCATTCCACAGAATTGGCATATCTTTTCTTTTGCCTAGAATTGCAGTTACCTGTACTTCTCAGTTACCTGGGCCCTCTGCAGTTCAGGTCAAATTCCTAATAATCCATATGCAATTGAATAATCATAATCTGGACTCTGACTTTAAAAAGCAAATGAGTCCCTCAATCCTCTGAAGAAGAATGAAGGCGTTGTCATGGCACTTTAGTCCTCAGTGAGGTTGCTTGTGTCATGATGTGAGTGTTCCCTGTATTGCACAAGGAAGCCATAGAGCCTTAGCAGTTTGTCTGCTGTTGAATGAGCTTCAAAAGCCTTTTGGATAAACTGATGTATTTATACCTCTCACTTTAAGGTTTAGTCTATAGCATTACCATAAGTTAGTGTATTCTGAAGAGTCTACCAGACAATTGTGTTCATCCTTTGGCTGAGAACATGGGGAGTCTTTTAGTCTTACACTGTTACCCTTTATTCGTGATTGTAACACAAGCTTCAGAAGATTCTTAGAAAACTAAAGACCTTTCTGGAATCCTCCTTCAGCAGACATAAGACTCTTAATATAAGCCACCATCATCTGGTGAGAAGGACTTAGTGCTGTAGATGTATTCATCCCTTTTCTGTGTTTATACAGCAGAGCATTGTACTGCTTAGTGCCGTTTGTGATCATGGGCATCAGCAGCTGCAGATCAGTGGTGATCTTTGGCACCAGGCTGTGACTCTCATAACACATGACAGCACTTACTTCATTACCCAGATGTCTTTCGTCTTTTTTTTCTGTGCCCTTTCCTTGCAAATATTTTAAAAAGGAAAGTAAGCTGGTAAGAGGAGCGATTGTTGTGCTATGTAAAAGATACAACTTATAGCTTTTGTGTCATTATAAAAGTATGTGCAAGGGTAAGTTGTTTTTCTTTCAGCTAACAACCGATACACAGTGATACTGTGACATAGTAGCAATTTGCTACACCACAACTGAAAAAAAACCAATATCTATATCTAGCTTGGAAATTAACTCCATTATACAAGATCTCCAAAAATACATAGTATAATTTGTAGGGCAGTCCAAATCCTGGATTTGTCTGCTTTATTATATTTGTTTCTCAGTGTGGGATGGTGTTTGTTATGCTTCCCAATGGAGGTGACAGTGCTAAGCATGGAGAGTATATCAGATGCAGAGCAGTGTGGGAATAATACAAGAGACTAGTGACAAAAGGATTATAGAGTAGAGGGTACTCAGCTCTTACTCATCATCATGTGGTGTCTGTATTACACAAAAAAGTGTTGTCTGGTCACCTTTGCAAGAAGGAGACTCTGTGGTATGAGATGGTAAACGGTGCAGTCACCATTGTTCATCTATCATGTCCAATCACTTCCCTGTGTAGAGCACCTATGACTGCAGCTTGCCAAGCTAGTTTGTGGCAGTAGGGGAACATAATGAGCTCTATTTTGATACTGTTTGTGGTCAGTCTTCTTATGTCTCAATTTGAAACCGGTTTCTTCCAAATGTAAGCTATTTACATTTTCTTCCTGTGATGGATGCTCTATGAAAATGGATACCTGATGCACTTATTCCAAGTGGATATTGGTGTGCTCTTGTGGATGAATAGCATGCGTAGTATAGTATGCCATTCTCCTTTTGGCATAGCGTCAAGGAAGGTTTCACAGGTTTGCAAGCTGCATGCATAGATTAGCGTTTACAGCTCTACAAGAAGGTTTTAAGTGTTGTTTTTTTAGTGGTGTTTGTTTTGTGGTGGGGTTTTGGTTATTTTTGTTTGGTTTAGCTAAAAAAGGAGCAGGTGGGTGAGTCATTATTCTTAAAAGGGCCTATACCTAGACAAAGGAGGAAAAAGGGAGTAATTTGCCATCTATAGGGTCTTATGTGTTTTATCTGAAGTGTTTTGTATGTCGAAAGACAGGTGTCAAACACTGAAAGGTAGCTATGATGAAAGAAATTTTATAACCCACATGGTACTTAATAGCCACTCCATTAGGTGATATTCTTGTGCACATCAAACAGTAAAGAATTTTGATAATTTTTAAGAGTTGTCCTGGAAATAGATATCAGATGAAAATAGTGAACTATATGTGATTTGAGTTTAGGGCTTTTTTGTCTTTTAATGCTTATAAGAGTGGTGTGAATGCAAATCTGAGACTGAAGACTATAATCTGATTAAATGTTTTTTTACTCCTCAGGATACTGGTTTATAGAATTAGAATTATAGAATGCACTAGGTTGGAAGGGACCTTTAAAGGTCATCTAGTCCAGTCCATCTAGTCATCTAGTCTAGTCTATGAACAGTGAAGAGTGTTCAGTTTAGTAACTCCCTGGAAGGACCAATACATTTGCCATGTGTTCCCGCTGCTCATCCTTAATTAAGACAGCACAAACAGCATGATTGGTTCCATAAGCTTTTATAGTAAAAATAAATAGGAATTGCTGCCTTTTACAGGAAAGCTGGAACAGTGGATTCCTCTTCCAAAGAGGTTCCTTTTCTTCCATCATTTCACATCATGTGAGAGTAATGGAAAAGCTCTACATTATGCTGGGTGGATGACATAGCTGGGAAAGCTGTTGAACTAAAATGCACAGAACTAAATTGATCTTTTCTGCCAAGGCAATAGAGTGTGGCCTATTGGGTCTTCTCAAACCAGATGAAGACGACTATGGAAAGCATACTGAATGGTCAGTTCAGGAAGCTGCTTGGTTTTCCTCCTGCTATACTGATCAGATGAATTTTGCTTGCTGATTTAACAGTCTGAGTTTGTTTGACCTGCAAATCCATCTGACTCTAACTTCATCAACATTTGCAACTTCAAACAACATTTACAACCGTTTGTCTGATTTTTAGTCATTCCTTTCCTGATTTAGTTCTGTGTTCTGTGACTATCGCATGCATACTTGGGATATTGTTCCTTTTGTTTCTCTTTTAGGTGCAATGCTTTGTCACCCAGCCATTGGCTTCCTTAAGTTCTATTTCTATGTCTTTAAGTCCCAATCTATAAAACACATAGTCCAGATGGACAATGAAGTGTCAGTCACATGAGGTAAACAGTTAAGGTATACAAAAGCTGTCAGACCTAAGGGCTACCCATGGAAAAGTGGATGCCTTTAACGTTAGGGATCCTGGGTTGATGTTATGTACCATGACATTTGCACTTTCTGGAAGTACTTCAACTCCATTTGTCAAAGCCTTGAGAAAAAGAACATGACAAAATGTATTTTCTGGAGACAGTTCACCAAATCACAGGATGGTGGGGGCTGGAAGGGACCTCTGGAGATCATCTAGTCCAGCCCTGCCTTGCCAATGCAAGGTCACCTAGGGCAGATAACACAGGAACACATCCAGGCAGGTTTTGAAAGTCTTCAGAGGAGAAGACTGCACAACCTCTCTGGGCAGCCAGTTCCAGTGCTCTGTCATCTCATAATAAAGAAGCTTTTCCTCACGTTGAGGCAGAAATTCCTATGTTCCGGTGTGTATCTATTGCCCCATTGTCTTATCACAGGACACCATTGTGAAGAGACTGGCCCTTTCTTGAGACCCACCCTGAAGGTATTTTTAAGCATTGATCAGATCCTTTCTCAGCCTTCTTTTCTCCAGGCTAAACAGCCCCAGGTCTCTCAGCCTTTCTATTGTTGTCCTATTCCCGAAATCACTGACATGGCCCTCCATTGTACTCTCTCCAGTAGTTCCCTGTCCCTCTTGAACTGGAGAGCCCAGAACTGGATGCAGTACTCCAGATAAGGCCTCATTAGGGCAGAGCAGAGTGGGAAGAGAACCTCCCTTGACAAGCTGGTCACATTTTTTTTAATGCACCCCAGGATACCATTGGCTTCCTTGATCACAAGGGTACATTACTGTCCCATGGATAACTTATTGTCCACCAGGACTCCAAGGTCCTTATCCATTGAGCTGCTTTCCAGTAGGTCAGCCCCTAATTTGTACTGTTGCATGGTGTTGTTTCTCCCCAGGTGTAGGACTCTACAATTATTCTTGTTGAACCTCATTAGGGTCCCCTTTCCCCAGTTCTTCATTCTGTCCAGATCTCACTGACTGGCTGCACAGCCTCATGGTGTATCGGCCAACCCTTCCACTTTCATATCATCAGCAAACTTGCTGAGGGTACACTCTTTCTTCTCATTAGGATCACTGATAAAGATGTTGTACCAGTACTGACCCCTGGTGAACATCACTAGTTATAGGTCTCCCAATGGACTGTGCCACTGATTATGACCATCTGAGTTTTATTGTTTAGTCAGTTATCAATCCCTCTCACCATTCGCTCTTTGAAACCATACTTTCTGAGTTTGCCTACAAGGGTGTTATGGGAGATGGTGTCAAATGCCTTGCTGAAGTCAAGGTAGACAACATACACTGCTCTGCCCTCATCTACCCATTCAGTTACACTATCATAAACAGCAGTCAGATAAGTCAAGCATGATTTCCCCTTGGTGAATCCATGCTGGCTACTCCTGGTAACCCTATTTTCTTCCATGTGCTTACAGATGACCTCCAAAACGAGCTGCTCCATCACCTTTCCTGGGATGGAGGTGAGGCTGACTGGTCTGTAGTTTCCTGGATATTCCTTCTTGCCTGTTTTGAAGACTGGAGTGACACTGGCTTTCCTGCAGTCCTCAGGCACCTCTCCCATTTTCCATGATCTTTTGAAAATTATGGAGAGTGGCTCAGCAACATCAGCCACACTCCTTTAGCACTGGGGGAGCATCCAGGTGGACCCATAGATTTGTGGGTATTCAAGTTTGCCCAAATGATCTCTCACCCAGTCCTCATCAACTAAAAGAGAGTCTTCCTTCCACCAGATCTTCTCTCATACTTCCAGGATCTGGGATTGCTGAGGATCTTAGCAGCAAAGGCTGAAGCAAAGAACACATTCAGTAACTCTGCCTTTTCTGCATCCTCTTTTACTAAGGCTCCATGTTCACTCAGCAGTGTGCCCACATTGTCCCTGGTCTTCTTTTTGCCACTCATGCGTTTGAAAACCCCTTCTTGTTGTCTTTTACTTCCTTTACCAAATTTAATTTCAAGCAAGGCTTGGCCTTCCTTGTTGCATCCCTGCATACCCTGACAATGTTCCTATAATTCTCCCAAGTAACCAGTACCTTTTTCCACATGCTGTGAATTTCTTTCTTCCATGTGACTTTTTTTGTTTTTCAGCAGCTTCAGTTACCAAATAATCTGTGCCAAGTGCTGATTAGGTTCCTAGGTGTGGTTGCTGCAAGTATAATTTCTTAATCTTGGAAGTAATTTGCTGAACAGCACACTGGTTCAACACATGTTGTGATTGATTAAGATCTTAGCAGCATTGTCAATTTTAATATGCTATTTAAGAAAATGAAGCACACAGAGTGTACCTGATTTGCATATACTCAGAAGAATTCTGGGCAATGTTTTCGCTTGTATCTTCACTGATGTCCGTTTGAAAATCTGTGAGGCTTTTAGGAGCTTTAAAGAGTGAGAGGATTTGGCTGCTGATATCCATTAAAGGAGGCATCCCTCTGCTGCAGAATGGAAAGGCAAAAAGTCATTAGTTTTTATAGCCCTGGTCTCACAGGGCTGTGCTGACCTATGTAAGTGTTGGATAAGGTGTTTAGCAGTGCACGAAGCTTGTCTTGGTTATTTTCTGTCCAATCAGGCTTCTAGCAATTCAAGGAGAGCATTGGCCTAAACCAGTTGAGTTCTTCGTGCTTTTGCTGTCCTTACTGTGAGAAGTTAATTCTATTATAAATACAAGCATCAAGCACTTAAGCTAGTTTTAAATTAACTGCTTTGTATAAGCTTACCTAATTTAGAGATTTTTGTGATAAAAATCCCCAACATACAACCCTGTAAAGACATTTTTGTCATGGAGTAGACCCGCATGGGCTGGTATGTGCTGTGCAGCACATAAAGCTTACATGCACCTGGCATTATCTTAATCTGTTGTTTTTATGTCATCCTGGTTTTTTGCAATAGTCTATTTGCAGTTTTGCTTTGCAGGCTATGAGGATATATTTGACTTGCTTGTGAACAGCAATATACCCTACAGGCAGCCCTACTGGAGTGTGAGACACCAGATGTTGGTCAGTTAGAGGGTAGAAGGGCTCTGCAGAGGGACCTCAACCAGCTGGACAGATGGGCGGAGTCCAATGGGATGGCATTCAACAAGTCCAAGTGCCGGGTGCTGCACTTTGGTCACAACAACCCCATGCAGAGCTACAGGCTGGGGTCAGAGTGGCTGGAGAGCGGCCAAACAGAGAGGGACCTGGTGGTGCTGATCAACAACCACCTGAACATGAGCCAGCAGTGTGACCAGGTGGCCAAGAAGGCCAATGGCATCCTGGCCTGCATCAAGAATAGTGTAGCCAGCAGGAGCAGGGAGGTCATTGTGCCCCTGTACTCTGCTTTGATTAGGCCACACCTTGAGTACTGTGTCCAGTTCTGGGCCCCTCAGTTTAAGAAGGACATTGAGACACTTGAACGTGTCCAGAGAAGGGCAACAAGGCTGGTGAGAGGCCTTGAGCACAAGCCCTATGAGGAGAGGCTGAGGGAGCTGGGGCTGTTTAGCCTGGAGAAGAGGAGGCTCAGGGGCGACCTCATTGCTCTCTACAACTACCTGAAGGGTGGTTGTAGCCAGGAAGGGGTTGGCCTCTTCTCCCTAGCAACCAGCACCAGAACAAGGGGACACAGTCTCAAGCTGCGCCAGGGGAAGTTTAGGCTCTAGGTGAGGAGGAAGTTCTTCACTGAGAGAGTCATTCACCATTGGAATGGGCTGCCCAGGGAGGTGGTTGAGTCGCCATCTCTGGAGGTGTTCAAGAAGGGACTGGGCATGGCACTTGGTGCCATGGTCTAGTCGTGGGGTCTGTGGTGACAGGTTGGACTCGATGATCTTTGAGGTCTCTTCCAACCTTAGCGATACTGTGATACTGTGATGTTGAATTAACTATCATGGAAATTCATCAGTGATCCTGATTCAGAAAATTATGTTATTGTTTTGTTCGTTTTTTTCTTTGTTTTGTTTTGTGTTTATATATATATAGCAAATGAACAGATATATGGAAAGTCATCTGATCTATGTACTGGAATAAGAGCACAGAATTGTAATACTAGTTGCACCATTAACTGGCCACAATTTAGAAAGCTTACCCTTCTGTACCATATATTATGGGAATGGATATTACTCCCCTATCCTTCTTGCACCAGAATGCCATGTGGCAAATGATAGTTTGAAGCAATACTTGAGTTTGTTGCTTCATCTGGTAGAATCAGTGGCTTTGAAGAAAATGTCCATTTCAGAGTTGAGACTGATCAGAAAACAGAAAGAAGAAAACCAACAAAATGCACACACACACAAAACCCAAGCAAAAAAACAAACCAAACAAACAAAACACCAAACACAAAACCCTCAAAACCCAAAGAAAAAAAAGCCCACCTTATTTTCTGAATGTAAGAAAGAGCTGCCATAGATATTGCTGATGTAAAAATGTAATAATGTCTGTTTGGAAATGAAACGGAAAGTGCCCTTTGTACAATGTAAAAGTCAAGAGGGCAGCACATAGGTAGAAGCTTGTGCTCAAAAGCCAGAGAGTTGTGACCTGACAGAACTAACAAAACATGCATCAAAATGGAGTTTGATTTTCTATTCAAGAAGGTTTCTGATGTTTAGTGTGCTTTGTTATATTGTGAGTGTGGGGTTTTTCAAAACTAAAAGCTTCTAGTGTATTTTGAACTTACTAAATGCTGTTAACAGTTCAGAAGTATCTGATCAAAGCAATGTTATTCACATTGGACTCATCTATGGACAGCTTCAGTTTCAACCTGGTATGCAAAGGCGATCCTGTGCCTTGAGATTTTGTAGCAGATGTAAGAGCCTAAATTTGGCAGAAATTTCCCCTAATAGTTTGGTAACTCTAGCTAATTCCTTAATTTAGTCACTGAAGTTATATTAGACATCTCCAAAGTTGTTGGAATTTTTCCCAGCACTGCCTTGATACCTTCCTTCAGTAGCTCTTGATCTAAGTAAGTCACAGATTTCCAAAAGAATGTGCACTTGTTCTTTCATGGTCTCCTCTCTGCTTTCACAATTCATTTCAACATTTCAGAGGCATCTCAATTGTTCCTTGTCATTTTGGTGTGTAAACCGCCATTTATCATAGATGTTGGGATCTTTCAAATACAGCTGGTGCTTTGAATTGAGATAATTGTTATGTAGATGAGAGGATATCTGTACTGGCATTAACTGTCATGATTTTCTGCATTTCTTTTGGGATTATTTTCAGATACATGGGTGAGCACTCGAAAGACTCATAAACAAACCTTTAATCCAAGGGAGGAGATAGATTCCCATCTAGAATTTGATCATATCTGCTTAGATCATTCACAGAGTGCCAAGACATCATTGACATGGACTCTTCTACAGATTGTGTGGTACTACTGAAACTTCCATTAATAAAATATGGTTTCCTCTTCAGATACATTGATCTTTCTCATTCTGAGGAGGGCTGCCTCCAAACTGAAATTCTGAAGGGGAAAAAAAAAATCTGAAGCTGTATGTAGTTTTGTTAGAACTATTTGTTAGGCAGATTTTCTCTTGTAGACTTAACTTACACTTTTTAGTTTAGGATTTTTGTCAGGAAATTGAGAGAACTCTGTGGTTTGCAAACCATCTATTTCCTATGCAGTCTCTGCTATGTCTCTGTGGAATTATCAGACCTCAATGGCCTGCACTTACCCCTTGTGAGTTATATTGTGCTTCTTGCAGATGTTCTGTGTTATGATTAGTAGGGAAATATTCATTCACACTTACAGTTGCCTTGTCAATTAGTGCAAATTTGTGTTAGGATGGGAAGTGCATAAAGATGGCTTTTGAGGTATACACAGTAGGTAGGGCAAGATGCAGTAGCTATTTTTTCCTATGCTGTGCAAAAGTATATGTCTGCACAAGATGTAGTAAGGAGAAGTGAAAAAGGCATAGCAGAGGAACTTACCAAAGAATATTATGGAATTGTCTTTAGACTTGTGGGTGTGTAGAATAAATGAAGTGCTGCCTTCCTCATATATATAAAATATAATGTAATCATATAATTTGGCCTGAAGACTTTCCATTTGCTTTGAAAGCTAGCCTTAGCCCCAACTAACTTCATGTAGGAAGGAGAAATTTTCTGCTGGAGAAATTTAATAAGGAAGGAAACAGTCCAGAGCAGGTACTTGACAAGAAGGCACATGTAACAGAACAGCAAGTATTTGCCTCCCAGTTGATGGCTCTCTAGGGTTCACATAAGCATTAATGTTTTGAGGCTAGCTACAAGTGTTAGCAGGTGAGTCTTTTCCATTTCTGTGCAAAGTCCTGCACTCTCAGTAGTTAGAAACTACTCAACACTTTGTATGTTCTCATGAAGGTTATTTCAGTGCCTGTTCTGCAAAAGAAGAGTGAGATTTTTCTGAAAATTTCATTGATGCTTGAGTGAACAGAGAGAATTAACTTCTGTAATAGATGTGTGCATCTTGCTTTACAGTGATGTTGCAACACAGCTTCTTCCATGAATGCAGGATATGCATGAAGTCACATCACTCAAAATCAAATTAGTCTTTTTGGATACATACAAAACCTGCTGGCACTCTGCTTAAATAGGGATTCTGTTGACCTGGCAGTTGTCTTTCTTTTATTCTTTGGTTTTAATGGAAGCAGCTTTGTTTTGTGGTTATGGTTTTGATTTATGGGTTTTTTTTGTTTCTTGTCACTTGATTGAAGCATCATCAATCTGAAAAATGTTGACTCATTCGTTGAGCTGTTTTTCACTATGCTTTAGTTTCAGGTTAACTTAAAAGCATTTTTGTATGTGCCAGGGGAAGAATTCTTCTGTGTTTGGTGTTTCCCTATTCATTCACTGCAGTAAGGACATATCAAAAATATTTACTGCTGTAAAAGCCAATAGAAATGTTTCTATAAATACAGCAGCAGCAAAATGAGGGCTATGGAGAATATCTGACCTTTAATGGATGGAGGGGGAAAGATAGTGCCAAAGGATGAAGAAAAGGCTGAGGTACTTAACACTTTTTTTGCCTCAGTCTTTCATGGTAAGACTGGCTACTCTCTGAGTATCCAGTCCCCTGAGCTAGACAAAAGGGATGTGGAGAAGAATGAAGTCCCTGTAATCCAAGGGAAAATGGTTAGTGTGAACTGCTGCACTACTTAGACACAGACAAGTCTATGAGGCCAGATGGGATCCACTGAAGGGCACTGAGTGTGCTGGTGGAAGTGCTCACCAAGCCCCTTTCTGTCATTCACCATCAGCCCTCTCTAACGAGGGAGGTCTCAGTTGACAGGGTGTTCAAGAATGTGATGCCCATCTACAAGAATGGTTGGAATGAAGACCTAGGAACCTACAGACCTGCCAGCCTCACCTCAGTGCCAGGGAAGGTCATGGAGCAGATCATCTTGAATGCCATTACATAGTATATACAGGGCAAAGTGATGGGGCCAGTCAACATGGGTTTATGAAAGGCACATTCTGCTTGACTATCTTAATATCATTCTGTGGCAAGGTAACCTGCTTGGTGGATGAGGGAAAGGCTGCAGATGTTGTTAACCTGGACTTCAGTAAAGCCTTTGACACTGTCTCCCACAGCATCCTCATTGAGATACTGGCTGCTTATGGCTTGGATGGGCATATTCTTTGCTGCATCAAAAACTGTCTGGATGGTCAGATTCAAGGAGTGATGTTGAACAGAGTTAAATCCATTTGGTAGTGGTGTTCTCCAGGATTCAGTAATAGGGTCAGTGCTGGCCGAGAGGACTGAGTGCACTTTAAGTTTGCAGATGACATCAAGTTGGGTGGGAGTGTTGATTTGCTTGAGGCTAGTAATGCTCTGCAAAGAGATTAAACAATGCTGTACCCAAAGCAAGAACATGATTTGAAGTGTTGAAATGTCAATTGGATACTTCTCACATACATGCAATTTCTTGTGTCTGTATGTTCTCTTTTTACTTGTGGGCAAAGATTAGGAGTAAGATTCTGTACATCAAACAAATATAGTTTTCATTATTTCCTTTTTTTTTAAAATAATACAGTTCCCTTCAGATAGATATCTCTTGAAATACTGTCTTTTAATTTTAAGCAGTTTGAGGTAGTATTTTGGTCACAATTTGCCTGTTTAGCGCTCTTGCTTCTTGTTTTGAAAAATGGGAATGACTGCTGGTAATCAATTGCATTAGTAATTTTAAGACTCTAACTGCTCTTTCAGAAGGCATGAAGATAAGAGGGGTATGAGGATCAGGACATTGTTGTGAATGCTGGAGTTTTAACACAGATTTAAATCTCCCATACAAGAAGCACATATAATGGAAGACTGGAGATTTTCTCTGTATTTAGAGCTTTCTTGTGGCCATTCAAATTTTCCTTATATGTGGGAAAACAATATTCCAGAAGAAGAGGCATGTGCAATTTCTTAGTTTCTTTTAGGTTATACATCTTGGTTTACTTAAGAGAAATTGCTTCTGTGTGCATTCCTGCAGTCTGGAGTCTCCATTCTTGAAGGCTGGGATTTGGTCCTCATTCGCTAATTATGATATAGAGATGTCTTGTGGGTTTCTTTGCATGTGACCTCTGGATGTAGACTGCCACTGTAGTTAGTTTTTCTTCTTTCACTTCATGTGTCATTCTGTCATTCATTCACACCTTTCTATCTCCATTCGTGGTCAGTGATTCCTATAGACTAAGAGCTTGTGCCAGTTGCCAACTTCTCATATTGCCATCAGAAAATGTTAGCAGATATACATACATCCATGGTTTCTTCCTGTCACCAGGGTCACTAAACCATCTCTATTCCCATATACATTCCTTTACTTACCTGCATATATCTGACCTCTCAGGAGAGCTCGCTATCATTGAGTAGTCCCTGGGTTCAGAAATTGCTTTCAAGCTTATATGACTTGACATGGAAAAAATGTGAAATCCTTTGGAAAAACTGGAATATTGCTGTTATAAAACCATGCAAAAATGGTATTTTCCATATTGAAACAGTCTGGCAAAAATCTCTTTGCTTGCAATTCAGTATTATTAAACTCTAGAGGGAAGCCCCATCTGGGACTAGATGAGACTGGTGCTCTGCTTCCATAGTAGCATTTTTGGAAGCAATGAGCTGCTATCACTGTCTCTAACTGCATCCACCCACATTTGTGTTATCTTTCAGAAATGCCTATGCAAAGACAATTCTTATGTATAGTATTAAATGGCATTATGCTTTTCCCAGAAAACAAACTAACACAAACAAAAACCCAACCAGTCTGCAACTGGTAATTTTTACTTGGAGAGTGGGTGTCAATATCCTAGAGCTGAAGGGAAACTGGGTACCTCAGCTGTCAGCTAATGCTTCCTAAATTACTTTTCCATGCAAGTAAACTTGCTGCATCTTGTTAGTATGGTCATTAACAAACAGCTGCAGTGCCCAATCTGCTCCAAGGTAGGAAGGCTCTGCAGAGGAATCTGGACAGGCTGGACTGTTTGGCTGAGGCAAATTGTGTGAGAGTCAACAAGGTCAAGTGCTTGGTCCTGCGCTTGGGTCACAACAACCCCATGGATGCTCCAGACTTGGAAGTGAAATGGAAAGATTCCCAGTTAACTTCCCTGCTGCTTTTGGTCACCACTGACATGTGCTTTAGTGTCTGACTTCCTATAGACAAATATTGCTGGTCCTTCATGCCCTTGAAAGATAGATTTCTGCGTTACTAAGCAATATGCTTTCTGAGTTGCATGGTATTTATTGTGTACTTTCACAGAGTAGACATCATTCTAAGGATGAAAGCAATGCAGTTGTAATAAAATTACTATCTTTTATCCATTATGTGTGTACAGTTACCAGAACTGGACGCAGTACCCCAGGTGGAGCCTCACCAGAGTGGAGCAGAGGGGGAGAATCGCCTCCCTCAACCTGCTGGCTATGCTTCTCTTGGTGCAGCCCAGGGTGTGATTTGCTTTCTGGGCTGCAAGTGTACACTGGTGGCTCATGTTGAGCTTCTCATCCACCAGCACCCCCAAGTCCTTTTCTTCAGGGCTGCTCTCAAGCCAGTCACTGCCCAGCCTATATGGGTGCTTGGGATTGCCCTGACCCAGATGCAGGACCCCGCACTTGGTCTTGTTGAACGTCATGAGGTTGTCATGGGCTCACCTCTCCAGCCTTTCAAGATCCCTCTGGATGGTATCCCTTCCCTCTAGCGTGTCTGCTGCACTACACAGCTTGGTGTCATCAGCAAACTTGCAACATTATTTCTTTGGGGAAAAAAAGAAAGTCCAACAAACCAACCAACCCTAAACAAGTGGTTTCTGCTGCTCCTTTAAGCTAATTTTATCTTTTCCTCTAAGCCCTGTATAACCATTAGACATACTTTCTACTTGGCCTCTTTCTTTTCTTCATCCACTTTAAGCTCTACTAATCTCTTTAACCCCTCTTATTCTGGGATTTACTTTTCTTTGGATGCTTTTACCTGCTACATGGTTTTGCCAGGTTGTTTTCTTTCACCAGTCTCCTCCTCCATTCCATTCGCAGAGCAGAGGAGAGTGGCAGAATTACCTTTCTCTGTTTAAACAATAATTGTGAAGGTCCATATGGATTTCATCTTTCTTAATTCTAATATTTTCTTCTGATAAAATAGCCATACTCACAAAGATGTGTACACTCCAGAAGTGACTGCTACCTCAGCTGAAGATCTCTGTTCTTTCTTCTTTCAAGAATAATTTTTCTGAAATTTTCTTCTGGAAGGATGTCTTCTTCCTAACAATTCACTATTTTAGTCCTTTTTGCATCAGCATTTCAATATCCCTGTTCTACCTCTTGGAAGTCTCTGAAGCAAGGTGATGCTTCAAGTTTGGGCTTCTTAATTGGTTCTTTTACAAGCCACCTATTAGTGCAGCACCAAGAAAGTGATATAATTATATTGCAGTACAGATGCTTCCTCTCCTTCCCTTCTCCCTTCAGCTATATTTGCCAGATTTTTACTCAAGTCTCTGCTTTGGGTTAGTCATGCATCATTCAGTCTTATCCAAGAAACTGTGGTCTCTTTTACATTTGTAAGTTTTTTTGCATTGTCTAGCTAGGTGTTGTCAATTTGTTCTTGACAAAGAAACAGATCTTCCTAAGGTATGTTGAATACTCCATTAGACAGCATGGTTCTAGCAGCCTCATTAGCTTGCCTAGGGACCTAGCTTTTTTTGTGAGGGGTGGGACTGATAGCCAGTAAAAATGCTACTCTGTGTAGCCCAAAGAGAAAAGAAAGTGACAATTGTAAAGCACAAAAGGAAAAAAGTAAGCTCCCAGCCCCATGGCATAACCTGCTTCTTGGTTAAACTTAGTAGCCTTGGACTTTGTACTGGTACCATTACAGCAGAGATTCTTGCATAAAAGAATATCTGTTAGTTGAGTGATGCATTTTGCAGACACAAGTACAAACCTTTTTTGCTTCAAGGAATTTGTCTGTAGTACCTTTTTAGTGTCTTTTAGTACCTTTTAGTACAGCACCTACCACTAACTATGTACTAATAATATACATGATATATGAAGAGTAAATCAAGGAGGCTTGATGTGTTATCAAGTATAGCCAAAAAAAAAAAAAGGGGGAAAAAAATAAAGTCAGTTCTACTAAATAAATAAGAATTAATACTTTGGGAAAGAGCACAATAATAATCACAAAGTTGCTGCTGTAAAGTGATAAATGGTAAAAAACCTATTTGTAAGAAAACCAAGGACTTTCAGCTGTAGTGAATTTTTAGTATGACAGATTGCTCTTGGTGGGGGGGAATTAAAAAAAAAATTGAACAAGTGGAATAAGTCCCTCTATTATTTCTCTTAAAAGCAACCAAAACAAAACATAACAAAGAAACACTCCCCCTTCCCCTGACAAAATCACAGTAGAAACAAACAAATAATACCAACCCAAACCCTTCATGTTTTAAGACAAACACTTCCCATTTTTTTTGTTCTTTGTTTGTTAAAATAAAGTAGAAACAGCCAAAGTTCAGTCTGGTTTGAATGTCATCAGGAAATACCTTATTGCTCTCTACAACTACCTGAAGGGAGGTTGTAGCCAGGCAGAGGGTGGTCTCTTCTCCCAGGCAGCCAGTACCAGAACAAGAGGACACAGTCTCAGGCTGCACCAGGGCAGGTTTAGGCTGGATGTTAGGAAGAAGTTCTATACAGGGAGAGGGATTGCCCATTGGAATGGGCTACCCATGGAGGTGGTGGAGTCACCTTCATTGGAGGTGTTCAGGAGGAGACTTGATGGGGTGCTTGGCTGCATGGTTTAGTTGTTTAGGTGGGTTGGATTGGTTGATGGGTTGGACGTGATGATCTTGAAGGTCTCTTTCAACCTGGTGTATTGTATTGTATTGTACACCTTCTTTAGGATTCGGAGTAAATGGCCTGACTTTACAGTCCATTCTTAGTGTTATGATGACACCTTTATATGATTGATTAGAATAATTTCTATTATTAATTCTGATACTTCAGGATAATTTCTTATTATTTGGTTAGCTGTTACCTTCATGGATATGGGAGCAGTAGTGTCAAATCGGAAACTGTCTGATTAAACTTACAGTTAGAGTGAGACTTCCTGTTAGTGACAAATAAGGCACTGCTGCCAGTGCAATCCTTCATTCTGTCTTCTGAATGAATTAAATTGACTTGGGAAAGGAATAAATATAAAGATTATCCCAAATCCTGTTTATTCTGATGCTGTTGAGTTTTACTTGACTGCTTAGTTGCCTGAGACACCGAAGTCCACAGTGAACTCAGACAAAATAAACCTTACAAACAAAACTGCTTGTACAAGAGTTTAAGAAAAAAAAACAACAACATTTTTTTAACTCCTACCTCTAGTTATGCTGTCTTCAGGCCCTTGACAGAATTTCTGTTCTCCTTAGACATTTATGGGCAGATGACCTCTTCACAGCAAAACAGTCCTGGTTTGTGGAATCTGCTGTAATCGTCTTTTGGCAATGCTAGCAAGACTAGAAGCCTCTCTTAGTACTTTCAGATCTACTTTTATCTCTTCAACCTAAGAAAATTGAAAGGAAAAGTGGCCTTTTAGAATGGGATGACTTATAGTAGTTCAGAGATTAAGATGGAAACTCTTAAATTGAAGAAACACTAAACCACAGTAGTGCTATAGAGATAAAGATTTCTAATACTGGTCAAGAATTTTGTGCATTTGATATGTGGAGTGTATTGGTACAGCTTCTCTTTTCATCTACAATTGTTGACAGCTCTGAATCCAAATAGTAGTGAAGTCCAAATAACATAAAAGTATTAATTTGCAGGAGTACATTTTCACAGTGTATTTTTCTAATCCTGTGAACACAGGACTCTTAACAATATTGGTGAGTGAGAACTGCATCACTTGCTGTTGCAATCTGCTTGGGGCCAGTGTTTGGTCTTTTACATTTCATGTTCACTAATGCTGATGTTTAGGCTCAGAACTTAAGCAGTTACATATGTGAACTTGGTTTCCCAAGGGCAAACTGAGAAATTAAAGTTTTAATTCAGAATCTCACCATTTGTACTGGTTATGTGTGAAGAGTCCTCTTAAGGAAGAGGAAGTGATGTGATTAGAAGCTTTCTCAAATTCTTCTACATATGTTCAGTCTCTTCCTAAAGGTAGGCATAGATTTAAACAACTTTTACAAGTGTACCATGAGTACACTGTTTTCTCCACTGAAACATGATGCATTAGAGTAATTCCAGTTGATGAAACAGAGCTTGAAATACAATGCCATGTAAGAATCTATCCTTTCTAAAAATAAAGGTTTCTGTGTGTCACAATAAAATACAGGACTAAAACTATTAATGTCTCTCATGTATATTTTCTTCTTTTCATTGAGGTGATAATTTTATGATGTCTGGGTTTGTAATACTCTTCCCTCCCACCCCCACCTTTCATCTGTTGTTACTACTTTCCATTTTATCTCATTTTCTTGTCAGATACTTAATTGTAGACAAGTGTCTGAACCTGTAACACTTGCTAAATGAAAATTAAATGTTGGGGTTTTTTTGTTATTCTCATGGAAATGAGATGACACATTGAAAACAAGACACACACAAGGAAGCTGAGTATTTGCAGCAACTTTAAATGCTGGGTTGGCTTTCTTGGCCACAAGGGCACACTGCTGGCTCCTGGCCATCCTTCTCTCCACCAGAACCCCCAGGTCACTCTCCTCTGCACTGCTGTGTCTTCACAGTGGCCCTTTTGGACAGCTGAATTAAAATTAGATTTCTGTGCATAGTTTTTCTAGCCTGAGGTTTCTGTTGCCAGAGCACATTTTCTCTATCCTTTCATCTATCGTATATTCCTGTATAACCAGCTGTTGCTTTTGAAAGAGTTGTTCTAGGTTGTGCGGTGAGTCTTTTTCAGTGGTACCCAGTGACAGGACAAGAGGTAATAGATGTGATCTTGAACATATGAAGTTCTGTCTAAACATGAAGAGAAACTTTACTTTGGTGGTGGAGCACTGGAATGGGCTGCCCAAAGAGGTTGTGGAGTCTCCTGCTCTGGACTCACTCGTACCTTTTTCTGATCTGCTTGAAATGCTCTCTAAACTGACATAAAAATAAATGCTTAATTGGCAAGCATAACTCATGTAGTAGCATGTTTCCCAGCAACGTGGACTCTTAAGTGTTTCTTTAAAGGTTTCATAATGTTGTAAGTAATTAAAAATATCTGCTATGAAAGATGGTGCTACTTAGAGTTACATCAGCATAAGTATCAGAACATCTTTTTTGATTCTTATTTTTTTTTCATTGTTAAATTTTAATTTAGAATGAGTGGCTTAATTTTGGCATATAATTCTTGTTTTAAAGTTCAGGGAATCAGTGATTTCATAATTCAGGGAAAGGTGTATTTTGTGTGTGATATAATTTACAGAAAAGTAATCAGCACTGAAGAAAAAAAAATTTAATCTCACTAATTTTGTGGCCTCATACCTGAATTTTAAAGTGAGAAATGCTAAAAATAGTTTTGTATTAGGGAAAAGGAAGGAACAGTGTGTACTTCCATTATCTCCTGCTTAACCTGAATATTTTAAAATGCTAGAAAACAAACTAGCATTATTCTCCTTCAGGTTGAACTCATCTCTAGTGAATGCTGAGTTGCTTTCTGAGAGTTTTATCGATTGAACCCTTTGGCTTGATGGATGTAAAAAATCTGCAGGAGTGACTGTGTAAATAGATGTTTGTAAAGTAAGGAGCAACTGAGGGTGCTGGCACTGTTTAGTTTGGAAAAGAGGAGGCTGAGAGGGGAACCTCATTGCTCTGTACAGCTACCTGAAAGGACACTGTGGAGAGGCTGGTGCTGGTCTCTTCTCAAAGGTAATTAGTGATAGAACAAGAGTGAACGGCCTCAAGCTGCAACTGGGTAGGTTTAGACTGGACATTAGGAAGAAGTTTTTCAGAGAAAGAGTAGTCAGGCATTGGAATGGGCTGCCCAGGGAGGTGTTTGAGTCACCAACTCTGGATGTGTTTAAAGACCGTTTAGACATGGTGCTTGGGGATATGGTTTAGGAGTGAACCTTGCAGAGTAGGGTTATCAGTTGGACTTGATGATCCTGAGATTCTTTTCCAACGTTTCTGTATTTCCCACCTATCAGAGTTTTCACTGTAAACAGCTACAGCAAAGTCTTCTCCACTACAAGTAAACCTAAGCAAGTATTTCAGTAGTGTGGAGAAAAGGGCTTCCTACTAGTGAAAACAAGAGCAGGTCTTACACTCTGAATTTATGGGGGTTATGAGTTTTCCAGACTGCTGTATTGTGTTTTCCATAAATGTGTGCCTGTGTTATGAAGGTCACAGGTGTTGAATTAAAATCTATTACTTTAAAATCTGTCAGTCTTTGACAGAGGAGGAATTTCAAGTTTTTAAATGCTTTATAAGAGTTTGCTTTCCACAGCAAGCATTATTCTTTATTTACTTGTGAATACATGGATAGTCACGAATAATATGCCATAATCAGTTATTCAAAGCGGGAAATAAATAACAATATTAAGATACTTAATTTCTTACCTTCTATGCAGGCAGGCTTTACAAGTGATCAACCAAATGAGACTATATTTAATTTGAGCTGCAGGCATTCTGACAGCAGGCCAATTCCCTTTATTTCTTCTTTGTTTCTGGATGTTCACCAAGGGAAATTTCTAATGTACTATCCTACTGATATGCATAAAATAGGAAGTGATGTTTCTGGGATATTATGTTCTCTGTGACAACATAAATGGTTTCTATAGGTCTTCCTGTTCTCTTTCAGTTTTCTGTAGTTCACTGTGGTAAACTGAGACCATTCTGTTCTTAGAATGCTTGTTTTGTTCTTCTGTAATTTCTGTCCATTTTTGTGTGTTTTGACAGGGGAAAGTCTTCCAGAACTATCACTTTCGAGCAGTTTAAGGAAGCCCTTCAAGAACTCTCTAAGAAGCGATTTAAAGACAAGAGTGACGAGGAAGCAATTCAAGAAATATATAAACTAATTGAAGGAAAAGCCCCGATTATATCTGGAGTAACGGTATGTTACTGATCTACTGGATTGTTTTATCTGTCCTTTGTTCTACTTTGGTGTTATTATATTACAGAACCACAGAATCAACTGGGTTGGAAAAGACCACAGAGATCATCAAGTCCAACTTATTACCAAACATCACCTGACAGCTAAACCATGGCTCCAAGGCCACATCCAATCTTTTTTTTAACACCTCCAGGGACAGTGACTCCATCACCTCCCTGGGCAGCACACTGGCAAATTACTCTTTCTGTGAAGAACTTTCTCCTCAATCAAGCCTAAAGTTCCCCTGGCACAGCTTGAGACTGTGTCCTCTTGTTCTGTCACTGCTTGCCGGGGAGAAGAGACCAACCCCCACCTGTCTACAACCTCCTTTCAGGTAGTTGTAGATAACAATAAGGTCTCCCCTGAGCCTCCTCTTCTCCAGGCTAAACAGCCCCAGCTCCCTCAGCCTCTCCCCATAGGGCTTGTGCCTTAACCTGCTTCCCTCTACAGTCCACAAATCCAAGCAGCATGTCTTTACAGGCCTGAAGGCAACAACTATACTGAACTGAGTATGAACAAAAATTATGCAACAGCTAAGTATTGCACTACTGTGCACTCTTGTGATTGCTTCTGCTAGGAATTGTACTAGCAAGCAGCACAGTCAGGAAGATTCAAGGAGGGCTCTTATACATGGTTAGAATATAGAAACATTCATGAAGATTGGTGTATACAAATAGCAAAGAGTAGAAGGGAATTAAATTCAGAACTTCATTAAATAGTTCTAAGATATAGTGTGAAATACCAGTAAAACTAAAGCAAATGCATCTTAAAATACATTTAATACAACATGTGAATCTCAGAACACTGGAAGTCTGTGACTAATTACCATGTGGTCTGGTCTTTGATTTTTGTTTGTCTGTCAAAAGTATAACAGTTTGTTTTTTTCAATATTAGCAAGTTTTTACCTTGTAGTTTAAGAAGTACTGGAGTGTCTACCATCAGTTTGAATAATCTTGTGAGTTTAGTTTATCTGCTTAGAATTTGTAATCCTCCTGAATTTTGGCCTGTAGAACTGTGAATGAAAATCTAGTTGTAAAGAATGTTTCCAGAAAATAGTTCAGTATGAGCAAACAGTGGAAATGTCAAGTGAAGAGATCTCTTTTTAGATGTGCTATTTATCAGATTTTTACAAGATTTTATTTCATTACTCTTGTACTCTCATGGAATCAGTAAGTTTGGAAAAGACCTCTAAGATCATCAAGTCCAACCATCAACCCAACACCGCCGTGCCCACTAAACCGTGTCCTGAAGTGCCACATCTACATGGTTTTTGAACACCTCCAGGGATGGTGACTATACTATTCCTTCAGGCAGCATGTTTCAATGCATGATCATTCTTTCACTGTAGAAAGTTTTCTTAATATCCAATCTAAGCCTTCTCTGGTACAAGTTGAGGCTATTTCTTCTCACCTATCACTAGTTACTTGGGAAAGGAGACTGACCCCCACTGCACTACAACCTCCTTTCAGGTAGTTGTAGAGAACAATAACATTGAAATAAATGGTAATTTTGATACAGACTTAAAATAATGAACCTTCTCGTTATCCTTCACTCAGTGAGTTTGAATAACTTGTTCATCCATCCATGGATTCTCATTTTGAATGGTACATATTTTTAGACCTCACTCCTGATTACATTTTCAGTATTTCAGTTGTCAGCTGTTGAAATAATCAATGGATGCTCTTCCTCCATGGATAACAGGGTGATGGGAGAGCTTTGCAGACGTAAGGTAGTATCATGGAGATGTTGCAGAGGTTCACAAATGTGTGAGGAATGGGGAGGAATGGAGGGGAGAATATGAGCCAACAGTGTAAGACTTATCTGTATTGCAATTGTATGTGCAGTACTGGAGAGAGCTGAAGAAGAAGTGAAGAACCAACAGGAGAGCAGAGGGATCATAATATTCTCTCCTGCTTTGTGGCAAAGTAAGGAGCACAGAGCAGAATTTAATGGGAGGGAGACTGCAGGCTGGAAGTATTAGAGGGTTGTCATTCAGGACCAGCTGGCAGGAGAGCCCCATGCAGATGCTCACAAAACTTCCCCCAACCCTTATGAGATTGGAAGGAAAATCAAGAGGAAAAAAAGACAAAGTTGTGTGGGTTGAGATAAGGAGAGTTTAATAGAACAGCACAAAGAGAGATGAAACAAACAGGAATAACAATAATCCTGATGAAATAGAATATAAAGCAAGTGATATGAAACTGAGTAGTGACTGTGGTGGCCTGGCCTGGGCAGTCTGCTTGATCCTGCCCTGCTGTCCTGCAGCCAGATGCTCAAAATACCCATACTTGCCCCCAACCAGACCTCCATACTTACCCAACCAGACATCACCTTATTTAGAGGGTATGATATCAGTATGGTATTGAATACTCCATTAGCTATTTCAGTAGGTTGTCTTGGCTGTGGCCCCTCCCAACTTCTTGTGGAAAAAAAAAGGGGGGAAAAAATAAAAATAAATGTGTAATTCCAGAATCTTACCATGGAGGAGAAGGAGGGAGCTCTGGATATCATTTGATTCAACCACCCTGCTAAAGCAGGTTCGGTTAGCTCAGGTTGTAAAGGATTGCAGTGTCCAGGAGGGTTTTGAAAGTCTCTAGAGAAGGAGGCTCAACAACCCCTCTGGGCAGCCTGTTCTAGAGCTCTGGGAGTCTCACAGAAAAGTTTTTCCTTAAGTTCAAGTGAAGCCTCCTGTGTTCCGGTTTGTACCCATTAACTTTTCCTCTATCCTAGTCAAACCCAGGACGGGGCGGGGGGGTGGGATCAAAATCACGTTTGGTTTATTTTGTTTTATAGTTCCTGGGTGGTAAGAGTGACCCAGACACTTGGATAATTACAGGGCTACTCTCCCCCTGATGACAAGGCAATGCAGATATGAAATCTATATACAAGCATGTTAGTGCTTTGTTTGCCTTTGGAAGTTGATGTGGTGGAAATTTTAATTTGGGCTGCTTTCTATATGGCTAGATGGTTGTATGAAGATTTTCATCAATTGTTGTAGGATAACCCAGGCATGCCATCTAGTGTGTGCCCTGCTCTGTGTAGCTCTGCTCTAGGGCATGTAGACTTGGTTCAGATTTCAGACAGAAAACTTCAGTGTGACTGCTGACACATTGATTTAAACATATTAGGGACATAGTTGAGAAGTGGGGTGTGTGGATAGGTATACCTCAGCAGCATTTGGAGAGGTTTTTTGTGTGTCGTCTTTTGCACAATTTGTTTTGGGCTGGGGAATGGTTTGGGGAGGCAACAGGATAATATGTCTGAATTGTCTGGCAGCCTGGGCATCAAGATGATCACAAAGTTTACTTTTATATCGGACAATGAGGATTTTGGTGAATATTGTGATAGATGGTGTTTATTTTCTTTTTCTGTCTATATTTTCTTGCCCTCCGGAATATTATATAAGTAGAAAAATCCTTGCTTGTGGTAGATGTGATTGAGGAGACTCAGAAGCCAGGCACTGAAACAGAGTGCATTTTTGGGTTGCTTTCTAGTCTGCAGTGGAAGGTGTGTGGCTGGCCTGACAGGCACTCTAAATTAGCCCCTCTCTCTCTTCCCAAAAGGGAAAAGAAAGGGAGTAAGAGGGAGAAACTTAGGAACTAGAAAAGCCTGGATTGGAAGCTAAGGCAGAATGGATAGTGTCCTCCTCAGGTGCTGGCCATAGAAGCGGAAGTGAGAGCTTGACCCTCATGGTCCCTCAGTTTTATACTGAATGGAACATATAAGGAATGGAACACCTCATTGGTCAATTTAGGGTCATCTGATGTGTCCCCTCTTCCCTGCAGGTGCGGCCTTTTACTCTGTACCCCCAACATGGTAGACAAGATTTAGCAGTGACTCTGGTCTACACACCACCTAAGCAGAAACATCAAGCGTTATCACTGCTAGAGGCAGGCACTGTCTGCAAAACTATATAATTAACTGCAGAAAGTGCAGCTAATTAGAAGAGACTGATGTGGAAAATCAAATCACTGAAAAGATTTTGTTCTGTCCTAACTCAAAGCAGGACCCAGCTACAGATCTCCAATTTCAGAACAGGTATTGTAGTCTGGGTGCTGGCAAGGATCAACAAAACCCCTCAGAGTCAGCTGAGCCTGAACTTAGTGGCCACACAAGAGGGAAAACGTGAGTGGCAGTGTCACCTAACGCTGCCTGATGCTATGGAGACAGGCAGCACCTTTAAGGCTTCTTGGTGGAATGTGAAGTGGTTTGTAGTTATCATTAGGGTCTTATCATTCTAAAAAGATTGTAGTTGTGGGTGTGGCTTCCCATTCCACAGAATTGGCATATCTTTTCTTTTGCCTAGAATTGCAGTTACCTGTACTTCTCAGTTACCTGGGCCCTCTGCAGTTCAGGTCAAATTCCTAATAATCCGTATGCAATTGAATAATCATAATCTGGACTCTGACTTTAAAAAGCAAATGAGTCCCTCAATCCTCTGAAGAAGAATGAAGGCGTTGTCATGGCACTTTAGTCCTCAGTGAGGTTGCTTGTGTCATGATGTGAGTGTTCCCTGTATTGCACAAGGAAGCCATAGAGCCTTAGCAGTTTGTCTGCTGTTGAATGAGCTTCAAAAGCCTTTTGGATAAACTGATGTATTTATACCTCTCACTTTAAGGTTTAGTCTATAGCATTACCATAAGTTAGTGTATTCTGAAGAGTTTGCCAGACAATCAATGCAAGAGCTGTGGCTGCAGGAGACAGCAAGCTACAGAATGATTCCTTTATCTCTTCCTGTCCAACCTGTCCTTCCTGCAAGGTGTCCTTGCTTTGACCTAATGATGCTGCTCCCAGCATATGTCATCCGCATGAGCTGTGTGTTAGCCAAAATCTGACCAAGCATTGAGTGAACAGTCACAAGAGGCATTCCTGACCAAGGGATCACAGCTTTTGCCATGCAAAATATCTTATGTGCTGTTATGCTTCCCTACTCTGTAATGGGTTTCACCATACACTGGCAACCTTGCTGTACCATGTATCAGGGCAATGGGTAACCCATAGTTACTGGAGGTTCCTCTTTTGGACAATAGGGGTAGGTATCTTCTGATCTCACCTGATGTCTTAGATGTTTTATTGTTTGGTAGGTGCCATGATCTGGATATTTTGCAGATGCACTACCAAAAATTGTCCAGCCTTCTAATGTGGACCTCTTCTTCCTCTTCCTTATAGGCCCCAACTAGAGGTAACATAGAGCATATCAAGAGAGACTACAGAAGTCTCTGGGTGAGAACGAAGAGCATGGAGCTCTAATCTTACCTTCCCAGTCTATACAAGGAAGAGAAAAGCTCGGGTGGACCATCCCCAGCTGTATTGCAGACATGCCTGGCTTGTGTAACCAGAGGAATGAGGGCTACTGAGCCAGGATGGAATAAATCAAACAAAGTGAAGTGAGAGTGTCTTTGCAAACTGGGCTTGCAAATATGCTGAACAGAGTGTTAAACTGGGAATGGAAAGTTACCATAGCCTGAAGAGGAAAGTTCATAAGGAGTGAAGCAGATGTGTCTAGGTGACAAGCTTGTCAAGGGAGACTCATGCCCTTCTGTAAGTGCAGCAGGGCTCGAAGCCTATCTCAAATGTCTATACACAAAAGCAAACAGCATGGAGGAACAAGCAGAACAAATTAGTTGTTGAACTGCAACCTCACGGGGGTTATGGAGGTTTGGTGGTACAGCTCTCCTGAACGGATATGGATAGAGGCTTTCCAGGAAATACAGTGGGAAAAATAAGGAAGAAGGATTGCAACTTATGTAAAAGCTTGACTGCATCTAGCTTTACTTTGGGGTTCATGATGAACAAGTAGAGAACCTGCAGGTGAGAAGCAGAATGCAGACCAGCACAGATGATGTAGTAGTCATCTGCTACAGACCTTTTGATCAAGAAGAGGAGACAGATAAAGTCTTCAGGCAGTTGGAAAAAAACTCGCAATCCCAGGTCTATTCATGAGTAACATTAATCAAATTAAAATAACTGGAAGTAAGCTATCCATAAGATTTATAAAAATAATTTTAAAGATTTCTTAATGTGGATGATCAATTATTTAAGGAGATATTCTGGTCTTGTTATTCACAATCAAAAGGAAAAACTTTTGAAGATGATAGGAAGCAGCTTTGAAATTACATTGCCCAGCTCTTCAGTACCCTTGGATGCATCCTGCCAGGTCCCATGAACTTGTGTATGTCTGATTGGCTCAAGTGATTCTTAATTCTGTCTTCCTTTACTGTGAGTACTGCATCATGGCCATAGACTCTGCTAGCTGGCTTAGGGATGTGGCAATCCTGAGCACAAGCCCTGTGAATTGAAAAGGAAAGTGAAAAACAGCATTGAGTATCTTGGCCTTTTCCATGTCCCATGTCACTAGGTCCCGTGCCACACTGAGCCAGTAGCCCACACTTTTGTTGCCAGTGTAGAGGAACCTCTCATATTCCGTTTCACCTCATTCACTAGTCTCAACTTCAGATGAAATTTGGCTTTCCTCATTCTGTTCCTTCATGCATTAAATGTATTCCTCCCACATAGTTTCTCCCTGCTTCCACCTCCTGTGTACTTCTTTTTGCATCTGGGTACACTCAGAAATTCTATGTTCGTCCGTGCTCACCTGTTGCCATACTTGCTTGACTTCCCGCACACGGGAATGGACCATTTTTGTGCTCTAAGGAAGCTGTCTGGAAGATCAAACAGTTCTCCTAGGCCCCTCTGCCCGCCAGAGCAGTTTCTTGCAGGAAATGGAACAAACCAAGACCTGCCTTTCTGAAGTCCACATTTGTAATTCTGAAGTTTATCATGATTCCTCCTCTCAGGATCTTAAACTTTGCAGCTACCTGGTTGCTGCAGCCATAGCTGTCTGGGCATTTACATATTTAACCAGCTCTTCCTTTTGATTATGAATAACAGGTCCAGAGTATCTCCTCAAATCATTGATCAGCAGGGGGACATTTCCATTCATTGATTAAAGGGAAACATCACACATCCTTAAGGACAGAATGGAGGAGCCAGGTAACTACAGGGCAATCAGCGTCACCTCAGTTCCTGTGGAGGACGTGAAGCAAATTCTCTTGGAAGCTCTTTCTCAACACACAGAGGACAACAAGGTGATTTGGAGTAGCCAGTGTGGCTTTGCCACGGACAAGTCATGCCTGATTGACCTCATTGCTTTCTGTGACAAAATGATGGTCGCTGAATTAATTTATTTGGTTTTTAAAAATTTATTTTGTTATAGAGTCTTGGTGTAATCCCCCCGCCCCCCCCAAAGGAAAACTTATCCATTGAGAATTCTTTGCAAAACAATCTTTACAAAGGTTCTCGATGTTAGCAAATAGATGATTTTTACCCCCTTACTAATTTTACTAACATTGGTGCTGATTCTGATCTTCCCAGTGAGGGTTTGGTGTGAGAGGAATTTCTGTTGAAAGAGGCAGGAGGCATACACACCTTTCCTGACTCATTGTTTCTGTGAACTTGAAGGTCATTGGTGGGAAACTGACAGGGAGCAACAGACATTTTGAATTTATTTTTTTTAAGATTAGAGGAAGCACAGCAGTCCAGCAAAATATCTGCAAAAATACAAGCTTGGTGAATGAGCAGGTCTCTTTTTCTCTTCTTTTGATAGAGGCAAAGACACTGAAATGATAGCTGCTGGCTTAACAGAAATAACTAATCAAAGGAAAGACTGGTCAGTCGTGGAGCACAGAAGCTTTCGTATTTTCAGAAAGCACCTGTGGTTGATTCATTAGGGTGATACAAAATAAGTTTATCCAGTGATTGTGTTTGATTCTGTTGTGCTAAGTAAAACTTTTGCCTTAATTTTTTTTTTTTTTTTTTCTCTTAGGATGAAAGGAAATGGCCTCAAGTTGCACCAGGAGAAGTTTAGTTGTATATTAAGAAAAAAATTCTTTACTGAAAGAACATTGGAACAGGCTGGCCAGGGAGGTGGCGATGTCACCATCTCTGGCGGTGTTCAAAAGCCATGTAGATGTGATGCTTCAGGATGTGATAGTGTTGTGTTGATGGTTGGACTTGATGATCTTAGAGGTGTTTTCCAACCTTAGCAATTCTACAATACTATGACTCTGTAAATGGAAAATGTTGGTTTTGTTTGGGTTTTGGTTTTTTAAATTCATGTGCATCTTCTGTGATATGCAAACTTTGTGATTAACTGTGTATGAAAATAAGGACTCACAGGAAGGAAAGGAGAAGTTAGGCTCTTAGAAAAATGTAACTAGAGAGATTACATAACTTAGACTACATAACTGTTCAAGCAGAATTGCTATGTCACAAGACAGAATCATTTGTCTGTGATTCATAAATACCTGAAGGGAGGGTGCAAATAGGACACAGTCAGTACCTTCTCAGTGATGCCCAGTGGGAGAATGAGAGACCCATTGCTACCTGGAGCCCCACGCCCACCATGGCTGACACAGCTTCCCAGGCAGAGCTCTGCTGTGAACATGCTGCTACCCAGCATAGAGCTTTTAAAATTGTTATTTAATCCATCTGCTGTACTGCTAATGCACTAGGAGCACACCTAGCTTTAGCAGATGAAGAATGAGTTCTAGAAGAATGTTTTCATGTTATTCCTAGGACAAACCTTTACCAGAGCGTGTAACTACTATGAAAGAGACACCAGGAGGAAGTAGAGGATATGAAGTTTTAGGCAGGTGACTGATAAATTCCAAAAAGAGAAGTAACAAGGGAAATTAGTGGAGGAAACCAAGCAACCAACCAAAGCCCAAAAACCCTTCTGAGTGCAGGAAGTGGAAAGGCTCATCTGGCGTGCCGCAACTTTATTGCTGTCATCGTGGGGGTTTTTTTGGTTTGGTTCGGTTTGGTTTTTTTAGTTAGTCATCTGCATTTTGGTCTTTCAGAGTGCAGGATGTCTTGATATAAACAATACATTCCTCAGCTATACTACTGGGAATGCTGTCCTGGGAGTAGTTTACAGGGAACATCTTTTTTTATTGATGCAGGCCATTTCTATTAATCCTCATTTTACTATTTCTTCCTGCATGTTAACACACATGTATTTCCTTTAATATTGCACTCATGCGAGTCTTATTATGCCTGTTACAAATATGTTACTGTATCAAAATTCTTATTTCTTTTTATTGTAATTTGGATACTGAGGGAAATTTTATCCTAATCATGCCACCTCTTTGAAATAGAGGAGCATAAGCTTTAGTCTTTCCTTTTCCAAACAGTGATTAAACTTGCCATTATAAATTCTCAGAATAGCTGTCTGTCTTGAGAATTAATTTGGTAAAAGAAAAGGCAGCTAGAGTTTCTGAGACCTTCCTGCATGTGAGAATGCAGAATGTATGCACAGATTTTCTGTAAAGTAGTGGTGACAAAACACAAGGAAAATGAGTATGTGTTAAGTTTAATTTACTTTATACTGAATATTGTCCCTCTTGTGTTTGGAATATTTCCATGTTTATGGTACAAGCAGCTCTTGTCACTGGCAGTATCCTGTGGCTTTTAACCATATTGATATATAAGTAAACATAGAGCAAAGTTTAGTCCTTTGATTATATGCTAAGCTTTCTTTCATCTTCTGTAGCAGCAGCTCCCAGTGTTAGGGATGATGAAAGATAATTTAGCCGGTGTCTTGCCCTTGCCTATTTCTTGCTGGCCTACCTGAAGACGGTCGGAGATAGGATATTCATTTTCTTAGTAAGTGTGTTAAGAACATAAGAAGTGTGCTAATAGTTAAGAAAATGCCCTTATTAAGAAACGTCATATATTCTTCTGGAGGGAGAATGATCTTGGAATAACTTATGCATAAGAACTTCCCCACATGTATTCTGTCCTACAGTCAGTGTTTATTACTGTG
The DNA here is from genome assembly GCA_033816785.1 of Picus viridis. Classification (NCBI taxonomy): domain Eukaryota; kingdom Metazoa; phylum Chordata; class Aves; order Piciformes; family Picidae; genus Picus; species Picus viridis. The sequence continues at coordinate 28,734,825 of CM066575.1, forward strand.
ACAAAAAGAGACTAGACTGCAAGGTTCAAGCTAACAACTTGAATGTCACTCACAGATCTATCTCACCATTTTCACAGGTTTTCACAGATCCAATGGAAGAATGCACTATTGCATCTTAAAAGCTGGTATATATTATAACAATCCAAAAAGCACACTAAACATTAGATGCATCCTAGTTAATCACCAGAGGTTACAAACAGTGTGATAGCATTTACTTACCTCTCCAGGTAAGAGCTCTCAGTCCCAGAAAAGTAACCTTGGCTAGTGTCCTGACCAAGGAGGAGGAATGGTCTCCATACTGGCAAGATGTAGCGCTAGAGAGGCAACTCCCAACTTCTAACACAAATCTTAGGGCATTTACTCCCTGATTTGCATGACTCTGGGCAAGACTGTGCCAGGGCAGGTTTAGGCTGGATGTTAGGAAGAAGTTCTACACGGAGAGAGTGATTGGCCATTGGAATCGGCTACCCGTGGAGGTGGTGGAGTCACCTTCACTGGAGGTGTTCAGGAGAAGACTTGATGGGGTGCTTGGCTGTATGGTCTAGTTGTTGGCTGGGTTGGATTGTTTGATGGGTTGGACGCGATGATCTTGAAGGTCTCTTCCAACCTGGTGTATTGTATTTTATTGTATTGTATTGTATTGTATTGTATTGTATTGAATTCAGATTATACTGTCTGGAAATGTTTATCTTTGGTAGAATTTCCCCTTATCTTTCACCATGTATGGGGTTAATTTTTGTGCTCTTTTTTTTTTACTTCTCTTCTGCTGACCTTTCAGTTGTTTGGAAACAGAGGGTTGTTGGCTGAAACCAACACTGAAACTCTCCAGCTTCTCTTTGTCTTACTTTGGGGGAAACAGAGCAGTGGTTTGAACTGAGAACTCAGGATGTATTATTTGTTGAGGAATTTTAAGGCTCAGCTCAAGTTTCAGTTCTCTGAATCATACAGTGCTGACCTACTTGGTGTTCTACAGCTTATGAACAAGTCAGGGCTGAGCTATCTACACAGCTTCCCATGGTTCATCTCTGCATAGGAAGGGCCTCAGTGCAATCTACGGTTGGGTCACTTTTACAGCCCTCTCATGGGATTCCTGCGTGCACTGGGCATTTCCAAAACTTGTTTGTAGAACGATAAGCCAGACCATCTGTGCAATTAGTATGGTCCTGTGGCTATTATGCCATGTGGAGGGTTGAAAACGAAAATGAAATGGGAAGCCTGTGTATTTACATGAGCTAGGTGAGACACATGTATTGCCCACTTCCATAGATACTTCATGGTTCAGAATGGTGTTCGTGGAAGACTTCAAGCAGTCTTAACAGTTTGTCTTCAACTAGTACTGCTGAACACTGCATAATGGGAAACACTACTACATATGAAAGCTTGTTCCTAGTGTTTTGTGCAAGAGTTTTTTGGATCAATGTGCAAGACTCCACGATTGCCTTTACTTAAGTAAGACAGGAAATAGCACTGAATTCCTAGTGCCTGTACCCATTGTTTATTGCATTTTCATTCTATCTAACTGGGCTGCTGACATAATAACAGAATTAGCTCTATTTTGAATGCAGGTTTCCTGGATACAAGGTGGATTTTATTTGTCAATAAATTTTAAGGCTCAGCTCAGGTTTCAGTTCTGGTTATAAGGTGCTACCAGGCCAAGGGGAACATTTACTTTCAGATAATGACAGAACTCACACCTCTGCACCACTGCACTGCAGAGCAAAATTTTATGTGTTCCTTGTTAGGTATGTTTGGAGTGAGAAAAGCAGAAGTTTACAACCTGAGATTCTCATTAAGTACTTATATACACAGATAAATTCCCTCCAAACAGCTTTTATTTAAAAGATGAGGAGGATGGGTAGCTTCTGTAGTGTAAAAGTTACACCATCCATTCCCAGTCTGAGTCCAAGTATCCTGCTCCTCTTGGTGCAGATTTAAGGATCTTTTCCAAGTATCTGATCTTTTAATGTTTAGCATTAAAAGATATTTGACATGTGTTGTCCTATGGAAGAGCTGTGCATTACTTTGAAAGCCTGATAGGTCTCATTAATGAGCATTTAATTGGGCTGAGGACATGTGGAGAAGGAGTGAGATTTTTGATGAAAGATGTTTCTCAGAGAATTTACTTCACTGCAAATAAGGCCACATCACTTTTGTCTTTTAAAAATGCACTCTAACAGAGTGACACACATAAGAAACATAGCCAAATTTTAGCAGTCTTTTTTCATCTTAGTTCCATTTCCACTATGTAAAATATATCTGTGGTTTTGCTTCTTTAGTGCTCCCTCTCATTAATTTTAAAGTGTAAACTTAAGGATCAAAGACATTGCTCCCAGTTCAAGCACAAAGGTTAGCATGCTCCCATATTATTCTGTGAAAAACACCCTTTTCTTTCTGTCTGTGCAGTCAAACTTTCTTTGTCTCAGTGACAGCAAAATTCTGAATTTTAAGTAGCCTGATACAACTTGGTGGAAACAATGTAGAGGAAAGTCTTTGCTCAGTGCCGTTTCATAGACTGCTAATTTGCTAACATTGAAAACAGCTTTTGGTCCTTCTAATTTAGGATTCATGAGAGAAGGAACAGTTTAGAATAAATTTGTCTCTTGGAGCAATGAATTCTAGCTATGTTGGTTTTCTTTTTCTAATGGTGGACCAGGCTTTTATGACTGGATGTTGACATGATGGATTTTGAGCATCACTATTCCTTATGATTTCTTCATATCTTTGGTCCTTGAAACTTGATTATTATTAATGAGAAGTATCTCATATAGAAAGTCTCTTCCAAATGTTTTTGACATTATTGTTCTTGGCTTTATGTTGTCTTTGCAAAGATTTAGATGGTTGTAGGTGCAGGTATCTGTATTAAGAATATTTGATTTCTGATAAAGGTTTTTTGTTTCTTTCTTCCAACAGAAAGCCATTTCATCTCCAACTGTAACACGCCTTACAGATACATCAAAATTCACAGGTTCTCACAAAGAGAGGTTTGATCCCAGTGGGAAAGGAAAAGGCAAAGCTGGTCGAGAAGATCTGGTGGATGCTTCAGGTTATGTATCTGGTTATAAGCATGCAGGCACATATGATCAAAAAGTGCAAGGAAGTAAGTAAGGCTGAGGGTTTACAACATTGAGGGAGGAAGAAAGGGGGAAAGACAACTTATTTGTAAGAATAATGTAGGTGAATCCCACATGTTTTGGTTATTGTGAATGCTAAGACTATGTTGTCAAGAAGTTGTTTTCAGGAACTGGAACTGATTTCAACATCTGCTGAGCTACTAGCAGCACAACACCACTTCATTACATTCCTCACGCGTATATTGGCAAAATTAAATGTATTGGTACAAAAAAAGTACATAATTTTGTTGAGCTTTAGAAAAAAATCAGCAAAAGAAGCACCAAAGTCAACCACACTTTGTCTATTCAAGCAAAAGATCTCAAACATTCCTAAACATTTAGCTGCCCTGAGATGTTAAAGAGAATCTCTTGAAAAGAATCCTTCGGTCCTTCTGAAGGATATCCCATTATTTATGCAGTTTGATTTGACTACTGGTTTGAGGCTTTTGAGAAGTGTCTTATGCAGGATTTGTCACCTTCTGTAAAATATTCAACAATATACTATTGGGCAGTAAGTGGTTGTAATATACAAGGTGCTAGCCTGTAAATGTCATGTACCACTCATGAAACAGGAAAAGAAAAAAGAAAAAAGTTCTTTCTAGGATAATATAGGATCTAAAGGATTTTTTGTAGAAAGAAGTGGAAAATACCGACCCTTACTTTCCTCCCATCTATACTTTGTGCTTATTACTGTGTTTACTGTAGCATGGTTCTGACTGGCTGGATTTGGATGGAGCTATTGTACTAACCTGAGAGATGAGGCACAAGGCGTTACTAAGAAAGACATTGCTACTAAAGCTTTTTGCAGGGACATTCAGCTAATAATGTTTTAAAATATTGATTATGACTAAACTACCAATCAAAATGCTATTAAGTGAATATTGTTGTGCACATACATTGGGGCATATTCCCTTTTAACTATAATATACATAAGGAAATGTTATGTCCCCTTCAAATAAGGACGTTTACAGTTAATATCCATGTAATTAGGTGTAATTTAGTCATGAAAATACACTATTTTAGCTGAGCTACATTTTATGATAGATTTGATTCTCTGTTCACTTTTGCTGCCTAACTTGGGAATAGTAGTGTTGATGGGAATGACTTCTTATTTCTATAGAACAACCAGTTTCATAGGCTTAAAGTACAGCCAGCAGAGTGTGCCTTGCTTTGGGCCCAGAATGCCAAAACAGCTTCATAGGAATAAAAATTTTTTTTTTAATATATTGGTTAATAAGGAGAGAAAAGACTGGCCTAATTTTCTGCAAGACCTGAACAAGTACCCTAGTGTATTACTCTGCTTCTCTAAAATTACTAAAATGAAGATTTTCAGTATTCAAAACCAGCTGCTAGCACTTCTGCTTTGCTTTCTTTCAAGAAGACCTCATGCACTCATTTTCAAGTTCAACTCTGAGAAAAGGTTAATAGATCTATTGCACTCTCCCCACACATATTAGCATCCCACTTAGTGAGCGTTGTGTGCTGTCTTGTGCATGCAACTCAGCAGTCTGTGTGTGACCAATGTCTGGAGACAGAGCACTTGTTTTCAGCCTTAAACTGTTCATGATTTGTTTTTTTGACATTGAGCAGTACTCTTTCTTGTAACTTTGCCTCCTTGAGTGACCCTTGAGCCCATGCATCAGCCTGAAATCAAAGGAAAAATAGTAAACAAAGACAAGAATTTCCTTGTGGACATGCTGATCTTTTTGCTTGTTTTTTTTAGATTTTATTTTGGGTTTTATTTTGAAGAGGGAGGGAAGTTTGCCAAAACTCAGTACAGCTATTCCAGTATTTGGCTCTGATTACCTGACTTCTGCTGTATGCAAGGATGCTCAGGATAAAAAGCGTTCAGCTTTGTGAAGCCTTTCTAAGAGCTACCCATTGTTCTTGAAGAAAAATTTCCATGTAATGAGGCATTATCCACTCTTGTGTTGCACTGGTGACCTTCACACCCTGAAGCGGAAAATAGCATACTGTGTAACTAACAGTGGCTAAGTTGTTCCAGTATGGTAGCGAACTGCCTAAATGTAGAGAACCTTTTACGTCACTGGTGTCCGTGCACCTGAAGAAACCTCCATGATAGTCATTGAATCATAGAATGGTTTGGGTTGGAAGGGACCTCCAAAGGCCCTCTAGTCCAATGCACCTGCAGTGAGCAGGGACATCCTCTATTAGATCAGGTTGCCCAGAGCCCTGTCGAGCCTGACCTTGAATATCTCCAAGGATGGGGCTTCAACTACCTCCCTGGGAAACCTGTTCTAGTGTTTCACTAACCTCACGGTAATGAACTTCCTCCTAACATCCAACCTATATCTGCTTTTCTCTAATTTACAACCATTGTCCCTTGTCCTATCACTACAGGCCTTTGTAAACAGTCCCTTTCTAGCTTTCTTGTAGGCCCCTTTCAGGTACTGGAAGTCCACTATTGGATCTCCCCAGTGCCTTCTCTTCTCCCATCTGAGCAATCCCAGCTCCCTCAGCCTGACCTCACAGGGGAGGTGTTCCAGCTCCCTGATCATTTTCATGGCTCTCTTCTGGACCTGCTTCATCAAGTCCATGTCCTTCTTGTGTTGAGGGCTCCAGATCTGGACACAGTACTCCAGACGAGGTCTTACCAGAGCAGAGTAAAGGGGCAGAATCGCCTCTCTGGATCTGCTGGCAGCACTTCTTTTGATGAAGCCTAGGATGCGATTTGCCTTCTGGGCTGCAAGCTTATGTACAGCTTCTCATCCATCAGCACCCCCAAGTCCTTTTCCACAGGGCTGCTTTCTATCACCTCACCCCCATCCTGTATTGATAATGTGGATTGCCCTGGCCCAGTCCTTTTTATTTTATGTATTAAAAAGGCTAAGTCTCTAACCAGTGAAGTTAGAGATAACTGTGACTTCCTTCAGTGAAGTTACAGACAAAACCAGTGCCCCTGTTCTTCCCATTGATTTTAAGACTTGGCTCATAATTCACTGGTAGTTGAAAATACTTTGCATTGAGCCCAAATGAAAGGTGAAGTCCAGCCAACTATGGAGCCCTTTCTACACACAGTTGATGTGGTAGGTTGTTGCTAGCTAGGCTGCAGGTTAGGTTTGAAGTTGCTAGTTCAGTGTGAGACAGACCAGCACACTCAGAAGGCATTCAAATGAGTCAGATTGAAGGTGATGATGACTAGAAATTCAGCTCTTCTGTTTGCTTAGAAGAGACTGATAGAATTTGGTGGGCTTCTGCGGGAGTTTACTTTGCATTATTTGTGCAATATAAAATCCTTGCTACAAGCCAGGGTACTTTGTATGGACTTCATGCAAAGTTCTTTCTTGGATAATTTTCAAACTCAATCAAACAGATGGGTGAAAAGAAGGAATTCTGATATGACAGTGACAAAGGGAGGTTGTCTGTGGGAAATAAAACCCCTAAATACTAGCCTTGAATGTTAGCCAGGCCTTCTTGGAAATGAGGCAAAGTAGATTTTCTTGTTCATCTGCCATTCCCTGAACTCTCAGGACAGCAAGTATAGGTGATACCTCAGAGATGAGGGGAAGGGATAGCACAGGAGGTGACTCATTTTCAGCCCCTGAAGTGTTGTAATGCATATAATCTTCCTGTGCATCATACTCCAGACTCTAAATATCATGTTTCAGGTGAGAACCTGGGCACTTAATAGGTTATATACTCATCTCTTTTTCTGGGACATCTCAACTCATTCCATCTAACTTTCCAGTCTGATTTTCAGCTTCTTACGCTATGCAGCACTCTTTTATGTGACATTTATAAAGCCCTATTCCTAATTATCTTTGCTTCATTACTGCTTGAACATGCTGCCAAAAGAAAAGTGATCAGAAAGTTTGGGTAGCTTTTAGCACTAACTGCCTTAAAGAACAAACTCCAATTACACTATTCATTTAAAATTAAACCCTTAAACACTATAGCAGTATGCCATCTCATTTGTAGCTCCACTGAGGATTAACCTATCAAATGGGTTTTCTTACTAGTGCTTGCTTACTAACTCCCTCTGGTTACTCAGTGTGCTTTAGTTAGTTACTGAGAGTTTTGCAGCAATCTTATCAATATGGAAATATAAGAAACAAAAATTAGTGTCCTGGTTTTTGTGGCTATTAAAGCTATCATAATGGTGTTGCTGAGAAACAGATGTTAAAAACCATGTGTTGTTTCAACAGTCCTGTGTGACCAGTTATCATTATTTGGAATCAAATATTGGGAATCCCAGAGGAAATGTTGAACTCTGGACAGTGGCCAGGATCTAGCCACAGTTTTCTGGTGTTTGGGTTGGGGTTTTTTTGTGTTGTTTGGTTTTGTTCCCCCCCCCCCCCCCCTACAATATTCCTTATCTCCTTTTCATCTTATGTAAGGGAAAGATAGATTTCAAAACTACTAATGTGTCACTACTTGTGTTTTGCATCAGCATAGAGATTGTCTTTCAAAGACATTTTGGACTGCATGGACAGTAAAATACAAGGACATGTTTTCCATGTACTTTGCTGACCCTACCCAAGTGAAAAATTTCTCTGACAACTCTTTGGTGTTTTCAAAAGAATTATTCATGACTTGTCATTTCAGTCACCTATGTTTTTTCTCTGTTTTCTCAATTTATTTATATTTTTATATTTATATTTGGTAGGTGTAATTAGCCAGAACTAAACGGTCATGTGCTGGGTTCGGCTTGCAAGTGATAGGTATTCCAGCCATCTATTACCATCTGTGGTGAAATTACTCGTGTAACTTTTTCCAGAACCAAAACTTTGAAGTTGGAACTGATAGGTTCTTTTTTTTTCCTTCAGGCTTGTCATAGTTACAAAATTAATTCTAGTTCTCTGTGCCTGCATGTATGATATTCAAAACATAATCCTGCTATTCAGTGATACATGTGTTCTGGAGTCATGCATGGCAGCATCCATGAATGAGAAGTCTTTCTGCACTGGCTGAGGAACAAACCTTCATGACAGAGCCACTGTCACATGTTGCACTAATACTTGCCCTCTTAACTGACCTTGTGCATGTGCCAAAATAATTACACCTTTGGTTGCAGTGTAAATATTGTGTTTGTCTATTAGTTGGCAATGAGTAATGTAATACACAAGACATCTGCACGTACTCTCTGGATCCAGCCAAGTAATGAAAACATACAGGTGTTGATCCAAACCTTGAACCTTACCACGGCTGAACTCTTGTCCTGCAGCCAATGCTGTTCAGCTTGACTAGCTTGCAATACTGCCATTCTTCATCCATAGCATGAATATAAAGATCTAACAAGACTTTGTGTCTTCATGTCTACCCTGTTCTTATTTCTGATGGAAGTCACTCTTCAATGATTCTAATATAGACTTGGTGTGACAAGAAGAGTTCTTCTGTAGTGAGTAGATAGAGAAGAGTCAGGGTGAAAAACCAAGAGACCATTTAAAATTATGCCCTGCATGGGCCTTACATTTTTGTTTGCCCCAACTTTAAGAAGCAAATTGACCCTCGCTATGTATACACACAATTTATTATCATCAGTTAGTAAGTATGGTGGTATATTGAAGTGGCAACTGGAAGCAGGACTGTCATACAATGCCTATGGACTTGAGAATGGTGCTTCAGGAAGCCAAAGAATATTGAATATAGAACCTCTTTCTTAAAGTAATTTGCTTGGGCCAGGAGAAATAAATGTAATGTGTTGGGTATTTTTTCATGTCTTTCAGTATATTACCCTGACTATGTTGCTTGAAAATCCATGTGGAGAAGGTAGATTTCAGAACAAATTTAAGATAAAACTGTTGTCAGAAAACACATGAATTAGCCTGTTTCATTCAAACTAATTGATCATCCTCTCTAGGTATGCTTTGGCAAAAGCAAACCTGATAATAAATAAAAGGAAGAAAAAAAAACCAACAACAAACCACAACAGCCTATTTTCTGTGTGCTCTTGACAGACATTTGTAATACTGGTGGTCTGAAATAATTTTTCCAAAAAATAAATCCTTTGTTGTAGCCACGCACACGTACACGTGTATGCACACCTGCACAACTTTGGGGCACATATATATGCAGGAGTGGCAAGACTGCAGAAGAAGAGTTAAATATTTTTTTTAATTCATTTAGAAATTGACATTGAAATGCTCAACAGGTTAACCTGATTTGGAAAACCGTTAAGCACCTACGATATTCCATCGCAGGTAAAGAGCACATGAATTAACGTGCGAATATGTTTGTGCAGCATAAGTTTTTGTCAGCTAGTGTAAAGCTTACTGCACTGTACAAAGTGAGTTTTATTGTAAACATTTGTAAAAGTCTAAAAGATGATGCTCATGATAATTTGCCCTTACCTTCAGTTACCTTTATTCAAGACTTTTCTATTACTTTCCACATTTTTCAGAATAGATCACATACACGATTAACATTCAAGTTAATTAAAAATGTAGCCCTAAAAATGCATTCATACTTCATCCATCATGGGTATTTTGATCAGGAACTATATTATGGTCAAAAAAGGAAAAGGTGGCAACTTTTATCCCCATACTGGTGAATTGTTTTAAGCTCCAGTTTACATCAGATGAGTTTCTTTGTGCTTGCATTTGCCCAAATGCTATTTTTACACAAAGTAAATAAATAATGTGAAATAATGCAGCCTGGGCTCTCCTAAATAGGATTATATGAATGCAACTGAAATGCTGTATGTCATGCTAAATGCAAACTAGCTCTTTACAAAGGGTTTTTTGTAAGGTCAGTTAACCTACAAACTGATGTCCCGTGTGAAATCCTGTTGGCAAACTACTTTTGTCAGCACTGTAACATGAAATGGCGAGGCCATAGACAAAAGTAAGTTACAAGATGCAACAAAACTGTGTTTGTGTTTATCTTTGTGCTGGGTTCAGAATATATCAGCTTTGGCAAACTATTGCATCAGGGAAAATGCTTTCTATAATGCTTGTAATATAAAGTAATATGTCTTTACATTCTGTAAAGCAGAAAAATGATCAATGTTGGATAAGTATATTGAAATTTATTCTTGGCAAGGTTGTATGTTTCAGAGATTTAAGTATTACAGAAGAAATATATATTTATACAGAAGTATAATTTTTGAAAGTTTGAGATTGGTTTTCTTCGGTCATGAACCATTTATCCATATGATGCTTTATTCCTTTGCTAGCTTGTTTTTCTGTCTATGCTGTTCCAACATCCATTTCTAATCCAATTTCAATGTTTTGATTCTTTGTTTGCACAAATGTGGATGTGCATGCTGTCAGGACCTGTTCATAAAGTGTAGAGGCAAAACTGTTTTGTCTTTGATTTCCTAGAGCACTAATAAAAAGTTAAACATTAAATAGTTGTGTTACAGAGATAGGTCTTGTCTTCCTTGAAACACTGTACACTATGATAAAATCCGTCAGTGAATCTTACTATTTTGTGTTCTTATTTTCTTTTGTCTTTCGTCTTGGTCCGTAAAGCCCGGAAGCTGCTATGTGCCAATTACCTGCAATATTTGTAATTGCAGGCATTGCAAACATTAACATTCAGCTGTACTAGCCTACTGTGTTCACTGTGAAGTTTTCAACATGGTAAAAATTTTACATGATCATTTAACCTTACAAGTTTACTATTTTTCTCACTAATTTAACATTAAAACTCGTATGTATTTTTTTCATTACTGCAAAGGAACAACTTGAGCGTAACATTTTTTAATCTTAACTGTAATAGGTAAATGTATCCTAAGCAAAGATTGTTAACCACTGGATGAAGGGGGCCAGGCACCATTCAGTGCAAAGCACAGTAGGCAAAATCTTATCCCCATTGTGGTCAGTGCCAAAATTCTCAATGGTGTTAGCAAAAAGGGAACCACCATTGCCAAGGGGTTATTAAGCTTAGTAACCATGACAAGGTTGCTGTCACAATAGTGATTCTCTATTTCCTATCTTCACTTCTGTTATTTTAAAACTACTACTATTCAATCTTTGAAATAAAGTAAAAGAAACTTGAAGGGGGATGATATACTACTAGTTTGTACTAGGTTTTTTCAGGAAAGGGAAACAAAATTATATATATATATATATATATATATGCAATATATTTTTACACTGTTTATTAATGCTAGGAAGTATTAAATGTATCACTTTATCAGTGTGAATGTTAAAGTAATGACAATGTAATAGGTGTTTTAAACTTTTTAAAGTTGTCTTGTTAAATTCTAAAACCACATTAACAATGACAAGGCTACTTTGTGGATAACATTACTGTAGATGTTTTAGTGACAAGAAGTACAGCAGTTGTTTCATTAGCACTGTAAAAGCTTGGCTTGAACAGCTGTAGTGAAAATTGTATTGTAAACACCGTTTTTTGAAGTATAGCTTCTCATCAAGTATGTTACTGCTGTTGACTGTATGAAATTGTACCTTTACTTGGTAAAGTGATCAATAAATGTGTTCCTGGATTTCTTGAAGTAAATGGTATTTGCTGATCAACTTTGTTACCAAAAGTTGTTCTACAGAGAGGTCCTTAAGCAAATTGCTAAGGTATGTATAAATGGCACAAAAATACTCTGAACAACAAGCTTTCTGGTTCTTGGCAGAATATATTTCTTCTTTACCATTTATTTTCCTAATCTTCATAATGAGTAAAGCTGACCACATTTTGAAAACTCTAGTGTATCCTTGAATAGCCATGATGATAGTGAATTTTGTCACAGATGAAGCAACTTCTTCATAACTAGCTACTAAACTTTGATTAGTCTACACTCTTAAAAGCCGTACTTCTCTCACTTTCACTACATGATGTTGTAAATGTTTCACCTTCAAAGAAAGTAATTTGCTATGGCTAACGTTGTTTTAGCGCCATTACATTCAAAACCAGTGACAGACCTTTTATTCATAAATAACAATATCCATCAGCTTCCCAGTAGAAAGGATACCAAGAATTTTCAAGAAACAGAAGACTGAAGTTACTGAAGTCAACTCAGAATTTCATAATAATACAAGGAATAATGTGATAATAAGCCAGAAATAATGCTGTTCCACAAATGTAGAAGGAAACATAATTAGTTTACAGCTACACTGTCTCTTCTCCAGTTGTTATCTAAGCAGAAGTGTTTTCTGCATTCACACATGCATGAACCTCCTTTAGAAATGCCTTTTAAGTGAAATCCAGTACAGTTGTGTCTTGAAATAGCTTTCCTTTACACCTAGAGGCCATATACTGTTCACAGTGTGTCTGGCAGATAAAGCTCCTTTTATCTTTGAGCATGTATGGTTACTGTAAAAAAACTGATGAAGAAGTATCTTTAAGGATTACTAAAGGAAAAATCATTGGGGGGGGTGTGGGGGGTGTGTGTGTGTCTGTCTTTCTTTTTTTTTTTTTCTCCAGTCAAAAAGCCCTTAAGGAGAGGGAGCTTGTACCCTTCTGCCTTAGGAGAAGATGAGACATTAAGGTTTACATTTTCACAAAGAGTTGAGGATTTTTTATTATTTTCCTGTGGAGCCTTTAGAAGAGAGGAGCCCATATAACCATACACACCACTTAAGCACCGTGACCTTAAAATAAAAAATAATGCCAGAATGCACTCTCTTACCTCCAGGAACACAAGTATTTGTTCTGGCATTTCTCTTATGTGTCACTGCTGTTACAATAACTACACACAATGTTGTAGCCATTGCTTCAAGATAGTATTTTCATTTTCAGTTCTAAAACAAACAAACAAAACCTATTTCCTACAACAATCAAACATCCATTTTTTCTAAATAAATTCTTGGAACTTCAGACCAAAATGTTCCATCACATTGTTCTTAACCGTAACCGAATCACGGAATCACAGAGTGATGGGGATTGGAAGGCACCTCAGGAGGTCATCTAGTCTAACCGCCCTGTCAGAGCAGGTTCACCTACAGCAGGTTGCACAGAATGGCGTCCAGGTGGGTTTTGAATGACTCCAGAGAAGGAGACTCCACCACCTCTCTGGGCAGCTGGTTCCAGTGCTCCACCAGCCTCAAAGAACTTCTGTCTTCTATTTATATGGAACTTCCTAAATTCAAGTTTGTGCCCATTACCTCTTGTCCTGTCACTGGGCACAAGACTGGCCCCAGCCTCCTGACTCCCAACCTTTAAGTATTTATGAGCATTCATAAGATCCCTTCTCAGTCTTCTCTGCCGCACAAAGCCAGATAGCAAGTGAGGAGTCAGTTGGAGAGGAAGTTATGCCTACTGCTCTAAATGAGGACTTGATTGACTTAGAGAAATGCTCCACAAAAACATGTGTCCCTGGGGGGAGTGGGGAGCCACCCTCCTCAGCAGATAATAGCAGTACAATAGCTTTCTAATAACTCTCAAGCCCATTATTGAAATACCAGTAGGGCCTGGGGAGTTTGTGTAAGTCTGTAATCAGTAGTGAGACTGCTAAGTACCTGGAAATAGAGCCTAGTCACCACAAAGTGAAATTAAATTAGAGATTTAGTGGAATTGTAAATAAGTGCCCCACTGCAAGAATCACATTACAACTTCCACGGGAAGAAAGGTTACACTGTGCCAAGGTAGTAGTTGGTGCCATTTACTCTGTGGTAGGAGTGTAGAAACGTCCAGATGGGATTGTCTGGAGTTTCACAACAGTTTGGGCTAATAACAACAGGGTTAAATCTATACCATTGTTACAGACCACAATACACCTCTCCCTGTCAGAAATCACAAATGTAAAACAGTACTTTCTGCCTGCAGTTGCACACTTGGGCAGTGATAAGGTGATAACAGATGTGGAAAAGGAGGTATTACCACTCATGCACATTCCCTCTATAATTCTCCTGTCTGGCTGGTGAAAAAGCAAAATGGACAGTGGCAACCTACAACTGATTTTAGGCAACTAAACACCAGTACTGCATTTTTAACCAACATTATGGCAAGCATTGTGGAACAGATAAAAGCAGAGCATAATCATTCAGGAACATTTCCATCTTCCAGGTATAGTTCACAGGGGTGTGATATCTCCTGGAAGCATTGCCCAGACACCATATTTGAGCCAGCTGGCATTGGTTAAAATGCCTCAGGTTGAGACTAACAGTACCCACCTTTTAACCAAAATATGCTGGTTAAGATAAAACCGAGCAGGCTGCCTTTAATTTCTTTTACAGATGCATGGATGTCTGTGAATTGCACCTGAGACCAAGAATTACCATGCGTGGAGCTGGAGTATCTGCAAGGACTGCTACTGTTTTTGATCGCTACCTGTAGTTACACTGTGAAAAATCCTACTGCTGCTAATTTTGTTAATGATATTTCATGTGGCAACTAATTAATCTTTTGCACAAATGTATAATGTTAGTCGAATTACTGCATGCTTACCCCTTCTTGAGTCTGCCGAGTCTCTAGTAAGTCAGGGTAAACCACAACATGACAATACAATGAATCAATTAGGACAGAGATGTCAGAGCACTTGAAGGCCTTCCATAGGAAGCTGACATCAGCCTACACTGGGACTAGACTTTCTGTCCTGTTTAGACAAACTTCTCACCCCAGTTTTCTGGGTTTATGCTGGAAGAATTAAACATGCAACTAGAAGCAACGTCAAAGGTGACACTACAAGACCAACTGATGTTACCTCTATTGCTATTGCATATGAATGAAATATATGGACATTTGAGTCGAACTGATGATTCTTGCTGTGTTCACATGCCAAACATAACCTTGACAAATAACTGCACTATATGAAATATGTTGCCAAGGCCAGTAGAGAGCTAAGGGAAAGTATGGAGCTGGGGTGGTTGGATTAGCTTTTGAGTTAGTTTAATTTACCCATTGCTGTGTTGATTACAAAGTTTGTTGCAATCTGTATTGATAATTGGATACTCCCAAAATTGATACTATATGAGCATGGTTTGAGATTCCGTGTTGAGTGACCATAGTCACAGGGTGGATGATGTGGAAAAACACAGCTTGCTGTGGGACAGGAAGGCAAGTTGATTTAGCATGCTTTGGGACCAGGGTCATTTACAAGCAGCACGTTTTTGTGTTAAATGAAGATCTGGGAAGCTGTCCTGCTGAAGAGCTGAAGGAGGAAGTCTTATGAAGATAAGATGCCCGTTTTGGCTGAAACTGATGAAGCAGAGCTCAAATAACATGAACACCCAACTTCAATGCAGATTCTGAGGGCCAGGGGGCTCAAATGTAAACCTTTGTTTAATTAACTGCAATTTTAATATTAAAATTGGTGCCCCTCAATGTGCTAATGAGGAAAATTAAGTGCATGTTAAACATCACCTAGAAGGCAGGGATAACCTGGGATAGGGCATAAAACTCATGAGAGAGACACAGCATGCTGCTTGTGGTACCAGGGATGGGGATGGGGGTGCAGTGTGGGACAGCAACAGAGCTGTGGCGTGGCCACCACCAACACCACCATAAGCCGCAGCAGCAGCTGTGAGGGTGAAGAATACAGAGACAAGGACAGTCAACAGCCTGTTCTCCTTTTCCTCTACCCATGACAGGGAGAGTTGCACCTTCAGTATGCATTTTCCCTTTTGCTGCATTTCTATTTTATATTGGAGCTATTGCATAGGTTTGCATCTCTGACTTTGTTGTATGTAACCCAGGATTTATTAACATCACATCATCTTGCAGTTAGTGCCATTAACACCGGCAATCTCAAATCTGTTGTATCTGTCCATTTGAACAGTTAAACCATTTGATTGTTTACATTTTCTGAAGCTGTGTCAGTGCAAGTCCTCATACTTGGGTACCAATAAAGAGAGGCAAACGGTAATTTTGCCAAACACTTCCAGCAAGAGTCCTGGATGGTGAAGACAGGCAGACATCAGAATCTCACCCTTAATGCGACATCCCCTATTAATCTTTGTAGCCTTCTGCTGTGCCCTGTCAATCAGTTCCCTGTCATTTTTTAAGTGGGTGCATGGAACTGGACACGGTACTCCAGATGAGGCCTCATCAGGCCAGAGTAAAGGGGGAAGGGAACATCCTTTGACCTGCTGGCCATACTCTTCTTGATACAGGAAGGGCACATTGCTGGCTTATGGTCATCATGTTGTCTACCAGGACTCCCAGGGTCTTTTTCCTCAGAGCTGCCTTCCAGCAGGTCAGCCCCTAGCTTGTGCTAATACACAGGTTTTTTCCTCCCTTGGACCGTACATTTGCCCTTACTGAACTTCAGAAAGTTTCTCTCTACCCAGTTCTCCAGCCTGCCCAGGTCACCTTGGATGGCAGCACAGCCTTCTGGTGTGTCAACCACCCCTCCCTGATGTATGTCATCAGCAAACTTGCTGAGAGTACACTCTACCCCTTCAACCAGGCTGTTGATGAATATATTGAACAGGTCTGGACCCAGTACTGACCCCTGGGGGACACCACTTTTTACAGACTTCTTACTAGGCTCTGTGCCACTGACCACAACACTCTGAGTTACTTATTTCAGCCAGTTTTCAATCCACTCCACTGTCCATTCATGTAACCCACACTTCCTAAGCTTACCTGTGAGGATGCTCTAAGATGGAAGAAGACAACAATCACTGCCCTCCCCTCATCTATCCAGTCATAATACTTCATAATTTGCCACCAACTATGTAACTATACAGATATAGAACATTTGACTTAAATTCCAGTACAGTAAGCATACTCTTTATATCCAGTCTTTTCCTGGCAGCATTTACTGTCAACTATATTCACTTTTTGTTTTAAAGCTGTTTACTTATTGCAGCTATTTTGTTAGAATGGGCAGTTAACATTTATTGAAAATCTTGCCATTATATGGGGAATATATTAGGATTTGATGTATTAGGAGGCAGGTGGTGGCATCTACCCAGTGGTGGTGCATGCAGTTTTGGGAGCCTCAAGGTGGAAATTGTGCATGCTAAGACTGCAGATCATTGCATTGCCCCAGTCTGAAAGGACCTGTGTTACCCAGTACTCCCTGCTAGCCACAGCTAAACAGGGCATTCCAGGAGGGATTAATGATCTGGAAAAGAGGCAGGTAATTATCTGCACTCACTCCCCTCAGGTCAGGCCAGTTGGTAAACCTGGGGGTGGTGCTATTTGGCAGTTGATTGTAGAAAATGTAATAATAATAAACCACCATTAATGGCTGATGTCCCAGGTTTAACCTCAGTGGTAACAGCAATACAGGCTGCTTCCCACTCATGGGATGGCTGCTTTAGATATTAAAAAGATACAGATTTATTTATTTTTTTAATCCCATAAATGGAGAAAGACAAACTCCCAATTTGCTTGCACCTGGGAAGGGACACAATCCATCTTTCATTGGCCCCATCAGAATGTAAATACTGCCCCCACTATTGCCCACAGTGCCTTAGCTGCACTTCTGGACACTGTGAACATGCCAGCCAGCACTCACATATAGCAATACATAGATGACATTCTGGTTGGTGGGATAACTACCTGAAGGGAGGTTGTAGCCAGGCAGAGGTTGGTCTCTTCTCCCAGGCAGCCAGTACCAGAACAAGAGGACACAGTCTCAGGCTGTGCCAGGGCAGGTTTAGGCTGGATGTTAGGAAGAAGTTCTATACAGAGAGAGGGATTGCCCATTGGAATGGGCTACCCATGGAGGTGGTGGAGTCACCTTCATTGGAGGTGTTCAGGAGGAGACTTGATGGGGTGCTTGATGCCATGGTTTAGTTGTTTAGGTGGGTTGGATTGGTTGATGGGTTGGACACAATGATCTTAAAGGTCTCTTCCAACCTGGTGTATTGTATTGTATTGTATTGTATTGTATTGTATTGTATTGTATTGTATTGTATTGCATAACAAGGAACGGGCCATCTGGAATTTACTAACAACAAATGGGTTCCAAATACGAATAAGAGATTAAATTTCTAGGAGCTTGATGGATAGCTGGTGCAGTACCTGCTGATATAGTGTCAGCTGTTGAGAAGGAGTAAATAGCAAACAACAAGACTGAATTACAGTTGCTACTGGGTACATTAGGTTACTGGAGAAAGCACATACCTGGGGTTTCAGAGATTGCTCATCCCTTCCATGATATGGTCAGGAAAAATAGGGCATGGGATTGGATTCCACAACATATAGAGAGCTTTACTGTCCTTAAGGATGAGCTTAATAAGGCTTATCAAAGACTAGGCCCACTACACCCAGAGGATCCCATAAAGGCAGAATAGGTATCTTCAACACATGCCTCCTGTTGTGACATAGTCCAAACAGGACCAAGAGACCCAACTAAATCTTTGTTATTTTTATCCACTTCACTTAAAGAACCCAAACAATGGTGTTCAGAATGGAAAATGTACTTCTCTCTCTAGGGCAGTCAAGGAAGCAGAGAGGTTATGTACTTCATAAGATAATATAGTGCAAGGCCCTTTTGCTTTACTAAATTTGATCCTCAAGGCTTCACTTCCTCCCAAGGGAGCAGCCCAAAAAGTGACAGTGTGGAAGTGGTATGTCTACTGTTACAGTTTTAACTCAGATGGCAGCTGACATCCATTAGCCTGCTTCCACAAAAAGAGCTTTCTGGCTGTTTTGATTGATGTTCCCTGACTCGAACCCAACCCGGATCTGGGTGAAAATGAGGAATCCTCTAACCACTAGACCACCAGGGACCAACATTGGACAGAACCAGCCAAAACAGCCACAGGAGGCTGTGGTAGCCCCACTTCTCCTTCCCCCACAACCTTTGTATCCCTGGGTAGAACAGGAAGGAGAATTCGGGAGCAAAAGAATAACAGCCTTGTGGTTGAGTTAAGGAGAGTTCAATGGAATAATACCAAAAATACCAGATTTGTAGCAAGAATGGGGACAGACAAAACCCAAGCCCAGAAGCCACAAGCAGAAAAAGGGAACACCCAAACCCAGAAGTGGGGGAAGGTCAGCAAAAACTGGGAACAAGAAGCTTCACAAGTCACAGAATCACATAATGTTAGGGGTTGGATGGGACCTCAAAAGATCATCTAGTCCAAGCCCCCTGCCAGCACAGGATCACCTATATCTGGAATGCATCCAGGTGGGGTTTGAGTATCTCCAGAGAGGGAGACTCCACAACACCCCTGGGCAGCATGTTCCAGTGTTACCCTCACAGTGAAAATATTTTCCCTCATGTTTCCATGGAACTTCCTTGCCACCAACTTCCATCACCAAGAAGAGCCTGACTCCATCCTCTTGGCACTCACCCTTTACATATTTATAATCATTAATGAAGTCACCCCTTGGTCTGCTCTTCTCCAAACCAAAGAGCCCCGTCTCCCTTAGTCTCTCCTCATAAGGAAGATGTTCCACTCCCCTAATAATTTTTGTGGCTCTGTGCTGAACTCTTTCAAGCGTTCCCTGTTCTTGTTGAACTGAGTGGCCTAGAACTGGACACAATATTCTAAATGTGGTCTCACCGGGGCAGAGTAGATGGGGAAGCAGAACCACTCTCGACCTACTAACCACACCCCTTCTAATACACCCCAGAATGGCATTGGCTTTCCTGGCCACAAGAGCATACTGCTGGCTTATGGTCAACCTTCAATCCACTAGGATCCCCAGGTCCTTTTCCCCTTCTCTCCAGCAGGTCAGTCCCCAAACTATACTGATACATAGGGTTGCTCTTTCCCAGGTGCAGGACTCTACACGCTGCTCTCGAGAAGATGCCCCGCGGCGGCCCCAGCAACGCCCCCGCCACGTCAGTCTCTCAGCCTCTACTACGAGAGTTGTCAGTTTCTGTGGCTTCTCTCTGCTGCTTTTTGGGTTAGCCTGGCTCCGGGAACCTCCTGTCTGCCTCGAACTAGCGCGCAGCCACAACATTACCGTTGTCGCTGCCTCATCTTTAACGGAAGTTAAATAGAAAGCTGTAAATTAAAATATATTTTGATACCAGGCAAAGTAACTGGAGCGCGAATGCTCTATTGAAACAAGCAAACAGCGCGTTTCATGCGAAAGGATGACTCTTTGGCGCGATATTCGAAGCATCCACTAGGTGGTGCCCAAGGCATAGAAAGAGAGGCAACGCTGTGGCGCCCAGACTCCCGTCTTGGAACTGTCTTCATTAATTTTTCATTAAGAATTAAAAGAATCTCCAAAATATAAGCTTAAAATTATTGATGATAAACCTCAATGAAAATTCCAGGGTACAAGGAAATGTCCCCTCGCTTGCATATTGCAAGTTTACTTCTAAGCATATTCACTGATTACACATGGAAGTAAAAATTATTTTTCTGCTAAATCAACATGCATTTTTTTTTCCTCCTAAAATCTACACTATATGTTGTTACTAAAGAAGAGCAGGAGAAGTGTGAGCTACCAAATATCTTTTGTGACTGAAACCTGAGCTCAAACCTGAAGGTCACTCTCATTTCATCTGTCACAGGAGGAAGGAAGCACAGGGGCTTTTCATCAGTTCTGCCACAAGATGTGTGTCTATTATGCCTCTGGTAGAAGAGTTTTAGCAATCTTATTAGAACTGAAAGTCAATATCTAGCAGTCTGTGTGACACAGGTTTGTTGGACATTCTTTTTATTTGTGCATAGATATTTAAGATAATTTCATCTATAAGGAAATGACAGGACTTTCTGCAGGGTTATACCTATAGAGGTGTAGGAGGTTTTCCATCAAATCTCTCAAAACCAGCTATGGGTAACAGACAGCTATAGGCAACACAAGCTTACTTGTTTATTACCATGTTGCTTCCACACTTGAGAACTAAGTTGAAAGTCAAACTTCTCACTTTTTAACGTAAATGTCACCAATTTTGCAGATATCAAGGCAATAACAGGTAAACACTTAAACACATAAAAATAAATTGACTTGAAGTACCAAATATGGATGTCTTGCTTAGACATATGTCTCAATTGCATAATCAGCAGGTTCAGTCAGCCAGTTCCTCAAGCTTGATAATGTTCCTTTCCAGCAGCATGCCAAATGCAGTTTCTTTTTGCTACACATTTGTAAATATCAAATTCCTTGTCATCTAGAAATTGTCCAAGTGCTTCAGGATGGGAATAGGAAGAGTGATGCATGCTTACCAAGAATACTTTTATTCAGAATAACTCACTCCATTAACTCACCTCTTTGAAGATATCTGTAGGATCACATGAACAACTGGAAAAAAGCAGTTATAACTGAAGAAGTAAGCCTTCAATATATGTCTATTGGTCCACTTTAGCCATCTGACTTTGGACATGCATTTAACATTTAAGTTAATGTGCACTAAATGACAATGGTCTCACATTTTTTTATTTTATTTTTTTTCTTGCTCCAGAGTTTTCTGACTGGCTGTCCAGAAAAACAAGATTGTGAGAAGATCAAGAAGAACAGATGTACAATACAATACAATACAATACAATACAATACACCAGGTTGGAAGAGACCTTCAGGATCATCGCGTCCAACCCATCAACCAATCCAACCCACCTAAACAACTAAACCATGCAGCCAAGCACCCCATCAAGTCTCCTCCTGAATGCCTCCAATGATGGTGACTCCACCACCTCCACAGGCAGCCCATTCCAATGGGCAATCACTCTCTCTATGAAGAATTTCTTCCTAACATCCAGACTAAACCTCCCCTGGTGCAGCTTGAGACTGTGTCCTCTTGTTCTGGTACTGGCTGCCTGGGAGAAGAGACCAACCTCCACCTGTCCACAACCTCCCTTCAGGTAGTTGTAGAGAGCAATAAGGTCACCCCTCAGTCTCCTCTTCTCCAGGCTAAGCAACCCCAGCTCCCTCAGCCTCTCTTCATAGGGCTTGTGTTCCAAACCCCTCACCAACTTTGTTGCCCTTCTCTGGACATGTACCAGCAAGTCAACATCCTTCCTAAACTGAGGGGCCCAGAACTGGACACAGGACTCAAGGTGTGGCCTAACCAGTGCAGTGTACAGGGGCAGAATGACCTCCCTGCTCCTGCTGGCCACACTGTTCCTGATTCAGGCCAGGATGCCATTGACCCTCTTGGCTGCCTGGGCACACTGCAGGCTCATGTTCAGCCTCCCATCAACCAGTACCCCCAGGTCCCTGTCTGCCTGGCTGCTCTCCAGCCACTCTGACCCCAGCCTGTAGCACTGCCTGGGGGTGTTGTGGCCAATGTGCAGAACCTGGCACTTGGATGTGTTCAATCTCATGCCGTTAGATTCTGCCCATCTGTCATCAACAAAAGTTCTTGCTGGAAGGCTTACACTGCTAGCTTTATTTACATACATTATTGAATTAAAAGATAATTGATCAATCTAATGTGATGTGTGAGTACTGAGGCAGGTGAAAAATATTAATGTTAAAAATAAACACCCTCAAGATGTAAGACTTGAAATCCATACTAACATAGCAACTATGCACAAACCCTTGACAAATCTTGTAAATCATCATTCTAGAGATGAAAAAGGTTTTTTTTAATTCCCTTTTTAAAAACTCAGACATCATTTTGGGAAAAAAATCCATTATGTTATATCAGTTGCTGGAGTTAATCTCACGTTGAGAGAATGCTAGAGCTATAAATTGGAATAGAATAGAATAGAATAGAATAGAATAGAATAGAATAGAATAGAATAGAATAGAATAGAATAGAATAGAATAGAATAGAATAGAATAGAATAGAATTAACCAGGTTGGAAGAGACCTTTGAGACCGTCGTGTCCAACCTATCATCCAACACTATCTAATCAACTGAATCATGGCACTGAGCACCCCATCCAGGCTCTTCCTAAACACCTCCAGTGATGGTGACTCCACCACCTCCCTTGGCAGCCCATTCCAATGGCCAATCACTCTTTCTACGAAGAACTTCTTCCTAACATCCAGCCTAAAACTCCCTGGTGCAGCCTGAGACTGTGTCCTCTTGTTCTGGTGCTGGTTGCCTGGGAGAAGAGATCAGCCCCGACCTGGCTACAACCTCCCTTCAGGTAATAAGGTCTCCTCTGAGCCTCCTCTTCTCCAGGCTAAGCAACCCCAGCTCCCTCAGCCTCTCCTCATAGGGCTTGTGCTCCAAACCCCTCACCAATGTTGTTGCCCTTCCCTGGACACTTTCCAGCAAGTCAACAGGAAGAAACTTGCTGACTTTACACTAATGACACCTTTAGATCTCCTAGGCACATAAGTGGGGGTCACAAATAGAGAACTTTGGTAATAGTTAGACATGTAGGAAATATAGGCCAGAACTGTACAAAAGGAATTTTTGTCAACAGAACCAGCGGCCAAAAGTGATGACAAGTGTCAGTAGCATTAAGACTTCATACGGAAATTGAGGAGTCTCTGAATACTTCATTTGAGCATGGCTATTCTTTAACCTTGCCTCACACATGAAAAAAGGTGGTTAGACTGCATTTTAGCTTTAGTTTACCATTACACAGTCAAGCAGTTGTTAGGCTAACATAGTTTTGGTTAATGAAATTTTTATCTAAAAGCATTAGGCAAGAGGAACAGACAGGGTGTTGGGTTGGTTTTTTTTTTGTTTGGGTGGTTGTTTTGTTTGTTCTTTTTCCTTTTCTTCAATCTCTCAGCATCTACTATCTAAAAAGGGTTATGTCAGCTCAGCCAAAACAGAAAGGATAACAGCTGCTGGCACTTCATTATTACCTAGCAAGAGAGAAAAAAGGAATTCAAATCAATGGAAATTCCTATGTAGGAATTCCAGGCAAGACAACCTGACATTTTTTATATGCAGCCTGAAGTTAAATTTCAAGTTCTGCATCTTCCACATCCACCTTCCTTCCAGCAATGACTTCCTGCTGTTTTACACTTCACTGTATCTGGCAGTGATTTAATTAACTCTCAGGGAATAGTAAACAATAAAACCAGATTATATAATAACTTTTTTGCTGGTTATCAAGTTGAATTGGTATATTGTATGAGCTGATGAACACCAGAGATGGTGCAAAGTATAAAGATACAGCGCTGGAAATGAGGAAAAGAGAGAGAGCAGTGAATAAAGATGAAAATGAAGACAAGACACTCTCATACTTTATCCTAAGTTTATTAAGAAATCACATATTTAAAAGGTTGTGTCTCTCTCTTGCACTACCTCTAAGGAATATGCACACATCTGAATAATGAGTCTCATTTTTGTGGAGATTTATAACCATTGAGCAGAAAAATAAAATACTTCCATAAGTGCCAGACAGATGTCCCTTTAGATACGACATCATATACCCCCGGGCAAGTGGACAACCACTGAGAAAGTTCACAGATTCACAGATTGACAGATTGCACTGGGCTGAAATGGATCCTCAAAGGTCATCTTGTCCAACTCCCCTTCAGTCAGCAGGGACACTTCCCACTAGATCAGGCTTCCCAGAGCCACATCAAGTCTGGTTTTGAATATCTCCAGGGATGGGGCCTCAATCACATCCCCAGGCAACCTGCTCCAGTATTTTACCACTCTCATTGTAAAGAACGTCTTCCTCATGTTTTCTCTCCACACAGAAGCAGCCTGGCAGTCAGATCTTCTCCTCCCACCTTGGTGTGTGTATATGCATATATTCTGGGTACCCAGGATAGATTTTAGTTTTCCAAGTGAGTGAGTGCGTCTTTTGGTTCATCTCTCTAGACAGTTTAACTGGCTGTGCAGCGCTGTATTCCCAATTGACATCCAAATCTGCCATTTCATTATGCTGGGGAAGAGCCAATTGTAATAAATCCACAGTTTTCAGGTGGCTGTTTCTGTCTGTTTTGTGGGTGCCTCTGCAACAAGGTGGAAAGCTACTGTCTGGAGTCCTACATAACAAGTCACAGAAGCAGCTGAGGATGAAGGTGAATTGAATCAGTTTGCAGAGGTGAAAACCATGCGGCTGGTTTTAGGAGAACTTCATGAAGTTCAGCAAGAGCAAGCATAGAGTCCTGCACCTGGGGAGGAACAATCCCTTGTGCCAGTACAGGTTAGGGGTTGACCTGCTGGAAAGAAGCTCTGAGTAGAAGGCCATGGGAGTGTTGTTGGACAAGAAGTTCACTATGAGCCAACAATGTGCCCTGGTGGCCAAGAAGGCCAATGGTATTCTGGGGTGCATGAAGAAGAGTATGGTCAACAGGTCAAAGGAGGTCTCTTCTCCCTCTACTCTGCCCTGTTGAGGCTACAACTGGAGTATTGTGTTCACTTCTGGGCTCCCCAGTTCAAGAGGGACAGGAAACTGGAGAAAGCCCATCAGAGGGCCAAGAAGATGCTGAAGGGACTGGAGCGTATCTCTTATGAGGAAAGCTTTTTAGCCTGGAAAAGAGAAGACTGAGAGATCTTCCCAGTGCTGATCACTGTCTAATGAGTGAAGGTCTTGAACATGCGCCTGGGCTCTTTTCAGTGCTGTCCAATGATAAAAACAAGTGGCCACATGTACAAACTAGAACACAGGAGGTTTCCTTGAACTTAAGGAGAAATTTCTCTGCTTTGAGGGTGCTGAGTGCCAGAGCACTGGCCCAGTCTGCCCAGAGAGGTTGTGAAGTCTCCTTATTTGTAATTTTTCCAAACCCACTTGGATCTGTTCCTGTGCAACCTGATCTAGGTGTACCTGCATTAGCAGGGGCATTGGAGTAGATGATCTCCGTAAAACCCTTCCAACACCTACCATTCTGTGATTCTGTGATTATCCCTGCTGCAGAGTTTAATACACAAAGTACACAAGTATCAGTAACAGGAAACTCCTGTTGTGCAAACACCATGACAATTCCTCTGCAATAATGTAGAGGAAGGAAAGAGTCATGATTTTCCTCACATGTGTACATGCAGACACAGACATGAGAATTGCATGACAGTTTAAATGCCCCTAAAATTCTTGCCTTTTTACTCAATTTGATTCATTTATGTGCTTTGAATACCCCACCTAACTTGCGGGAAATCCTCTCTCTGTGTTTACAGATCTTTTTGTGTATTTACTTCATGCAAACTGAGAACAATGGTAATTATTTATTTTTTTTTTGGTTAATGCTTGTTATCTCTTGGAATTGTTAAAGGTCCCACCATTGTACTGTCAGTAGGTCACTTAGCAGATAGTTTAGCTTTTCCTACTTGTGTGTATCCTAACAGAGCAACTCTCTTTTGACATTCAAAGTCAGGCTTCAAAGGCTTCTAGTCAGTAAATCCGGCTGAAATGTTGCGTATTTTAGGAAAGGTAAAACCAAATCCCTTTTTTCAGATGCAGCTTTTCAGCCAATATAATTTTACCAAAACACTTGAGGTAGTTTTCCCAAGGTTTATAGTAGTGCAGTTATGAAGTTTCAGTCCTTGTGTCTGGTCACACCATGTACTATCACATGTCCAGTATACAGACCGACTTCTGCACTGGCCGCACATAACTGCAATACCACAGGCACACCCCTAGTGCAGCTCTCTATCCATACAGCCTGTGGTTTCATAAGCAATGAAACAGGGACAGGGAGCAGGGCCGGTCTAGTTTCAGCTCATTTTTTGAGGTAGTCAGTGAGTTTAGGCAACCCACTTTAGCTCATTTTATCTTGATTGTCCATTGGTAATGATTCAGACCTGTTTCCATGTAAGATCTAAGTAAATGCTATTGTTCCACTTGTCATTTTGTAAAAACCTGGAGTCTAAATATCTAAATACCATCTGACCTGGCAATCAGAGGCAGGCTTTGTAGTTTATGTTAAATAAAAACAAGCATAGGTAGAGACAGAAACACAGCACTTGTGCACTTAGATTGTTTATGGATCACATTTATATATATTTACATCTTGATTTTTAATTGGGTTTTAAATTCCAATGTCTTACATTGTGAATTTGGCTAGAAGTTGATGATGTGATGTGTAAAGATGATGAATGGGGCTAATGTTTCTATTCAGAAGAATTTAACATTGCTAAAAGTACATTTACAATTCATTATATATGTATAGAATCACAGAATCATTTTGGCTGGAGAAGACCTTGTCCCCAGGCAGCAGATCTATATGGCTTTTAAACATGTCCAGGGATGGCAATTCAACCACCTCCTTGGGCAGCCCATTACAGTGCCTGACAACTATTTAGGAAAATTTTCTTCACAGAATGTCCAGCCTAAACCTCTCCTGGTGCAGCTTGAGGCCATTCACCCTCATTCTATCATTAGCTACTTGTGAAAAGAGACCAGCACCTACCTCTCTATAACCTCCTTCCAGGTAATTGTAGAAAGCAATAATGTATGTCTTCCCTCAGCCTCCTTTTTTGTACAATAAACAGCCCCAGTTCTCTCACAGGAGCT
Source organism: Picus viridis (assembly GCA_033816785.1). Taxonomy (NCBI): domain Eukaryota; kingdom Metazoa; phylum Chordata; class Aves; order Piciformes; family Picidae; genus Picus; species Picus viridis. The sequence goes on from CM066575.1 coordinate 28,762,021, forward strand.
GTTCTCCAGGCCCTTCACCAGCTTTTCCAGTACCTCGATGTCTTTCCTGTACTGTCATGCTCAAACTGGACCACAGTACTCGAGGTGCAGCCCCACCAATGCTGTGCCAAGGGACAGTCACCTCCCTGCTCCTGCTGGCCACACTATTTCTAATGCAGGCCAGGATGCTGCTGGCCTTCTTGGCCGCCTGGCCACACTGCTGGTTCATATTGATCCACTTGTCAATCAGTATCCCCAGGTCCTTTTCCACCACAGAGCTCCCTAGCCATTCTTCCTCAAGCTTGTAACACTGCATGGGGCTGTTGTGGTCCAGGTACAGCCCTTGGCACTTGGCCTTGTTGAAGCTCATACAGTTGACCTCAGACAAAGCTGAAGCTTCCTACCCTCAAGCAGAAAAACACTCCCACTTAATTTTGTGTTGTCTGCAAACTTACTGAGGGTGCATTCTATCCCCTCATCCAAGTCATTGATAAAGAAATTGAACAGGACTACTCCCAATACTGAGCCTTGGGGAACATCACTTGTGACTGGCTGCCAAGTGGATTTAACTCCATTGACCACCACTCTTTCACCCAGCCAGTGCTCTATCCAGCAGAGTGCGTGCTCATCCAAGCCGTGAGCAGCCAGGATTTTTATGAGAATGCCATGAGAAACCATGGCAAAGGCCTTATTGAAGTCCAGGTAAATAACATCCACAGCTTTTCCCTCATCTAACAATCAGGACATGTTATCATAGAAGGAGATCAGGTTCATCAGGCAGGACCTGCCCTGGATAAACCCATGCTGACTAGGCCTGATCACCAGGTTGTCCTGTATATGGTGCATAGTGGCACTCAAAATGACCTTCTCCATTACTTTCCCTGGCATCGAGGTCAGACTGACAGCCCTGTAATTCCCCAGATCCTCCCTTGGGTGTTTCTTATAGATGGGGCTCACATTTGCTACCTTCCAGTCCATCCTGGCTCCCTCCCCAGACGGCCAGGACTGCTGGTAAATGATAGAGGCTTGTTGAGTACATCTACCAGCTCCTTCAGTCCATACTCCTCCACAGACTTGTGTGTGTTTAAGTGGTGTAGCAAGTCACTAACCATCTCCTCTTGGATTGTGAAGGTCTCATTCTGCATCCCCCTCCCTGTCTTCCAACTCAGGGATCTGGGTGACAAAGGAGCACCTAGTTCTACTGCTAAAGACTGACACAAAGGTGGCATTAAGTACCTCAGGCTTTTCCTCATCCTTTGTAACTGTTACCTTCTGCATCTAGTAAAGGATGAGGATTCTCCCCAATCCTCCTTTTGTGGTTAATGTATTTATAGAAACATTTTTTGTTGTCATTAACAGCAGTAGCTAGGTTGAGTTCTAACTGGGCTTTGGCCCTCCTAATTTTCTCCCTCACCACATCTTTGTAGTCCTCATGAGAGGTCTGCCCCCTCCTCCAAAGGCTATAAACTTTTCTTTTCTTTCTGAGTTCCAGCCAAAGCTCTCTATTGAGCCAGGCTGGTCTTCTTCCCCAGTGGCTTGTCTTTCAGTACATGGGCACAGCCTGTTCCTGAGCCTTTAAGATTTCCTTCTTGAAGTATTTCCAGTCTTCCTGGACTCCTTTGCCCTGGAGGACTGCCTTCCAAGGGACTTTGGCAATCAGGCTCCTGAACAGATCAAAGTCTGCCTTCCAGAAGTCCAAGGTAGTAGTTTTACTAAACCACTTTCTTCACTTCCTGAAGAATTGAAAACTCTCATTTTATGATCACTCTCCCTGAGACAGCCCCTAGCTGTCACTTCCCCCTCCTGTCACTTCCCCCACAAGTCATGTTCAGTAAATACAGAAAAGCACCTTAGCTAGTTGGTTCCTTCACCAGCTGCATCAGGAAGTTATCCTCTACACACTCCAGAAACCTTTGGGACTGTTCTCTCTCTGCTGTAATGCATGGCCAGCAGACACCTGGGAAGTTGAAATCCCCTAATAGGAGAAGGGGGAACCTCTCCCAACTGCTTATAGAATATTTTGTCTACCTCTTCATTCTGGTTGAGTGTTCGATAACAGATTCCCATCACAATATCAGCTTTGTTGGCCTTCCCTCTGATCCTTGCCCGCCTTGTGAGCTTTGCATGCTCCATCACACAGCAGAAAGCCCTTTGTACACCAGGGATTATCAAGATTTCTCTGATTACTCAGAGAAATGTCCTACCAAGGTATTCTATCAAAGGTTCAAAGTTCACCACATAGCAAACCTGGCACTAATTTTGATCAAACTGTGTGCAGAGAGCAGCTCAGTGCCCTATAGAGATCCTAGTCTTGATTTCCAATGCAATATAATTACATCAGCACAGACTCCACTCCCAACATTTCCTGCTTTCCAGTAAGAATAAACAGCAGTGGAGCTCTATGTTGAGTGGGCCACTATCATAGAATCATAGAATTATTAGGGTTGGAAGGGACCTCAAGGATCATCTAGTACCAAGCCCCCTGCCATGGGCAGGGACACCTCACACTGGATCGCATTGCTCAGAGCCACATCCAGCCTGGCCTTAAAAACCTCCAGGGATGAGGCTTCTACCACCTCCCTGGACAACTTGTTACAGTGTCTCACCACCCTCATGGTGGTGACCCACTATGGTGTGTCCTGTGATACATAGAGGTCTTCTACACTGCGATGCTGATATATTGTACCTTTTTGTTTGTTTTTTTTTTTTTTTATTTGAGCATATACAGCAGAGGGATATGAGATAAAAAGGTAACACTTCCTAAGGTAATCCAAGTCTGCTTGTAATTTCAGATGTGAATCAAATGTCTCCAGGAATGCACCTGAAAAGAAATATGCTGCTTTATTTCACTACTGATAAATTAGTAATTACTGTTTTTCCCCCACAGATGGCATTGAGTCAGGTATCACAACCCTGGAAAGGGCAGAACCTACCTTAATTTTATTATGGGTTCAACCATTTATTTCCTCAACGCTCAATGCAGGTCTGTTCTCTGCTCTTTGTCCTGAAAATAATATGGTAGTTGTGCTACACTCAGACTATATATAGCACTTAACAGATATCAAGAGTTGATCTTGACCTCAAGCCCTTACAGGTACTTCAGCTTTAATGAGTCACCTAATGGAAGGCAACAGAGGTGTTTTATCCGACTTGCTTCTTTCTGAAAATGCTATTGTCAGTGCTTGAGGCAACATACCTACTGAATATCTTTATACCTATTGTATTTTATGTGTATTTCTTTTAAAAGTCAGTGGAGATAATAGATGCTTTGATGGTTATGTTTAACTGTGTTTCTCTATTTCGAATATTATTTGTTTTGAAAGTGATCCTCCACGAGCAGTAAAACTTTCTCTCTCATTTTCCCCACCTAAGCTCTTTATAATGAGCACAAAAATTGCATGCCTTTTCACATTCTCTAGGAAAGAAATTCCCAGCGCAGTCCTGAATTTAGCTGAAGTACATTACATAATAAACTGTCAAGGACTGACATACTGGAAAAGAAATCCGAGTAACGTTTAAGCTATTCTAAGTCTACACAAGCACTTTTTTAAAGGAAAAATTATGTAGCCACAATGTAGGAGAATAAAGTCAATCACAACATGGTGCCTTCACTAAAATAAGCTTTTCCTACAGTAATAAGAAGTTTGCACGGAGAGACTGCTTTTCTCGTAGTTGTGTTGTTGCCTCTCCCCAGCTTTTGCCAGTGCTCCTTTGATCACGTGGTCGGCTGACTTACTTCACTAACAGAGGAAAAACACGTGTGTTGTAGCTTGAATAAGTTCACAGTGTGAGCAGGCAGGTGCTAGAGTTAACAGTATCTGATAACAATGTTTGATCAAAAAAGGAAAAATAAGGCAAGAGGAAATGGGATCTCTCCTTCTGAATGATGAAATATTATTAATTTGGCTCACTGTAATATAACCCCATATCTAGCTACAGAAGTAGAGTGCAAGTATCACATAGCAATGCAGTATCACAGTATATTAGAGGTTGGAAGGGACCTCAAGAGATCATCGGGTCCAACCCCCCTGCCAATGGAGGATCACTTAGGGTAGTCTGCACAGGAATGCATCCAGGTGGGTTTTGCAAGTCTCCAGAGAAGGAGACTCCACCTTCCTGGGCAGCCTCTTCCAGCGCTCCATCACCCTCACTGTAAAGATGTTTCTCCTATGTTGAGGTGAAATCTTCTATGTTCCAGCTTGAATGCATTGTTCCTTGTCTTATTGCTGTGCACCACCAAAAAGAACTTGGCCCCCTCCACTTGACACCCACCCCTCAGATATTTATAGACATTGACAAGATCCCCTATCCATCTTCTCTTTCCAAGACTAAATAGCCTCAAGGATTTCAGTCTCTCTTCATAAGGGAGAGGCTCAAGTCCTCTGATCATCCTCATACAATGACTGTTCTGCAGACACAAGGATTATATCAATAAAGAGCAGGTTCTAATGAACAATCTCCTGAAGAAACTGCCCATTTGTGACTTGGATGTGTTGACACTTAGCTGGGTAAAAATCTAGCTGGGTGGCCAGGCCCAGAGTGGTGAGGAATGGAGGTAAATCCATTTGGTAGCTGGTTCAAAGTGGTGTTTCCTGAGGCTCAGTTTTGGGGAAGAATATCGGATGAAGTTCAGTTTCTAAAAATTATCTCCAGAACCTTCTGGGTTATGTTGTGTGTGTGTGTTTGTGGGGTTTTTAATTTGATTGTTGTTCACAAATAATTTGCAAGTCTGAAGCAGAGAAGCATGTGGACTTTTCTTTGCCCTAGGTTACCTTTAACTTTCTTTGACCTAAGCGCTCTCACTGCTGGTAAAATAATAACCAGAGAATTCTGTCTTAAGATGATTGTGACTGTTCACTCAACTCCTGCTCAGATTTTGGCTAAGCCAACCCAAAGAATCATAGAATCATTGGGTTGGAAGGGACCTGTAAAAGTTGTTTTGTCCAACTGCCCCCTGCAGCAGGCAGTGACATCTTTTAACTAGATCAGGTTGCTCAGAGCCTCATCAAGCCTGACCTTGAATGTCTCCAGGAATGGGGCCTCCACAACCTCCCTGGGCAACCTATTCCAGTGTTTCTCCACCCTCACAGTAAACAGCTTCTTCCTAATGCCCAGTCTATTCTACCCTTCCCTAGTTTAAAGCCATTGCCTTTCATCCTATTGCTACCTGCCCTTGTAAACAGTCCCTCCCCAGCTTTCTTGTAGACTTCCTTCAGGTACTGGAACACTGCTGTAAGGTCTCCCTGAAGCATTCTCTTCTCCAGACTGAACAGCCCCACCTTTCTCAGCCTTTCTTTTAGGATCACTTTTGTGGCACTCATCCATGTCCTCCTAGTGCTGAGGGCTACAGAGCTGGACACAGTACTCCAGGTGAGATCTCCCTGGAGCAGAGTGGCAGAATCACCTCTTTTGATCTGCTGGCCACACTTCTTTGAATGCAGCCCAAGGTGTAGCTGGCCTTATGGGCTGCAAGAGCACATTGTTGGCTCATGTTCAGCTTTTCATCCACCAGTACCCACAAGTTCTTTTCTGCAGGACTGCTCCCCCAACCTATACTGATCATGTTAAGGCGTGATATTGCTGAGAGTGGCAGCATCAGTTCAAAACAAAGGCAACATGTAGAATCATAGAATCAGTCAGGATTGGAAGGGACCACAAGGATCATCTAGTTCCAACCCCTCTGCCATGGGCAGGGACACCTCACACTAGATCAGGCTGGCCAGGGCCTCATCCAGCCTGGTCTCAAACACCTCCAGGGATGGGGCCTCAACTACCTCCCTGTAGACAGGATATGGTGGCCAGAAATGGCTAAAAGTCATTATGCAGCCACTATCACCTAAAGCTTGTGGTCTCCTGAAAACATCATCCTTGCATTAGTGAATTAATGTTTGAATAGTCTGTACAAGGGGGACTGAGTCCTTGTTTGTCATTGTTAGTTTTCTTTCCTAATGAGATCATAAAAAAAAGTTTAAATCCCTATGTTGTCCTGAATACTCAAGAGATCCAAAAAATGACAGATGAGCAAAGAACACTGGGACCTTTGGCCTTCCTTTAGAATAATCACTAGCAAATGGGGAACAGGAGACAGACGTCACAAGGGGATGCAAATTTACACTGAAATGTGCTGAACAGATCTGTTCAAGCCTGAACAAATCCTACTGTGTACTGGTGTGATACTTCTGTCCTGATAGGACAAACAGAGCTACATAGGGCATTGCTGTTTCCATCAGTGGAATTATAGGTCAAATTCTCAGGCTTCTAGGTTAACCACTTTAAGGACAACATTGTTGCAAAGTCACAAAGAGAAATTTAGCTAAGATTTTTTTGAAGTCGTATTATCTTTAAAGCATTTAGATATTGGAGATTCACATTATCCTAGTTTGGTTTAACTCTCTATGTGAGCCCAGATTCTCAGGATCTTAGATTAGGCAAAACTCTCTTACTGCCAGACATTGCTTTTTTATTGCTGCTTTTATTTGCTTTCCCATTACTTCCAGAGCATAGTCCTTCATGGAGGCATCCAGTCTCAATAATATAGTGTATTCGTTGTTTCAGGCAAGCTAATACACATACTCAGCATAAAATACAAATTGGTATTTGTAATGTTTTTTTCTCCCTGTGATTGAGCATTTTCTAGTCAAAACCATTTTTTATAGTAGATCTATTTAGCACACCATTCAGTGTGGAATTTTGATGTTCAAAAATATATACTTAAGGAATCTACAGGTTGGATTTGATGTTTGCTCATCTCAGGATGGATGATGGATAAAGGAAATACTGTCTTTTTGGAGTCTGAACAGTGATCTGATATTTTGCCTAATGGAGTAAGCTTGGTTTTAAGGTTATGAGTCCTTTGTGTACATTCAGATCGGATGATTTAATATAGTATTGTCTGTCATGCCCTAGTTGTGGTATGGGGAAGGGTTGTACATGTTTATAGGAAGACAATTAAATGGAAGAACATCTCAGTCATCCAACTGTGCTTTTAATAGCTAAATTTATACCTGGAAGGAATTTGAAGCCAAAATACAGATTATTTTTAAACTTTTTTGTAGTCACTGATAGAAGCATAATTAAGACAATGTGAGCAAGTCCAGAGAAGGACCTGAAGATGATCAGAATCATAGAATGTCTGGAGTTGAAAGTGACCTTAAGATCATCTAGTACCACTCCCATCCTGTCAAGGATGATCAGAAGACTGGAGCACCTCTCCTATGAAGAGAGGCTGAGAGAATCAGCATGGAGAAGAGAAGGCTCCAGAGAGACCTTACAGCAGCTTTTCAGTATCTAAAAGGGGCCTGCAAGAAAGCTGGACAGGGATGTTTTACAAGGTCTCATAGTGATAGAACAAGGTGTAATGGCTTTAAACTGCAAGAAGGTTGATTTAGATTTGATATAAGGAAGAAATTCCTCACTATGAGGGTGATGAGGCACTTGAAGAGATTGCCCAAAGAAGTTGTGGTTGCCCCATCCCTGGAAATGTTCAAGGCAAGGGTGGATGGGCAATAAGCAACCTAGTCCAGTGGAAGTTGTCCTTGCCAATGGCAGGGGCATTGGAAGTAGATGATCTTTAAGGTTCCTTGCAACCCAAACTATTCTATGTTTCTGTACTGCACATGAACAACAATGATAATGCATTATGTACACTTTGCATTCAGAAAGGAGATTATGTTTTATTCTGGAAATTGAAAAGTTTCAGAACTGCAAAAGTTTCAGAACTGGGTCAACTGAAGGTGCATTTGTCAAGAATGGTCCTACCCTGGGAATGCCCAGGCTCATAAATTCTCCCACTTCAGATGAGTTGTGTCCTTCCTCAGTTTTTGTCAGTAGTAATTTCCTTCCCTCCAGACCTTGTTTGATTGCCCTTTTCCATCAATAAATACTGCCTTCTCTTCCTTTGCCTACTACCAGATAAAAAATGTATTAGGAAGAAGCAGTAAATCTAGTTCATATATAAAAATGTGTACTAAGTACTGAAAGGAATGTGCTAGGTCTTTTGGAGACTAGAATTTCCACCTAAATTCAGCTGGAGATTCAGTTCTCCAATGAATTCTCTGGATTAGGCACTTACAGGAAGAATTGGGGAAAGAAGACCCTCATATACACTTTGTTTCCTTTTTCTGTGCAGGCTACCTTCCACATCAACACCTATAAGCATCTCAGAGAATGGAGTCAGACAGAAAAGACAGAGGAGAAACAGCCTAAGCCATACATTGTACATGTTCCAAAATGATGACCAATATTGCTGACTGAGTAGTAAATTATTACTCCCTTGAAGCAATGAGGAAATGATGTATACGTTTTGCCCCTGAGGTGTGTCTCTGGAACACAGTGCCTCCTCTCACTTTCACTCACATAATGAAGGTTAAACACTAACCTTTGCTTAGGGCTGTGCCCAAAGGTATAGAGTGCCTTTCAGAAGCAGATGCAGGTTTTTATTTCTGACCTTAACTGTATGCAGTCAGCCAAGATACTGAGTCAAGTAGTGTATTGATGGAGATTCTCTCTTCTGCTGCAATGCTGTTACATGAAAGCTGATCGTTATTCAGATATTCCCCAGTCAGTTTTGCATCATTGTACTTGGTTGTGGGTGAAATATGTAGGCACCTAGGGCTGCAGTTTTAGAATAGAATAGAATAGAATAGAATAGAATAGAATAGAATAGAATAGAATAGAATAGAATAGAATAGAATAGAATAGACCAGGTTGGAAAAGACCTTTGAGATCACCAAGTTCAACCTATCATCCAGCACTATCTAATCAACTAAACCATGACATCAAGCACACCATCCAGTCTCTTCTTAAACACTTCCAGTGATGGTGACTCCACCACCTCCCTTGGCAGCCCATTCCAATGGCAAATCACTCTTTCTGTGAAGAATTTCTTCCTCTTCTTTCTGGTTTCACCATTTTTTGTAGAGATGCAGATGACATTTAGGTCCACTGCACATTTTTGTTGTTGCTTTTGCTTTCCCAGAGGTGGGCTGAGCTTTGAATCTCAATAAGACACATAACCAGTGCAAAATGATAGTGAGTAGTGGGCTGCAGAAAAATGCATTTTCTATGGGATTGTTTATTCATTAAAGTATTTAGTATTCGAGCAATGGTCCTTCAATCACGCTCTACTTATGATATGTATGTATTTGTGGAGGCTGATCATATTTTTCTATCTAGACTTTTCCAGTATTCTCTCAGATTTGAACTTGGCTGCTAATGTGCGTGTAGCAGCGTATATCAGGTGTATATAGTGCTTCTGCTTACATACATCATATATATGGCAAATGCTTCTAGGAGCGTTTGGTTGTCTCTATATATGGCCAAATAAAGCTCTGAAATAAAGCTTCTACTAGTACTAATTATTACTGAGGTTATTTAGCAAATATTACTTGCCTGCTACAATTTTCTACACAGATTCTGTGGTGTATTTTTACATTATATGACTTTTACAATGCAAAATACATCTGCCTTAAACTAGGAAGCACATATAGGCTTCTTAATTGCCTCAGCATTCATTTTGTCTTGCTAATTACACTGGAACAGTCTGCCTGGAGATATGACAGATGATCCATCCCTGGAAACACTCAAAATCACCTTGGATGGGGCCTTGACCAAACTGTTCTAGTTAAAGATGGCTCAGCTCACAACCAGGGTCATCACAACTAGATGACCTTTGAAGTTCCCTTCCAACCATTCTATGAATCTATAATTCTGTATTTCAAGGCTCCTGGATGGGTTGGGGCAGTCATTAGGAAGTCCCACATCATCTCATCTGCAGTATCATTAGCAATTTGATGGATATCCTGAGTTGATGCTCACTGAAGGCTAACACCTGATGAAATATCCTATATTTTTAAGTTTGCATAACTCCTCCAGACTAAGTTGTTATACTCTAGGGTATATTTTAAGTCTTTTTCTTGAGAAAGTAGGATGGAGAGGCTTTCAGATGTTGTGTCCCTGGGCAGCCTATTCCAATGATGACTCAGTAAAGAAATTTTGTGTATCCTGAAATACAGAAGGCAATGAAATGAAGTGTTAAACAGCTACATACGTTGTTAGGTGATAACGTGAGAAGAGAGATGTGTCTCTGATGGGTTAATATCTGTGCACTATTTTATTGCAGCAGCTGGAGAGCAGTTTCCTTTTCTTTTGTCTTGGCCATGGTTACAAACATACCCATTTTTCTTGCCTGTCTCACTTTGATATCAAAATAATTATTAAACAATGAAGTACCCGCATTTGGCAAAAGTCCTTTGTAGGAAGTCTGTCCACAAACACAAACAAGTGAAAGTGAATGACAAATAAGTATGCCTCCTACAAGTTTGTAGACATGCTTTAGCAGGTCTAATGCCAGCAGAAGCCTGCACAAAAGAAATTGCTAATAGGAATAATCCCATCACATGGAAGAGTGTATATGTGTCTATCAAGTGTGGGTAATATTTTAAATGTGGCCTACTCCACGAGATATTTCATAAAAGTTAAATGTGGTTTTGCAACGAAGTCACTGGTTTAATGTCCTCCTTTTGTATACTACTGACTAATTACTAACACATACTGAAAGAGCACATTGCATCTGCCAATCTTTATTCGGGGGTCTCAGCATTAACTTTGAGAACTGCAGGTTTGTATTTTGTCTGGTTTCTGCGTGGTTTTCTTTCTGTAGAAGTAATGCACTGAAGTATTTTTCTTTCTGGTCATAGCAGAAAGACTCCATAGAAGTGATTCCCACTTGCTTGTTAATGAGTGGTTCACAGGAGTAGCACACATGGGCACTGGAAGTGACAGGGCCCAAAATAATAGACTCCTGACTTGTACTACAGGGCATAGTTCTGCTGTCTGCACCATATATTACTTGATGTAGATGCATTTAGGATCACAATGCAAGGACGTATTGTGTTTAGTTCTGAGCTCCTCAGTTCAAGAGTGATAAGGAAATACTGAAAAGAGTTCACTGGAGGGCCACAAAGGTGATTAGGAAACTGGAGTACCTCTCTTACAAGGACAGGCTGAGACACCTGAGGCTCTTTAGCCTGGAAAAGAGATGATCGAGTAGGGATCTTGTCAATGCTGATCAGTATCTCAAGGGTGGAGGTCATGAGTATGGGGCGGGGCTCTTTTCAGCGGTGCTCAATGATAAAACAAAGGGCCACATGTACAAACTAGAACACAGTAGGTTTCCCTTGAAGTTAAAGAGAAACTTCTCTGCTTTGAGCATACTGAAGCACTGGAGAAGTTGTGGAGAAGTATGCGTAGGAAATTTGTGGAACCTGCTTCTCTGGAGACTTACAGAATCTGCCTGAATAGTTTGATCCCGGGCAACATGCTCTGTGGGAACCTGTTTTAGCGGGAGCAGGGTTTGGACTAGATGATCTCCAAGGGTCCCTTCCAACCTCCACTATTCTGTGATTCTGTGGTCATTTGAGCTCTTACTGTGCTAAAGGCACAGGAGGGAAACATTGCCACTGAAAATGGTTTACATGCATAGTTCTTAGTGGTCTTTAATCTGTTGTAGTAGACCATGTATGCACCCCTATTTTCAGTGGCAGTAATTTATGTAGTATCAGATGAGTAGGAGGGCAGTAATGTTTCAGGAGCAGCTAAGTTTGCTTCTGGAAAGCAAAATCACACTACAAGCTTTGCTTCGGAAATTGTAAGGTAGTTTTAAAATGAAAAGCCTGTAGGCTGAAGTGAATAGGAGAACTGTGTCTAGCACACATCTGCATTTAGCATTATTTATGATATAACACCACTTTTTGGATGAATAGGTAATAAGAAGGATAATGTTCATTTTTTATTGTTCTTGTTTTATTGCAAAATTTGAATTTTAAAATGTTAACGAACATACAAAATTCTCTGTTTGCTGCCTTGACCCTGTATTATTGATACTGCCCTGTTGTTCAAGAGAACAGGAATAAAACTGTCTAGAAATGTTTACTCGTTGCTTTTTTCTGTTAAAAAATATCTACCTGACAAGATCAGGTTGTTGGATGGCTGTGATACTCAGGTATGCAATCTGAATTGCAGAGGGACCTCGATCAGCTGGACAGATGGGTGGAGTCCAATGGGATGGAATTCAACAAGTCCAAGTGCCAGGTGCTGCACTTTGGCCACAACAACCCCATGCAGAGCTACAGGCTGGGGTCGGAGTGGCTGGAGAGCTCCCAAACAGAGAGGGACCTGGTGGTGCTGATCGACAGCTGCCTGAACATGAGCCAGCAGTGTGCCCAGGTGGCCAAGAAGGCCAACCGCATCCTGGCCTGCATTAGGAATGGTGTGGCCAGCAGGAGCAGGAAGGTCATTGTGCCCCTGTACTCTGCTTTGGTTAGGCCGCACCTTGAGTACTGTGTCCAGTGCTGGGCCCCTCAGTTTAAGAAGGACATCGAGACACTTGAACGTGTCCAGAGAAGGGCAACAAGGCTGGTGAGAGGCCTTGAGCACAAGCCCTATGAGGAGAGGCTGAGGGAGCTGGGGTTGTTTAGCCTGGAGAAGAGGAGGTTCAGGGGCGACCTCATTGCTCTCTACAACTACCTGAAAGGTGGTTGTAGCCAGGAAGGGGTTGGCCTCTTCTCTTTAGCAACCAGCACCAGAACAAGGGGACACAGTCTCAAGCTGCACCAGGGGAAGTTTAGGCTCGAGGTGAGGAGAAAGTTCTTCATCGAGAGAGTCATTCACCATTGGAATGGGCTGCCCAGGGAGGTGGTGGAGTCACCATCCCTGGAGGCATTCAAGAGGGGACTGGATGTGGCACTTGGTGCCATGGTCTAGTTGTGAGGTTTGTGGTTACAGGTTGGACTCGATGATCTTCGAGGTCTCTTCCAACCTTGGTAATACTGTGATACTGTGATACTGTGAATTATTTTGGGAGTGGCAGCTAGAAGAAGTTTGAACAGCAAAGTCTGTTAAAGACAAGTCCTCATGGCTGTGACTAAACCAGCTGAGAAATCCAAAACAAAAGTAAATTCTTTATAAAAGTCATTAAAATGTGCTAATGAGACAGGTGAACTATCTGGCTTTTATTAAAATCTGCTCTTAATGGGTTTGCCAGCCACTCTACATGTAAACCACAGCTGTAGAAGATGGAGTCAGCAAAATGTAGCTGCATAACGCAAGCGAAAATATCTCAGTTCCATTTCTGACACAGATGTAAATTCCTTTCTGGTGTACATCATGGGGGAAGTAGAAGTTCTTGCATTGTCACTCCAGGACTGTGGGAGGATGTAAAACAGGGGAGAAATACAGGATGGTAATGATGCAGCAGCTGACAAGAAATCAAGGATTGGAAGAATCAGTCAGAAGCCATTTTACTATAGCACACAACAGCATGAGGATCCACCCTTTTGAAACTAAGGTAGTTACAGTAAGTTAAAATGAATATAAGCAATCACAACCAAAAGAAAGGATCAAGACTCTATGCATTGACTCTTGAGGAAGACTTTCCTTGCAGCAGAATCCTAGTAGTAGTACAGTAGTTTTCTTATTCGTAACACACTAGTTTTCTCTTAGGGAATTTTGCCTTCACCTGAAAAGGAAAGCAGGATTTCTTGGGTCTTAAGGGAGGTAGCTGTGGCGGCATGACTCACCAGATCTTCAACAACATGCCTCTTTTGCATGCATGAGAAAGTGAAAATACACACACACACACCCCCCCAAAAAAAAAAAAAAAAAAAAAAAAAAAAAAAAAAAAAAAAAAAGATTATTTGGGTTGATTTTCTGACAAAACCAGAAATGTCTGTAAGACCTTAGCACGGCTTGCCAGCTCTTACTATATGTTTTGTGGAGTTATTTCATTGTTAAATAATGACATTGTGATCATTTCTGCACCCATATCTCAAAGAGAGAGTCACTATCTGTAAGTGATGTCCTGTGGCTATGTATAGTGTTTGAGATGCAGAAGCTTACATCCCCACCATTCTTAGCAGAGAGGAGCCTGCAGTGTTTTCCTTTCTGTAGTAGCAGAGAAGCATGCTGCCTAGAATGTTCTGGGGAGACTTCACAGGTTTTTCTCACTCCTCAGTACATTACAATTAGTAACAAAAGTGAAGGGGGGAAGTATTAGAAAGTGTTGATTTCTTGATCCAGAATATTGATACTTTTTTGTTTGTTTGTTTCTTTGCCACTGAAATTCGTGGGAGTCTCATCTCCCTCTCCAGTGGGATCCCAAAGTGTTAGGACAGTTTTATGGATCTGTGGCCTCTAAGCAGCCTGCCCTGAGGGTAAGTGTTCCCACCCATGTTGCTGCAATTGCCCAGAGAAACTGTCATTCCTGTCAATTCTGATTAATAGTTCATTAGAAGAATACTGATAGCTACATGAACTTTAAATTCTCTGAGCAGCTTCAGGGCACCTGGGGTGCTTTCCTTAGAAATTCAGCTTCTGAACACAACTAGCTAAAAAAAATAGCAGACCTTTTCAGGCTAAATGTAAACAACAGTAAGAAAACCCTGGTTTTCAGTGAACTTGACAACTCCTTGTGCTTCACACCTCCTTCATCATGGACTGTGTTTTAGTAGACAGTGTAGACACCAACATTTTGAAATTAACTCAGTCTGATGTGCTAAACCATGGCTCACTTCTTCCTCCCTATGTTACCATACCAGAATAACGAGTTGTACTTGAGTACATTGAGAGGCAGTGTAAACTGGAAGAATTATGGAATGTGTGCTGGGGATTAATATTCTGAAGTAATATAAGTTTATTTTCCAAACAATTACCTTCCTATTGATCCATATATTGATCCTATATATTAGAACTAATAACAGAAAAACATTGTTTTCTGCATACCCAGTGAAACAACAACAGAACACACTGATTCCTAACCAATTATGATTGATTAACTCAGAGCAATCAGCATCAGACCAATTTCTCCCATTAATTTAGTGTTAACTAAAAAAAAACCCAACTCAAAACAAAACAAAACAAAAACCAGTGAAAATAGAAATGACACCTGGGTTCCAGTCTTCTTTGTATCAGAATCTACTGTATTAATTTATCAGTACTGAAAAGCCAACACTCATGTCAGGAAAAAAAGCCCAAGGCTTTCAAATTATTTTTCAGGGCAAATTACTTCATCATTAATAATCATAGAATCATAGAATCAGTCAGGGTTGGAAGGGACCACAAGGATCATCTAGTTCCAACCCCTGCCATGGGCAGGGACACCCTACACTAGATCACGCTGGCCAGAGCCTCGTCCAGCCTGGTCTTAAACACCTCCAGGGACGGGGCCTCAACCACCTCCCTGGACAACCCATTCCAGGGCTTCACCACTCTCATGGTAAAGAACTTCTTCCTCACATCTAGCCTGAATCTCCCCATTTCCAGCTTCATTCCATTCCCCCTAGTCCTATCACTACCTGAGATCCTGAGAAGTCCCTCCCCAGCCTTCCTGTAGGCCCCCTTCAGATACTGGAAGGCCACAATGAGGTCACCTCAGAGCCTTCTCTTCTCCAGACTGAACAGCCCCAACTCCTTCAGTCTGTCCTCATAGGAGAGGTGCTCCAGCCC